>LUCH01000196.1:114157-155056 GCA_013368495.1 Paragonimus heterotremus | reverse complement strand
GCGCGTATACACTATTCCGGTAGTCTCTTCCGGTCCGTCGTCCTCCTGCGTTGGGGCTTGATCTGTAGTTCCTGAACCTCGTTTGTGAGTCGTATACTAATTGCAAACAAGGTTGCGTACATTCTAGAACTAAAATGGCAAACGTCCACGCCAGGAAGGCGATAGACTAGTAGCAACTGTCGGTATAGTGTGTACGCATTATTGGTGAAGTGCCACCAGGGCGAATGACAGCGCACTGCTACCCAATGTGTGTAAGCGCACGTCAGCCGTGTAAATGAGTGTACGTGTTCGTGGTCCTACGTTTTAACATATACTAGAGTTCATGTAATGAACAACTTTGCAGGCCAAGCGTCTTTTGTGGTCGAGACGATAACTGCCAGGAAAAACCCGCTAGGAACTGATTACACTTAGGACAAGCTAGGATTTTTGTTTATGGCAGTACTTACTATTCCTCACTGGTTTGGTTGAACTCTGATCATTCACAGGTCGTTCAAGTAATCCTAGCAACAGTTACAATCAGTTGAACTCAATCGTATTTATAATCTCAGAACAGACTTCGAAACTATCCGTATTCACTACCAACGGTGACGTTTCGCACGTGACTCAAAGGCTGCTTCAAACTCTTCACAACTTTGTTGTTACACTGCTCCCTCTGAAAGAAAGCATTCAACAAGTTACATTTCTAATCCGAGAACTTCAATCGGAGCAACAAGCTCTCAGATATGCTCTTGTGTGAATGACAGGACACCCTATTAACCTCGACTGGGATTAGACATTTTTGTTCCTAGAACAATTTCCCTACTCGCATGCAAAAACGAAAGATTCCATTGACTTGATTCGGTTGGATTTTAACACCGTGTTTTTTAATCAGTATTCCTTATCTTAGATGCAGTCCAATCGCGAAAAATGTGGGTTTCAGCCGGATTCGAGCCATCGACAAACACGGCGTGCTCAAACGCGGCTAGCGTTGAGCTACGATTTGACGCTGCGAACTCACAAATCTCACCCCGAGTTCAGCATGAATGTTTTGAAGAACTCCTTCTTGGATAAACAGTCGGACGAATTATGTAGTGGGTTCTACGTGATAATGAGTTAAGTATGTAACTCAAATTTAATATGAAACTTTCGAACTTTTGGCTTGGTTTCGTTACTCAGCTGGTAGAGTGTATGCCGCATTTAGACACGCTACTTTTGTTGCTGGCTCGAATCCGGCCGGGAGCCAGATTTCTCGCGGTTAGGTCTCATGTACATCTGCCCCACTACTTTCCAGTAACATTTCTCACAATTTGCCCGATCTTTCAGTTTATTTTTATCCTCACATTTTTCCAGTTCCCTAAGCCACAACTAACTTTGGGCACACCTGTTCAAGTGCTTCAAATGTTTTCACAATACCATGAAATTGGCAAAATGACACGGTTTTCACATTGTTTTGACCAGGCTAGATAGCTGTCAACGGTTCGAGTAGTCTGCTCATTATACGTGATAAATCTGAAATGCTCACAAAAAATTGACCAGCATTCAACGTCAATCTAATGAGGTTGTGATAATGCGCTTTTATATTATGATCTTTATAATTCCTCAGTACTGCATTGCAAATTGGGTGTATAGTCGTATTTTTGCTCTCCAAAAGTGTAATGTTCATTCTAAATTTGTATTTTTGTCATCAACTTAGAGGTCCGTTTTTTGAAACCATTAAGATGTATACATCTGCCTTATTATAAGTGCTAACATTCCCATAAACGTCCCTGTAGGGAAAACTGTAAGTGGTTGGTCTCAGTGACTACCATCGAAGTGATGGGCCTATTTTTGCTTTGTTGGATCTCAATAGCACTACGCACATTTGAGAATCGAACATACAACCCGTGAATTAATGTCAGATGGTAGGCCATTGACTTCTAAACTAGATCACAGGTTAGAGGTCTACGCAGATTACAATAAACTATGGGGACTACCTATATTAGCTGTTGTGTTTTCTTTTCTCAAAGGCAGTAATCGATTAGCTGATTTTGTTTGATCTGTAATCGATCGAGAATTCACGAGTGTATGAAAAGAGAAAGGACAAAAGCTGAAGAAGACGAAACTGTCATAAAGCAAGTAGAGTGTGAACAGACGTAAAGCAGATCCCATATCACCTATGAAGGGGCAGTGCTGAACACTCGGTTCAAGATTACCGTCGATAAAAATTTGAAGACCTATGAAGGATGACGAATGTGAACTTTCTATGTCCAGTAATACGTACCTGACAAAACGTCATTTTGGAGAATAGAAGGGACAGTATCAGTAATCTTGATGGAAGCTAATTGGTATTCTCGGTTGACGATTTGATCCAGGCAACAGTGTGTCACTTAGATAGAGCAGGGTCTTTTGTCGTGAACCAGCGAATTGAGAACCTTCCATTTTGTTGTTCGTGTAAGCAACTGTACTATTTTCGCCGGTTCGTGCACCCAAACATTTCCAACAGGTTTTAATTCATACACAGTGGATAACGTTATATGTAATAAGACCATACATGAACGTAGTATATTGTAAGCACCGGAACAAGATCGACAAGACTGAAGTGATGAACCAAATTAGTAGACGGGTGAAAGAAAATGATAAAACAGTCGTCTAATCGCTACTAACCTGATGACAAAAACAACTCCTCCAACGCAAGCAGAGGTTGTGTCATTCATTAGGTGATTAGATTAAGTAAGCTGGTGGGTACTCATCCGGTCAACTCAACAATTCAATAAGGCGTCGTAAATTTTGACTTGTTGTCGATTTTGCATTAAATACTTCCCTATGAATGGAGCCAAGTATCATCCGTCAATCTCAGAACACTGACTGTGTTCTGTTGGCGTAGATTTCCAGTTTATATGGACCAAACTCCACATGACCGCAATTTTGTCTCTGCCTTATTTAGCTGGCAGAAGTCATCTAAACGAGAATTAAACCAAAAACCTTCGGGTAACAAACATCGGTTACCATCCATTAGGTCAACGGTATCGCGGCAGTTTTTCGTGACAGTTAAATCGTAACACATTATTCTGAAGAAAACAGTAAACAGCTGGAAGCGACCGCCTGTTCATCAAGTGACATCTGAAAGCAATCATGCTGATGGTACTAGTATTTTCTGACGTAAACGATGGGAACATGTAGTCAGAAAATTCACCTAGACGAGATACTTCGTGCAGACGGATAAGTAATCGCAGAACAAATATGTTTACATCTGAAAACACCATCTGAATTAACAAAACTGATGATAATATTGACAGTATTCCTGTATAAAACAACAAAAGTACGCTGAAATTCATTGCATTTCAAATAGATCAAGTATTTGTCTAACTCATTTGGTCCACTTACTTGATTGGGCAGAAATTGTTCAAAGTATGCCCAGAGTGTACGTACATCATCGTTGAAAAGCACGTCCGTGTCGAGGAATAAAACCTGTATAAGAATTTGCAAAAAAAATATCACGGCGATTATGAAGTATGTTAAACGTAAGCAATTTCAACAGTTTTATCATATACCAACACAAGTAGTGTAAGTGAGGCTCAAACAGAACAGTATTTCCTTGCAATCTGCGCCAGCACAAACGACCCTATATAGAACCCATCTTGTTACCATCCATTTGCATGCTGTTGCAGCTATACCTATTGATTCGAATGAACATGTTGCTTAGTTTTCCTACTCAGTATATATTTTGTGAAGCGGAGGAAACATTATAGCCTTGAATTCTGCGACTACAAGGGATTTTATTGAACTTATCCGATGGTTAGTTGGCTGGTAACATTGGATCACTCAGTTTAGTAAAAACAATGTCTTTTGACCATGTATGCCAATGAGGCAGTTTCATCATCCACGAAACTAAGCTATACCAAAAAACACCTTCATATCGGACACATTTATTTTTCTCCAAAATTTCAAAAACCTATGTGATCTTACTAACTGCTATAATAAAAGTGTTTAAAACATTTTCAAAAATGATGGTTCCCTTTAGCAGTGTGATAAAACTCAGTGAGAAGACAAAGACTGACACAAGTTAGAATTTCGTATTGACAATTCGGCATCAAATGACACTATACAGACCATCTTCCAATATGTCCATCAGGATACGGAATCCAGAGTCCGAACCAAAGGGTTTGCACAAAAATATAACCCCGGTAACCCAGTGGGAGAAGCAAACTACCTTAACACACTGCAGTGAAGTGAACAGCGTAGTGGACTGTTTTTTCATTGTTGCGGCCTGTGATGAAAGTGTGTTGGAGACCACTAACAAGTTTGTTGTAAAGCATGTGGGTACGCGACTGGTCATCTGTGTATCAGTTCGAAATCTGATAAAAAAAAAAGTTAGTTACAACAGATAGTGTTCATGGTTTGTAAAGAATTGGTAGGTCGTGTATACATGTAGATGACTGTTCCATTAGTGGGATTTTGCAACTAGTACAAACCGTCCTCCAAAATAGCGTCATTCGGCTAGCACAAGAATGTAACAATTCCAAGTCCACTGTGTACGAACTACTCAACAGAAGGAGGTATCAGCCATACCAGGGGTTTCGATTTTTGGATGTAGACAAACGTGAGTCATTTTACACGTGGTGGTTATTGGCAAAGGATATTCGACAGTATTTATTGATGAAGCTGTGCGGAACCTTTATTTCTGGCACGTCGGTAATCCCCATCGGTCTGCTTCAATCCGACGTCACCTCGGTCGAAAGATTATGGTTTAGGGAGGCGCTTGTTGAAAAACGGATCATCACACTTTAGTTTTTTATACAAACGCTTCAAACTAAATCGCCATTCTTATGATCATTTCCAAACCAAGGTATTTCCACTTTCAAATATTACAGCAGAATGTTGTAGCGGCGTTGGAATAACTGCGCGTACTTGGTTGTTTTCAGTTTCAACAGGATGGTGCAGCTGAATCGGTTACCTACACGGTCGCCAAATATTAATCGACCAGATTGTCTTCTTCTTCGGACTCACTTCAAACACACATTTGACGGGGAATTTTCACACTCGCTGATCAACTTAAAATAGTCAAAAACTTGGAACGCACTGCAATCCGTGAGACCACTTTGCAGCGCGTACTATCATCAAGCCTGACGATAATGCGAGTGTTTGAGCAAAAAGACGTACAACAATTTGAACATCTCTTATAAATTTACGGTTTATCTACTAAAGCTTTCTAATGTATTTCTCATTTGGCTAGTGATAATCGGCAGGTTCATATACTCCATCATTTCTTAAGGAAGTACAGAGGCTGAACAATCGCGTTACAGATTACTGTCACAATAAAGCAAGGTTTTCGTCCGTGCGTAGTGGGATACTATAGAGTAGACAGTCCAGTGCATGACACATTAAGTCATTAGTCACAGATATGCATTAACCGGGCGTTCTGTTTAAAAAGATCAAATATTTTTTGCAAGAAAACGTACAAATGTTCTGTAATAAAGTTGCAGTAGACACCGACAGGCGTCTTCAAAGTTGCAGCCAGTCTTGACTCGTGTTAACCACTGATATATACATATTGCGTATGATTCATTTGTGGCGTATACATGTCCCAGTATCGGCAGTTGTTTCTCCTGAGGCGACACATTGTTTTGTCAATCGCGGTTGACCAGTGGGATCTGGCTTCAATGTGTTATTTAGTCCAGTCTAGTTTGCGCATGATACGTTTTACGATAATCCAAACATCTAGAGAACAAACCACTTCAATGTGGGCAGTCTTTTAGTGGGACTGTCCATACCGGTCTCGCTGCCTTCATCACGGGTAAAACAGTCAATTGAGATATGTTGATCGTAAGTGGAACGACATAACTCAACGATAAGGCCATAAAACTAAGAAATGCTACTCGATGCTTATCGTTTTCGTAAGATGGACCTACAGTGTCATGTCAGGACTCACAAGTAGAGCGGTATGCCTAGAGACAGCAAAATGTGCCTCAGATTCTATGGAAAAGTTGTTAGTTTTTGATTACCTAGTAATTCCTCTGTCGGTCATAAATATAAACTGTTACTACTTGCCGTTTGGTGACAAAATTTTCGTAATGGCACAGTTCGTTAGGGAAATATCTTATCCTCACTTTACTCATTTACTCTCGTCGATGGATGCTGGTTCCCAAACCAACATTATCCTTCAGTTACTCAAACGACTAGGCACGTGTGTGAACAGTCGTTGTTATCGACCCTGGCGGTCAAAACACTTGGACGTTGGAACAGAACAGTTTGATCAGAAATGCGCGTGCATTCTGCTGTCAGTTAGTCCGGTTGTGGTTACGGCATTGTATTGAGTTATTTCGCTCATCAGAATCAGTTAGTTCGCCTGCATATTTAGGTAGACTCTTTGGTTTATACTGGTGAATATGTATCCTGATCTGAATTTTTGGGACAATCGGTACGTAAAATGTTGATTTGAACCGACTAGTGGTGACCTCCTTGTCGAAACACGGGACACGCCACTTAGTATGATGTACCATAATCCTGAATGTCGGATCAAAATTAATCCGATGACCTCTTGACGTAATTTTTCAAGAACCCGGTGGGAGGGGTAAATATTTGGCCTGGCGGTCATGTATTGAACCCATTTTAGTAGATGTTCATTCAGTCTGGTCTTGATGCACCTACTGCTTCTGCTAACGTAACTTTTGTCGCAGCTACACACTGATCGACACATACAGCATTAGCTGGCGCTCTGTTTTGATTGGACCTAACGACAGCTTCTGAGTTCGTTCGGGAACAACGAGTTCGGCTGCAGTACGAGTCCGGTTGATCGATGTGGTAGAACGTTCTCTAGTTCTAAGTAGATAACTGTCGTTACTCCGTGGTAGCTCAACATCGACGTTCCCCCGACAACCGTTGAAGCTTTGCCTATTGTGTTGCATTGTTGGCTGTTTGGAAGTTTATCAAATCGGACATCTAGTAACCAGGAAAGCATCTGTAAGTACATGAAATTCTTTCAGATAACCACGTTTATCATGTGTAAAGAATATTCTAAATAATGCCTGCTTGCTCTTGATTGATAAAAGGATTGTAAAATAAGCGTACTGTTCTGTCCAGATTTCACTTCAATACAAGAACCTATTTATTTTCCAAGCCTGCATCTGACTATTGAGGATGTTTAAAGATGATAAGCATTAGTCGTTTCCCAATTCACAGGTGGTCAACGTATTAACAAAACAGGTGTCCGTATGTTACTGATCGTTTGTCTAAACTAGAGGATGTCAATCACATATTGTTTATACAGTGGCAACATCATCCTCAGACTGAGGAATCAACATGTGTTAGTCCCAGCGGGTTGCTTATGGTGACTCTATCTTCTTGTCTGTTAGGCCAGTTCTGAAAATGAAAGTGACATTCTCCGGGAGTGGTAATCGAAACAGTTTCATTACGTACGTATAAAATTTTACACTAAAGCCTCTGTGCTTAATTAGATTGTATATAAATCTTACGGTCTCCTGCAAAGGTGCATTCGTACAAGAGATTGGTCGTCTGCTGAACATGAATTTGTTATTTGCGTTGTCTTTGCCAAGATCTACAATTAAACCAAACTAGTATGTCACAGTATACGTCAAACTTCCTTCTTATTAAAGGCAGCGGTTGCACCAAACACCCAGCTAATTTGTGTTTTGTAGCATTGTTCATAAATGAACATTCTTTTTGGTTTGTACGCTTGAACTCTGATGAGATGAATGTAATGGTAGTTACTTACCAAGACGACAAAATATTTCGGTAGATATTTTAAGTCTAATGTAAACAGCATGAAAGAAAAGGAACTCGTGAACGTCTGTACACTGACGAATGATGAAAACGGGAGCTGTACAAACAACCGGTAGATGACATTTTTATACGCAACAGTACAGTCGAATGAGGAGTTGAGAAACACTTGAAAGACTCCAGGCTTCAAATGTGTTGTGGATAGTAACAAATCCTGCTGGCATACAGACGAACATTAAGTAAAACTGAGCGTAAACAAAGGAGTCATAGCCCTGGACAGCAGTTTCCGGTCACTTACAAGGCATGTGGAACGATTTGTAAACGACCCCGTCAATTCAATATAATACCAAAATTGTTCAAAAACTAAGCAACCAGCTAGTAGTGTAATGCACTCTGTGAAGTCGATTACATGACAAAAATGTAGCATGCTGTGTTAGCATAATTGAAGGTGATTTATTCGACAGTCACCAAAATGCGCCAGCAAGGGTTGGTTTCATTTTATGGACCATTCGTTTAGAATGGAACATATTCATTTTTCTCGGTTCTGCTAGTCGGTTCAAACAGTACTGTTATCGACAGTAATGATTGTCCGTTCTTCCAACTACCTTGCTCTCTAAAGATAGTCGGCTTTCAGTGTGCTCCATGGTTCCCAGGAATGTTTCCAAAATAACGGCTTCTGAGTTTGGTCACTAATATTTATGCAATTTTCCCACTTAAAGTAACCTGATTGTGGTGGTGGTCGGTACTAGGAACACTTTCTTGGCCCTTACATGCATGTTACAAATGCAGACAAACAAAATCAGCGTTTAGTTCAAACTATGGGTGAGCTATCAAGCTAAAAACCAACAAAGCGTTTTCCGTATGAAAATTCTCATACATTCTGATAAGAAGCCATAATACCAAGTTAGCTTTTATAACCATCGAAAAGTAGATTGGAAGCAAACAGGTTAAATCTGTGAGTGTTATGCATAGCTTTTGGAGTTAAAAAAGGAACTCAGGAGCACCAGATTCGCCAATGTGTAATATCATTAATATAGTCGTGCTAGGTGGCCTACAAAACTTGCCTGTGTGCATGGTAGAAATGAGAAATGCCATGGTTACAAACGAAGGATCAAAAGAAACCAATCTTTGCTTAAACCGCAAAGCGTGTAGATACTGAAGTTTCCTCTTTAAGTTCCGGCATAATATATCCTGCACAGTAATTCGCTACTCGCACATTGCTTTTAATGAGAATTTCACAGGTACGTAGCTTTTTTTACTCTACACTTCAGTAACTGACAGTGACTGTAAATCTTACGTAGAAAACAGAGATAACCAGAACTGTGATCGTTTGGTTCACTAAATATATTTCCTCTGACTTCCGTTCGATCAGTGTTTTAGGGCGATACCGATTGCAATGTTGGTACTAGATTGATTGTAATACAAGCTTAATGTCGATTAATGTGGATTTCTAACCAACGGTGTTTGTTTATGCTCATTTTCCAACACTCTGAGTCAATGGTTGATCAAACTTAATTACCTTTCACTTTAGCACAGTTAACTGTAGTCATATCTGCACAAAGCATGAACACTGTAACACATATGTGCATATCCTACTCAGTTGTGTACACTATTCTAGTATTTATAGGTAACCCAACTTCTGCCAACTCATCTGACTAGTAAGTTATTAATTTTGGGGGTATTATCTGATCTTCCCGTTTCTTTTGATGTGCATAAAAAAGACACACCTCTACAGTTCTTCTTGATTTAACATTGTGTAAATAGCTGTTTATTTCCAATCGGCGGATTTGTCGACCCACGGCATAGTTTACTGGGGATATAGACTACTGAAGTTGGGTTATGTTGCTACATGTTTTGAACCGATTATTGACTATACAGTAGGACCTTAACGGTGCTGACCAAATGTGTTATTAAGTTGGTAATCGGTATTTGTTTTGGCGTTATTTTAAAGAAATTCGACCGCAACGGTTTGTCAGACAAACCAACACGCGGCATTTTGCATGTGTTTATGTCACCCGGCTTCCAGTGCCACACTTACGTAGTGTACTTACGCTACAGTTCCATTCCAGCTTAGTGAATGAGCAGTGCTGGTTAAAAACGATTTTTGCCAGACAAAGAACCTTGCCACAGGCTAATATGGAGAAGAATTTGCATAAAACTATGAACGTTTTTTCCGTGAGTTTTGACTTCTTTCCCGCACGAACTGAAATCGATCACCCTTTCTGTAGTTGGCCAAGAGACCAACATGCAGCCTCAGAATAAAATGAGAGAGGTTTTGCATACATTTGTTCACAATGAACACCATTAAAGTAGTGGATGGTTTTCTGGACGTTGTTCGACTATTTTAACACCATGTATATCCATATATCAAACTGCTGACCGGCGAGTACCTATCAGGTTGTTATACCACCAAACTGTGGTAGTTCATACATTTCTTTACCAGCCACAACATCTCTGTCATCAAGGTTTGTGAATGACTTACAAAAATCTCCCTCACACCAATCCAAGACGTTGTTGAATGCGTACCGGTTTGCAAATAAACCGTAAACAGTCGACTGATTTCGGCCACAGAGGAAGGGCAACGAAACGGCTAGGGAAAGTAGTTTATAAACCTTCTCGGTAGCTCGGTGACGGCGATCTCATTGCTTGGCAGATACGTGTCTGCCGATTAATCGTGAGTGGTTTACACGATTCCCTCAGGTGCGTTTTGCTGATAAAACCATACATGCTTGAAGCAGCTGTTCACCTCTTCGCTGGTGATCGATGGGATAAACTGTTAGCATAATACTTTCATCCAGCCTTCACAAACTATGTGACGATAGCATTGCTAAACAATGGGAATTCATGAGAATATAGTGGTCTTTACATTTACTTGGCCGTAGTGAGGATTTTAAAACCGTTATCCATTTAGGCTTACAGTTTTTCATACGAGTAACAGTAGCGGGATTTTGTTCATCTGACCAACTGGTTTGATCGTTAAGGCTAGTAATTTTATTTTTATCTGAGGTAGGCACATTCTAACAAAACTCTAAGCATCACTCACGGGACGAGATTCTCTACCTGAGGCAGGATTCGTCCTTACGTAATTCTCAACGTGACTGGTAAACAGGGCTAAGCAATTTAACTGGTCGGTCACCGTGGTTGTCAGTCAGTCAGTCACTTTTGATACGAACGTAAGGTGATCCTTCCAATATGCTTGTAGTCTATGACTGACAAGGTAACAACATGTTTGCTCACTTGTACTTTTAATTTGCCGAGGACTGAATATGTCTGTACTCAATCGCGTCCAGCAAGCCATTGGCATGTGAGTTGTAGGAACAGTTGGAATTTGTTAGCGATAGTATTATTTGTGTACAATAAAAATATATTGCCTTGAGTAATAAATTTCTAGAATCGTGATAATGTCAACTAATCTTATGGATGTGGTTGTCCTAAAACGGTCACTGACAAAGAAGATTGGTGCTCTTTGGGGACAAACGAAACATCATGAAAAAGAACAGCCTCAGTAACTTTACACTATCTTTCAGTCAGAGTAATCGGAGTGTGGGTTTGATCCAAACGTTCTAAACGGTCTTCAATTCAGCACAAAAGACAGCTGACGAAGAAAGAGTTAGGTGAGCAAGCGTTGCGTGTGGTACATTGGGATGTGGACAGGGGTAACCTAGACAGGCTAACCAACATTCGTTTTACATAAATGTGATTCCAACTGTTGATCGGACGATATTTTTCGGTATTCTTGTTGTGCCTACATAATGGGTTGACCACATCAACTTGGGTGAATCTTTTAGGAAAGCTCTTCGATCGACTATGTGCATTCTTTATCTCCATTTCTTTTTAGTCCTCGGATTAATGAAGGGCTGATTCTATGAAATATGTCGATAACTAAAACGAAAGGTTCCAACTTCACTGTTCCACATGACCAGTTATCTCGCTTAATTAAACATTGGCGTAATCAGCCACGTTTCCGAGGTAGTTCTAAGTGCTAATTATGTGCAGTGCAGATCTCGAAGTACGAACGATTTCTTACGTCATTACTGTTCTCGTAAGAAATGCAAAAACCTATCGGAATAAAAGTAACCATAATGAGTTGATCACTGACCTTTGTAACATCTGAAGAGAGTATATAGGGTATGTTCATTTTGAACACGGTGGCAGGCCCTGAGGTTCGAGGAGCAGGAAAGGTAGGGACGTGGGACTGAAATTCAGAAAGAAGTTTGAGATGGGTTTGTAACTTTCTTGCAACGCAGACGGTTTATTAGGCATTCCAAAAAAAACATGAAGTTCAGTGAACTGTCAACACTGTAAATTTCGTCCTAATCCCAACAGGTATCAATATAATTTAATAAAACAATATCATGACCTATCTTTTTGGGCTGGATGTAAGAAGCATTATACATATGAGGATCGCACTGTGTACTACACTATGTACTCACGATGGGAGACTCTCATAATTTTTTAAGGGAATAATTTGACTTCTACCGTTCAACTGGTTTCAATAAGATAGTTGAAGTTGCTTCGATGCACTCATGTGAACCTTCTTGTATGATGGGATCTGCTGGAAGCAGTGCATGCACACTTGTACACCACGCTGTCGATTTGAGTTTGCACATTCTATCCCTCAAACTATCTCATGCGCTGGCGTTCATTCTGAACAGTTAGTTAACTTAGTGGTCAGTCGATAGGATTAGAACCACCCTGACGTGATATAACTAGTAGGGATGTTGAGACTAATTTTGGATTACATCTGTTTTAATCTGTAACGTAACATTGCACGTTGTTTTACTTGGCCTACTGTTAAGGATAATGGTATCTAAGACACAAGCAAAACTATATAGGCAGGTAATGATGTTATGATTTTGTTTCCCGTTTGGAACACAAAGATTATGACTAAGATATGGACGACACAAAATAAGCCTTATTCCCTTCTATATAATGTCTGAGAATCGAATTTATTCCATTCTATTTGAAATAATTGTATGAGTGTAGTCTTCTTCTATAAGCAATCATAATCGGTATGATGATTATACATTTGGCTGGATGGACAATTCGTGACGTTGCTCTTTGTCATCTGAGCGGCTAACTAGTGAGCATAGCAGTAACATTTCCCAAATGGATTGGTGTTGTACACACCTTGTCTTTCTTTTCCGTACATTAGACGATTAAAATGAACTCATGTGCAATTGCAACTCAAAGTATCTAGTTGGTGGTTACAACTCAAGACACTTCCAATCTTCTAGGCTCTCACTAACAATATTATGTAATGTGTTATCAGATCGTGAAGTAACGCATATATCTGGTTTGAGGTTATAATTAAAAATTAGAATGAGCAATCCAAATGTAATGGTTCCTATCGATCTGTTTGTGGGCTTCTCATCTAGTCACTTATCGACGTGGACAGCTTGCTATATTGAAAATAGCAAAGGTATATCAGTTGTAATAACTTAGCTTAATTATACCCACGTTTAGTGACCGACCTGCCGAGTAATAAACAGCAGTTATCTTAGCAGCAAAATGACTTGGCATCATGTCAGTTGGGATAATCTCATATTCCTCCTGGTACTAAGATTCACAAAACTTTTCATCGTCAAACGCGCCCATATGTGTGGTAGTCTGTTACACATCATTGTCATTTGATCTGCCGTAAGTCCGTAATGGACTACTTCAGCTCAGTAGAAATAACGTGGGAGCTGTAAGACAGTTACTGGCTCTGTCAATACCGCTTTGTTTGTGTATCATAAACTGCCACGTGTCCTGAACAACCAAACTGACAAAAAATTAGCTACAGCAAACTCATTGTGTCTAACTTCAGACGGCAGGCATCTTAGTTGTTCTGAGGTATATAATGTAACACTTAAGTAAGTGAACTTTTGGCCTGATTGGTTTGTTTTGCTGTTGTGTGAATTGATTGCTAGGTGTCAAGCCGAGTCAAGTGAATAATGCGATCCATGTTCTCACACATTTTTACATATCCAACTACTCGGAAAATGAAGTGAAATTAACTGAATCGTCTTGAATCAGATGATGCCAATCATGGAACTATATAAAGTCGGGCGAGTGGCTTCAAGTAGGTTAATCTGAAAAGAACCGATTGAGCTTTTTCGTAAAAACATATAGAGTAACTGGTGAGTGATATGGAAATTTGGTTTTATATAACTACAGCGGAGTTGGAAACTGACTGTAGCTGTCGCATTTTCATAGAATTTCCAGTGAGCTCTTTTAGTAAAGGTACACCATACTCGAGATTTGCTCTTGTTTTAAAGACAGCTGCAATCATTTGTGAGTAATGTTCACATTACGTATATGATAAAACTGGGTTTTACTGGGATTTAACGAGAAAAATTAAAATAGTGTTTGCACGGGTCAGTGTTAATGACGTAACAGTTCAACATTTTGAATGAGAACAGTCATGTCAGAACTGAACCAGTAATTCTACCAGTTCTACAACTCGACCACTGAAGTCGTTTATTATACAGAGCGAACCCTGCACGGCAGATAGTCCTCGAGACATGTTTTGTCTGTCCCAGTACACCGGATGATATGCGCGCGGACTATCGGTGCTATAGGTCGTGGTGACATGACTAAATGGCATTGTGATGTGTGCGGCTGCAAAAGCGCTGTCTGCCCTGGCTTAGTAGGTCACCAGCGTACTCACAGTGCACCGTCGGCGAAGAGACGACGATTAGGTTAGGCTCACGTAAGTCATATCAACAAATCCGTTTTATTCCTGTTAATGACTGCATCGACCAAGACTATGGAGGTTTGGTTACTAATTCGTTCTTCTTTTCAGAAACTGCGGTCTTCTACCCACTCTTTTCTTCAGCCTTGTTGCTATATTGTAAGATAAATGGTTTACGTGTTTTTTTCGTAGTCCAACTTCGAATTTTGTTTTTTGTCCTTGTTTTTTCTTGAATGTATTAACATGCATTTCTATGTCGAAATGCCTCTTGTATAACACTTTACATATCTTTCTTCTTAGTGTAGGTCTTGTCATCGCAGTCTCTCTGTGTGTTGTCTTTTCGTGCAAGCCATTCAATTGATTAACCAGCATTGACCGGCTGGACACAAAAGCTTCACTCACACTTCTCCTGATCTTATTCCTTCGGGTTTAAATCGGATACGTGGTGTTCGGGCGGAACCACAGTTAGTGCAGCGCAAGACACTTGGAGTGATGATTTTAAGCGCAGGCGTCCTTTGGCTTCGGTCACTGTGACAGACTAGTCAGTTTCGCATGTTGCCAACCTCGTATGTACTGCGCTCATCGAGGGCGGTCGTGTGTGCATGCTCATGCCGACACAGGGGGGGAGCCTTAGGTGCGGCGGTGGTGTAATAATAGTTGTGATCCTCAGGTGTATACAGTTTCCTTCTGGCACCTTACCTGAACATGTGACTTTCGCTAATGGTGCATAATTGTTAGAAGTGTGCGTGAGAATTTAAACTTGGTTGACAGTGTACCAGTATAACGCGTCGAAAGTTGCGGCTGTTTTTGAATTCCGCTGGAATGTGACAACTTGTCAGACCAAGGGCTAACGTTGTTCTTTACAGCAGAGTCCAGCGGCTTACAGAACCATTCACAAGAAGGCCAACATTTCTAATTCTTTTTGTCATATGGTTACTATCAGACAGCCGTTTGAAATCTAATTCAGATGTGTGAAAAGCACATGACGAAGCAGAGATGCATCGAAATTCATTTGCACCAACGGGTTGTAGCTGGTAGATGGACGGAGTATGGATGAGCATGATGCAAATATCAGTAACAGTTAATCATAACTGTAGCTACCGTAAACATTCGCATACTAGTTTTTTCAAAAAAAAAAGATTTATACGGTCTCAGTGGTCATGATGAAGACATTTTCAAGCGATTTGGCTGTGAAATTTACCGGGGCATTAACGTATACTTTCAACATGAACAACATACGTGACCAACCACCGGGCCTTCTCAAACACGTAGAATTTTTGAGGAGTAGAAATCGGCGACAAAGTCTGATAAATAAGCCATATAAACTATGAATAAGTTGAACATAACTGCCACCTCTGACGTGTTCGTTTTTCTATTTGGTATTAAAGGAGCAGCCGTAATCACTTGAACTCCGAAACTGCCAGCGAGCATCCAAATATCCCACACTAAATTATCGTGCCATTCAGTGTCAGTAAAAACCGATTGTTCAGTGCAGTTGATTTAGCTCAGGCAAACATCGATCGTTCGTAGCTTCAATTTATTTCGGGATGACACTATTGACTACATTCTTTGTGGTTATTCTGAAGTAAGCGTTTTGTTCAAAACAGTTATCATGCCAGTTATGAACTGTTTACATACGCGATCACATTTTATCGCATACCTCATATACAACATGAAGAGGTGATATCGAGGCAGACATGCGGTCAAATTATGTAAACTAGTAGTCACGCGCCGATCGGAGTCAGCGGTGATTGTTAAGACTGCTCACTGAAAATCCAGAATTGCTCACAATTTGCAGAATGCATGTATGTATACAGAATGTTTCATGCTCTAACTTTGCACCTGTCTGTTAGTTCTGTAAGTGATGCCTCCAAAGTCTGGTTATTTGGCTAAACTATGTCTATTATGAACAGTTCACATATGTATCTAATGTTTGTTTACTAAAGGTACTACTGGTTGAAGAGTCTATTTGAACACGGAAGCTGCTATAATAGGTGGTTGCTATTCAAATTGTGTAGACGGTCGTTAAATCATGTCTTATCGATAATACGAGGTTTGGTATTTGAGGGCTTGACAGAATACGATCTGAAGAGATTTACATATAAGTCGTTGGATGAATTATCCGACTGATTCAACCAGAGTTTAAACTATATATATCCAGAACTGTTGTTTCTTACTGTACAGGCAGTCTGCCTGGTTAGGAGACTTAGGTACACAGACTGTCAGACTCTTTAAGAACACTGGGATCACTGGCTGCAGTGTCACTGTGATATCCCACGACAAACGTTACATGAGTAGAGGTCTTTCAAATAAAGGGTCACATTTCTGATTGATTTCAGAACGAAATCAAATAAGTTAACCGTTTACAGAGCATACTATTGTTGCGCTGTTTGCTGCTGTTCGATGAACAAGATGGCAATTTTTGACTGCGTACTTTGTGTGCACCTTATGAGCATTTTGCACACAACAATGGTCCTGTCAGTCGAATGCCAACCCTGTTTTAATATGAGCACTAGTATAGTGAAATTAAACATTTGGAGGTGCAGCTGCAACTGTCGTGAGTTTTCTCATTCGAGGAACCCACAAATTCTTATTTTAACCCAAGTTAACGCACTTCCTATTTTCCCGTGTATACAATTGTGGTATCCGTCAATGATATCGATCAGATATATCATAGTGTTACCAGTAAATGACCATTTATTCTATAGTGGTGTGTTAATGCAATTTACCTGAATCAAAAGACCAAAATTGAGGTGTGCAGAGAGTTCTTTTTGCTTCCCTACTAGTTGCGATTAACACATCGCCTTTCAGAGATAAAATGTTTAACCTAATAGCAGTTATTAGTGTATGACGGTCGTATTCATATAAAATCGTTAGACTTACCATTAGTTTATCAACACTGTACAAGTTTAATTCTACTTCTCTCCAATGTAACTGCTGGAACCAATTTCGCATTGCGTCCAGCAAATTTTCATCAGCTATCCAATGAATCCGAATTAGAGACCATTGTGTTATCGAGGGATTGGGACAGATTCTAATTCGTTTTTCGGCAACCTCAAAGTAGCATTGATCATTGTGTTCTGCATTATACCGACCTTGTTGAAATAGTAGACTTTTCATCATTGTCTTAATTTGTTCCCAAGCCCGTTGTCCCCGTACAATAGAAACCAAGTGTATACGGTCCCGAGTGCTGTTTTTGTTGAATATTACCTGTATAAATTGTTAATTGAAATACTATTTCTGTTCAGATTTGTGAGTTTTCAAATCAGTTTAATGTATCTGCATAAATGAGTGTATGCAATTTTGACGGCCTGTACGATTTTCTTTAGATTTACGAAATGGTGAATGGCTCATTACATTCATTATCCGGAAGTTCTTTTATCAGAAGCCGAAAATTTTTAAATTACAATTAATCTCTAAGTAGTAATGGAGAGTTTAACACGGTTTACTGTTTGTTCAGTCGATTGCTTAATGGGATAACCTTAGAAAGTTTGCAGAAGCGTTAAACGACTTTGTGTTTAGGCAATGTGCAGGCATCTAACCTGTTCTGTGAAGTATGGTGACACGACTGACTGAAAATGTTTTTATTAGTTCATAAGCGAACATTGCCTTTATTGTTGCATTGAAAGCAAACTCATCAATCGTCTTTATACAAAAGCGATATATCAGTTAATTTTGAACGGACTTACAGCTCAACTGGTAGAGCATTTACCGCGTTTGTGCACGTTGTTTCTGTCCCTGGTTCGAATCCATCTAAAGTCAAGATTACGTCTATTCTAGACTTAGAGTAGCTGGTTTTTATAATGTCGATTCTGATTACCGTACAATGTGAACGCGAAATAAATTGTTAGGAGAATGCAAGCTTACAACGAGAAAGGATAATTTTATTTTCATTACTTTGTGTGCAGTGTTTTCCATAAAATAGCTGGCATCTGCAGTTCGCCTCAATTGACTGAGATTATTTGCATTGCAGCTGAACACTAGGTTGGTGATAAATGTTGCAGACCACTGGTCAATATTCCTATTCAAGGAGAACGATGGTGAATCACAAATACCTTGGTGGATATAACATAAAACAGAATAATGTTGTAATAAATACTGTACGGCAAGCTACCACTGCTTTCATCTTTAAGGCGTTTGTAAAAAAAACGGCAGCAATGTGGTGGTTAGACTGAAAAATAATGTATATATATACTTGTTTCTTAGAGCGCAAATTCATGCAAACTATGACCAATATTTGAATGGTTTATGACGATGTTGCTTCGCTTATCCGTTGGTATACTGTAGGTGTTATCGGTTAATTGTGTTTGTTGTCTACCCACATGCATGGTCAGAGCTATCAGTTGTTGAAACACAAGATTCCAGGATGGAGGATGTGACTTTACCACATGGACGGCCACTCTAGGAAAGCTCACCATGCAGTCGTGTTTGCTTAACAGCTTCAGTGAACACTAATCAACTAACTCGCTTTTTGTGTTCCCTGAACTATGTGAACAAAACAGGTCAATGAAATGGCAATCACATCCTGAACATCCCACATATGCAAGTGACTAACTTGGTTCCGAATATCTGTCCGCTTAGTAAACGGTTTATCATTGTACATTAAGTGCCCCCATTAGTACTGGTAGGGTCTTCTAGTTCAGAGACAGAATGAGCTATACTGTTAATCGATGACCACTGAGTGCGTATCGGGAAAAGTTTAGCACATATACCTAATGACAATGTAAAACGACTACCCATAATTCAAACCAATACCCTCACTGATGGGGAACGATCAACGGATATTTTTTTATACCAAATGAACGCGAGATGTTGGAAATCTGTATGATGGCATATTATTAGATATTTTTTACAGGAGATGAACTATGCAAAAACGTAGAAAAAATAACCATAACTAGACCACGTCATTAACTGGAGGTACATTTATGCCCTAGCTGAAAGCAGTTCTGTGCGCACGGATTGTATGTGACGTTGCCTGTATGCCAACGCCTTGTATGAAGTTATTTGGTCAACAGTTCATTAATCGGTGCATAAACTAATGTCACTTGCAGCGTAGTAAAATCCTAAATACAACTTCCACCTCTCCTTCCGATTGCGTGCTGCAAAATGGTGGTCGTGCTAGAATCTGACTTGTCAGGGCGAAAGAAGTAATAACCTGGAGAAGATTCATGACTTCCCAGTTTCTCCGGCGCCCCAGAATTGACTAATAAAATGCACACCTTGACCACCCTTCTGGGCCAAGTGTCTATTAACCCTGTCACAAAAATGGTGCAAATGTCAACCCCGCCTGGCGAGAAATTCATTTTTGATGGGCATTGTGCTCAGTGAGAAAAGCAGAAAGCGACGTACTTCTATCGTGCCCGTCAGAGCTCCATGTCAAATTTATAACTAATCTCCAAAGCTAATGAGCTTGTGACAAATAAGTCAGCAAAGTGGTGGGTTTTGCAATGTGTGACCGAAGCTTGTTCTGAGAACAACATTCAACTGATTGAAGCTGGTAGTTGTGCGAAAACTACTGATATACCTCTGACTGCAACTTTCGTCATCAAATACAATTGCTTGTGACACACTGACCCAACGTTCACTGAAGAAATTGACATCAAGTGAGTTAGATATAACTTATCAGCCTACCGACAAGTAGCATTGCCAGTGTTCTCAATGTGAAGTAATTCGAATGTGATTAAGCCTCATATGTCAGATATTTCACTATGAACCTGCTGGGTCCAAGTTATGTTACGAAGATGTGAACCAGCCATTATAGAAAGGGGTACGATTTTTGTGCTTCACAAGACGAATTCAAACAACTGGGTATTTGCCAAATCACCTAACAGGTCTATAGATAGTGATATACACTAGCTGAGCAGTCCAAAGTACAACTTTTAGTCAAGGCAAAGGAGATAACTTTAGATGGGTAGAAAACTGATGTGTTAGGTTTCGAAACAAGGCAAACATTTTTCAAGCTCGAATTGACTCATGGCTACCGTGTCTTCAAGTAGCTGTTAGATGATAAAGATAAAAAGCAGAACGGTTGAATTATGAGACAATGATTGTGACCATTTCACTGAAGCGGTAGCTGTTACTATCACGCTCATTGTAGTATCCTATGGTGGCCAGCTTACTGTCATCAAAATCAGCTCCTGTATCACGTGACCTAAACTCAAGACCAAGCCAAGCCATCCATTAATTCACATTCACTATTGTGTTATATTAAACTTCACTTGCTGTTAGACCAAAACACAATGGATCCCAGTTGAATGGCGCAACTGTCATCACTGTCAAGGACAAACGCCTGCACGAAACTCACACAGAAATGTTATCAGATGGCGTTTTCCATGTTAAATTGAAGCACTCAGCTAAGCCGACACAGAAGACGAAGCCCATCTCGGGCGTTAGCTAACTAGACCGGCTTCAATATAGTAGACTGCTAATAGCAACCGTTCAGTTGTTAGGACGTAAGTTTGTTGCTGATGTGTTAATAACGAAGATATTGTTTTTAAGATATGACAATATTATACGTCACGTGTCAAACGACTCATAAAGAACAGTAGGCTCTATGGATTAATGAAAACGGGTACAGAGGAGATTGCTTCTTACAGTTGCAACGTGGGTCCATTTGCCTTCAGATTAATGATGCAAGACCTGCCAATTGACGATATCCTCATTAGTTCCGTCTAAACAATAGCGTAATAATACTTTACAGCCCAAGAAGTATTTCCTGTTCATCTGAATTGCTTATGAAGCTAAGACACAATTAGCCGTCTCATTGTTTAACTGGTTTGGTTGGAGGCTCACAGTGTGGAGAACGGAGACTCCAGATGGGCAAATTAATCATATCCGAAGGTGATAACAAGCTGTCGAGAAAAATATCTATTTCTCAGACTTACCCTGATATATATATATGATGTGCTATGTGTGTACAAGCGTCTTCTATCTATTCAGTTTAATCCTAGCTGAAACGTGTAAAGCGTGCACCAACATAAAGCCGATAAGCCAATTTCATTTTTTGAGGACAGTAAAACCCAACCCGTCAGCAGAGCAAAAAAACCGCGGACTTTGACCTACTCTACCTCGGACAAAGAACAAAATGATGCCATTATAGCAGTTGTAGGCGACACACCGGATATCCGGGGTTAAGTCCACAAACTAGAGCGAAATTGTATCGATCATTGGAGTTCAGCGTTTACGTTCATAGAAGTCAAGGATCGCCTTGATAGATCACAATTACGAATACAAAACGCTGCTTCAACTGATAAGCGAAAATAGTATCTTGTTGGTATGTTACACTTTTGTTTACCATGATGCTGTAGAGCCGGATTTGTAAAGCTCGCTAAAAATACTTTGCACTGAGCTGGAATGCAAATACTTCACTTTTTGTGTCAAATGAAGCGATCGTTTCACACTGACTGTTGCCCCGTTTTTCTTTTAATACTCTTCATTGGTTGACAATATGATAACAAGAACCATGACCTCAACTTAAGGAATTATTCATAGTTTGTGCTTGGTATCATTAAATCATGGAGCATAACATCTCAATACGTCAAAAACGACTTTGCGAAGCCTATCGCGTGAAGATAAATGACGGTGTCTACAGAGAAGAATGACCAGATGGAATTTAATCTATTCAAGTCGCGTATGAAATATTTGTTGTTTTACATACTAAAGTGGTGTAACACTGCATTCTTTGAAAAATATTGTTTCAATAATGTTCACTGATTTGTTAAGAAATACTGGTTGACTGGAAAGGTACCTAATCTTCTGATGAAGAGGTGTAACAAGAGAAGTTTCAACACAATTCTGATGCAAAAATTGGATACAACTAGCGGGTGATCACTGCCGTTTAGTGTGTTTCAGCCATATAAATATATTACGTGTGAGCATCATCCGTAGACATAACTTTGACAGAATATATACCATGATATCTTAGCCAGTCGTAGGCGATTGTGGAGGCTGCGGGTGATAACATGAAGTATGTCGTTATTCCGGGATTCAAAGAATGATTCCTCAAGGAGATATGTAGACGTTCGATCAAAAGCATGTTGAGTGTTCAACAAGTTTACATCATTTACGTACAAAACAAGGTAAGTGTTCAATTACCTCAAATCAATTTGCTGGAAGTATTGAGTTTTGAATCTGGCTGAAGCCTGAAACTACTAACTGTAAACGTGATTACCTAATAGTGGTCGACTTGTTTAGGGGTTTCTGGTTAAACAATCCCCTATAACTTACGGTTGCCTTTGCTATGATCTTAGCCACGGTGTAGCTTTCTTTTGAGCACAGTCAATGATATATGTAGTGTAATAATAAGACAAATATACGATCAAAGTTATCAACATTTCACTTGTCAAACCTGAATTATAAAAACTGAAACTGCTGTGTCTGAAGAGACCCAGATCTACAAACTCAGCTCACCTGAAGTGAGAGTTACAACCAAACTGTTTTGTCAATTAACTCAACTATTTCACTAATCTGCATTCTCAACGTCGCTCTAAAACACAACCATGGACTTTTGTGCATATGAGTAGTGTAACAGGTGATAATCTAATGGCCTACGAGGCCAAATTAGCCCGTCAGGGTGTACGGAGACAACGTACACCGAAATACTACTTTTACCTGCGAGGGGTTTGTAATGATCTATTTGGAATTCAAGTCGCACACCTAATGTCCGGTTCAAACCAAGAGTAGACTATGTGAGTAGTGTGAGTTTTTCTGCATTGGTCTCCGTCTAACTGACGAACACGCACAAGACGCACATACACCCAGGTAATAAATACTTTAACCACAAACTTATTAATAATGGGTAGGTTGTTTGGTATGGCTTAACTCCAGAAAAGGAATTCTGATATTGTCAACATTCGTTACGGCCAACGTAAACCGATGGAATTGGTTGCGATTACCAAAGCGGATCCAAACGATGACTGTCCGAGGTGGGGTAGTAAACATTCTGAGAAACGCCGTGGTGTTTCTCTATGTTGTATACGTTCAGTAACTGACGTAAAGTTACAAGCATAATGAATACACCGACAGAAGTCTAGACATGTTGATTAGCTCACAGGTTCCAAAACCATTAATCGAATCGATATAGGGAAAGCGGAAAAATAGGTTACAGGAACGTACGTGCAAACATAACTATAAGTACCCACTCCTGATTGGTTGTTGCATTTTGCCTTCAACAGACCAGTAAAGTTCTCGGACGGAACAAATGTAGTGCCTAATGCAACACACTGCATTATTTTTGTCTCTTTTAGCACACTGAATCTGTAACAACTCATATGAATAAGGTTTATATTTCATTACTACCATCTTGTACGGAAAATTTATGTTGCTGATTTTTCCGGAATACGTTAGCTAGCATTAACTGACTAAAAAAGTTATTCTCACCATATCACCTACGCAGACCACGTTAGTCATTATGCAGTGGTGGACAGTTCACTAACCATGATTGACCGTATTGTTTTCCTATTCGGGTGCAATCAAGAGTAAGCCTTACTGCCTGTAACAACGGTAGAGAGAACACGTGACCCAGAAAAACCACAAACCATATTGTTCCACTTAGAAGCGGTGGCGTCGTTCTTAAGAGCTTGAACGAATGAGGCGTTGGCCACTAAAAACACCACCAGTCAGAACGTAGCCTGAGTTTTAGCACGAGTGTGGGACACACAGGCGACCTTGAGGCGATTACAACACACAGGATCAATCATACCAGTATGTTATCCACTGAGTCATTGGGTATTGCGAAATAGATCGCAGGTCCAATATCGGCCAAACCTATTCGGACGATAATGTCTCACATGGCCTTCTTTCTCTCTCTAAATCGTGTATGAGCCAATGATATATCCAACTGTGGGTACAGTTAGACTGAAGTTGATGAACATACCACAGTGTATTTCCAAACCGACGTCAAAATGCAAAGTCTTTCTTCAGACAAACGAATGTGTCGGATCAAACAAGACACAAATCAAAATTTCCATTTTAGAATTTCTGTTGCTCATGCACAATGGGCGCGTATACACACAAGTTGAATCATAGTAGATAACTGGTACAGATTGTATTTTGATCAAGTTTGGTACGGTTGATATACAAGGTTATTATCACTATTTTAGTGTTAGATAGGCATTTGGATACAAAACTTAAATTGCATCAAACATTATTCTTGAAGCGACCAGGTTTCAGTCGTAGTACAAATGATTTTGGTTGTTGTCAGTAGTTGCTGGTCCGTGGGTCCATGCTTTTCGTTACAAGCTTTTAACAGTAATGAATTGCAGTCACTTTTACAAATCACTACTTGATTAGCATAGAAAATCAGTAACTGGTATGCAGATTGTTGACTGATTTTTTATCTACTCGTTTCTTTTCCTGGCGGTATCAACCTTGATGAGTTTGTCTTGCATTTAACCCTTACGGATTATACACTCTTTCCTGGGATCCATACTACATTACAAAGTCAAAATATCTTTATCAAAATGAAATAATATAAATGGTAAATACATTGGCAGAGTATCTGGAAACACAGGACTGTTATAGACATAGCGTTTGTGCCTAACAACTGAGTAATACTCTCTTAATTCTTAGGGCCTAAACAAAGAAAGTATGGTTTAATACTTCCCAGTGCTTCCGGGAATGGGACCGCCTCTTGCATTACGAAACAATCACACAAAAGCGAGACCATATGAGAATAACGTGGATAACGTGCCATTCAGTGATCAAGTCCATCCACACAGGTAGCATTAATCTAAAGGTCACGTCATTTGTTTGAAAAAACTGTTAGGATTACGCTGATGTAAAAGTTTATTTGACTAGTAAGCTAACACGCCCGAACTTTCCATTCCCTTCAGATCTCAGAATTTTGCTGGAATAGAAATCACTTTAGATAGTTAAGCATTTAAAACTCCCGACAAACATTTAGAAATTTACTTTTGTGACGAATAGTTCATAGAATATGGTGTACAAACATTTGGCAAATAGACCACAATATGCAGTGCTAATTGAAGTGTGTTATCCAAGAGGTTACAAGGTACTGTTAACGATAAGGGACACATCACAAAATATCCTACATTTCTTTAGTGGTGGTTTGCTCTGACTGTACATTCGACAAGGACTCGTGGATGTTCAGTTTGACCCACGGCATTCTTAGTGCACTCACTGCTACAAAACGGCAGTACACAAACGGACGGTTAACAGTTTCATGATGGACATTTCAGATTAGATAAAAGCTCCGGATCATCAACGAAAATCTCAGGGTAATTCGTAAATGCGGTTCTAAATGCAAACGTAAGCATCTGCTGTTGATATTACATATTTTTTGCTCGAAATGCACCAAGTACTAACTCATGATGAATGGTAGTCATCATAAAACATATCTTGCGCCACCGGTGAGTGCTGCTCATTAGGCACTGACTACTCGTATCACGCTACTTTGTATCATCATAATATCACTTAAGATCACGAGGCAGGCTGCGCATTTCTACAAGCTTCCTTGTCATCTACACTGATCTACGGACTACATTAAGCACGAAATAAACGACACCGGTAGATCACGGATGTGTCGAAGCCCTTGAACTTCAGCACAGTCTGTTCACATAGTAAACGTTTTGTTCGGGCCATATCGGGTGCGCTTACCTGAAGCCGAGCTAAACTCACGAAGATGATCGTGGTCAGAAAAGTTAAGGGTCACAGCTTTCAGGAGGATGTAAGGACAAGTAGGATTTATACTGGAAATAAAACCAGGACGGTCGTTTCTGTACAATACTGTACGCCCAACACGGTTAAATTCTAAGTGGTCGTATAAACCGAATGTTCTGTTTTTATCCATTTTTCACGTCCTGATGCTTTTATATATTTAGTGAGAAGCTGACGTGAATTCTCCACTACTGCACGACCCTTATCTAGCAGATACAGAAAAATTCATTACATCGATATGCTGCTTCAAAACTATCATTTATTAGGATGTGTCTCTGCTGGTTGTGTTGGTTATCCTGTTAGTGGGAAACTGATTGGTATTCATGCACCGGTTCACTCTGGTCGTGTGTTCAGCTAAACTGGTTCCACGGGAACTGCTGTGTTAACTGGTTGACTGAGTCCATATTAAATAAGGAGATCTTGGAGCAGCAACTAGGCCAACTTCAATAGTTTGTTCGAAACTTAGAAACAGTGGCAGGAATCTGTGCGAAAAATGATATTACTATTAAACTTATACTCGTATAAAACTTAACTACGAGAAACTACTAGGAATACTCGAAGTCAGAAATATAAACGATAGTTTTCAGAAATGAAAACCATCCACGAATATTTACGTCATTTGAATCAATCAATTCAAGTTACTGGTCTCTTGTTAAGGATATTTCCCGCCGTTAAACTATGTGTCCAACTTAAGCTTTAATCCAGTGCCTAACTGACACCTGACAGGTAATTCTGCCGTCTCGTTCACTGTCTCGTTTTTAGGCTCGATATTCATACTCGAGTTGCAAAGGGACTGCAATGTTTGTCCCAAGAGTTGTACTGATATGCTCTAGAAAGCTTGTATACGATCGACATATATGAGGTCAGTTACATTTGTTCTCTGTAGGTTCTTTCTGCAGTTTCTTAGGTATATGGTATGTATCCCAGTGTACTGAAAAAGCAGTGGAATGATTTAAGCGCCACAAGCTAGAGGCTGATACTTTCTTCTGAATCAAGGCCGAATGACACGTAATCATATCTGAAACCACAGTTGTGTGTTAAAGTAAACAAAACAGTTTTAGAAATGAAATTTTTTAATTTTATGAATCGCTGCGCACAAAATTTGTGTACATTTCTTGCCTCTCTTGAACTGCGTCAGATGGTTACTGATAACTTTTTTCAAAATAGTAGACTGTCACATCTTTTGACGGATCATTTCGTTGTTCTGCTGTGACAAACATTCTGTACTGCTGCAAAGTATGCAAACTCATTTAGCTAATTGTCTCAGCTTAACCGGCTGATTCCGAATAATCCACCAGATTATAGTAGAATTAACTCTGGAATTATTGTAACCATCACCTAACAGCATTACATAAGTAGTTATTGAAAATTTGTTCTTCGTTCTGAACTCCAAATTAACCTGACTGAACTATCCACATGAGCTGGCCGATAAATTTGGTTATTTTTTTCATGATACAGTCAACGCTTTCAACATCGAGCTTACTGCTATCAGGGTTGGTGTCAGTTGTCGGGAAGACAGTTTTGAGAATTTGCTGATAAAACAAACGTCTCCCTGTTACACATTTGTGCTATTTCCACAACACGCAACAAATCCTTGGATAATTATTGTATGGTTACTTTCACGCGATACATTCTCGTAATGAGGGGAATTGTAAGATTTTCTCTAATTTATTATGAAAGTTGTTGCAAATAGTGGATGTATAAACCCACAAGTGCAATACTAACGGTGGGAAACTTTAGTGAACCATGCTTGGAAAAAAAATCATCATAGAGAGAGCCTTAGTGAAAGAAGGATGGCTCTGTGAGATCAGTTCTGTTGACCGATGGACCAAACGGTTAGTATTCATCGCCCAGCTTAGCTCGACAACAGAATGACTAACTTAGCTAACAGCACTATATCAACACATACGACCGTTTCTAATCGTACAAGTCATGTTTTCTAAGATTATTACGGTGAAGATGGCTAAGTACTGCATTGTAGCTGAGGCAGTACTCTAAAAGATTCTCTCTGAGCTGGAATGAGTAAACTATCATGAAGATAAATACAAACGCAACAGCTGTAAAATATGTGTGACCATATTTGTACGAAGTTTCAATTCAATGTATCCAAAGGGGAATGAAACTGGCCTTGTAACATCCATTTGGTTTTAGCAGATTAGCTAATTCGTAACACTTTAAGGCTTTTTTAAAGTGTATTCATTGCGAACTTGTAACAAAAATAGCTTGACTTCATGTACTATTAGGAGCAATTATTCTACTCGTTTTGGTCACACGTGACCCGTCTAGGATCGGTAGAGTAATTGGTTTTAGACAAAACGCAGCTAGTTCGAATCCCAGATAGATCTGTTATCTCCGTCCAGTGACATCAAACTGGAACAAATTAGGTTGTGAGTTTTCATATTGACAGTAAGTCATAAGAATGATGTACTACATGAAATTATAGACGTGCTCAACATTGAGTTCCAACTTCCTAAATAAAAGTAACGTACCTTTCTCGAAGATTCAGCTATGTCACGTGTAATCTAAAAATGAAAATTGGCCAATAGTCTGCAACGTACAACCTCAGTAACTCACTGTGGGATGATACAAATTTTCTAGGTGGTTGTCGTAGTGCATGAAGCAAAGTACCAAAATACCGACCGTGAACACAGCAGTAGTCCACGTAATCTTCCAGTGGAAACGTGTTACACGCATTGACACCTTGCGTAGTCAGGAAAACGGGCCTTGTTAACTGTGCTCGTCAATAGCTCTGATAGTGATCAAATTTATGAACCTGGTTTATCAGTGAACCACGGGACTGACAGACCAGCTTGTGCGAGTGCGTGCATGCCCGTGTGTGTGTTTGATCAGGTGCGCAGATGATGGACAGACACGTGTGCAACTCATTGTTCACTTGTAAATAGCAATCGCCGTATGTTCGCCACGGTTTCACCAACGTATACATAAAATACCAATTGAAGACAATAGCAGCAAAAGCCGAATGTTTGTGATTATGTTCTAACGTCACAACTCTTAGTAATGTCTGAATGTGTTAAAGCTCAGAGGCGGAGCACCGGTAAAACAAAATAATTGGTCCAGAAACGTTGGGACAAAGCGTTAGTAACTTACCATAAGTAATAGAATGGAAAAACTCTGTAAGCATAGTTGAGTGAATCTTGTATCTACAGTTAAGTCCGACCTCATGTCTTCATTAACACGCCAACTACAAAACAACTATGATTAAGTCAAACAGGTGGGAAATTTGACAGAACTGAATGGGTTTACAGCATATGTAGATTGTACTAACTATGGATATTTGATTTCAAATTTAAACTAGCTCACGCCTATGGATAGCTGGGGCTTCCAAAACACTCTTAAACAGCTGTGTGTGCCTCCAGTTCACGCGTGTAGGATATAGGTTTTGCACGTAGAGTGACTTTCTGTTGCTGAGGTTTGACACATTCTGGATTAGGTTTGTTGTGGCCACAAAAGTTACTTAACCTGGACAGCTGTTCGCTGACAGGTACACGTTAATAGAAATGTGTAAACGTGTTACAAAAGTCACAAACTTCTTGCACGGCTGACATGATTCGTCATCTGCTACCAGTTGTACAATACTGACGACTAAATTGTCACTTCTGTCCTAATACTTGCTCTTGTTTCCAGTTGTAACACCAGTATACGATCTTTCTCACACTGAGCGTTACAATAAATTTCAGCGTGTGGTGTTTTCCTTTCGACTCGTTCCTCATCACTCATTATCGCCGACGGGAATCAGCTAACACGTACGCTGTCATTTTCCCGTTCATTTCCCGAACAGTTCAAAGGAGAATGGATATCATGTTATCCTGCAAAAAATAAAAGACAAGAAAGAAAGTGGAAAAACAGAATAGACCGAAAAAAAACAGATGAACGACGCTTGCAACAGTTAGTAACGAAGAAACCGTTTATAACTGTGTCATCGTTTTCTCGATTTAGCGATTTTCCCTTGCCGATACGAACCGTGATCGAAACAATTCCTGAAGTTGGAGTGCGCGCCGAATTTCTAGGTTATGATTGTCTGTGCTGTATAAACAAAAAAACAGACAACAGCGACTGTTGTAGGCTATATCACCCTGCCATCTGCCCCGTCCTTAGTGATCAGTAATGGTGTTATCTGATTGCATCAGAACTAAGTGTTTACTTGTCCACCATGTTCAGCAGGTCTAAATTCCAACGAATCTCTTTGAAATTTCACAAGTCACATGGTAAACGAAGACCATGTGATTGTAACTTCCTACTATGTAGACCATAACTCGAAAGAACGCAAGACAGAACAGCGACCAAAGATTTAATGAACCAGGGTTGAACAGATGGATATTCAAAAACTGAATCATCTGGGAGTTGGTCAACTTCAAATTGAAAATCATGCACATTTGATCACACCTTTCGGCTTCCTATAGACGTTCCATCCGACCTTCTTCAGATAGCACCATGTAACTTGAGTTTTACTCTGATTGTGGTGACTTCTTAACTTGTCCTTTCTAATTGGATGGGGTCAACCGTTGTTGTTAGAAAGTGTCTGCATGTACTCTAACTTGATGATGCTGAACAATTTTGAAGCTGTCTTTCACGTTTCCATCGTTTTACAGCAGTATTTTTATTGTCGACCTGTGTATCCAAAGGACTGAATTGTTTACGCAACGGATGCTATCGTCTGACTACTGGTAGTGTTCAAACTGTACCTGAACTGGTTTATGACAGATGATCATAACAGTTTCAACCTCCAATTAATTGTGCTTCTGGCGACCACAATAGCTGGCTCGATCTGATTGAGTTTGTGCAAGTGACGACGTATTTTCTTTTAGATTAGGCTTGTCGATATTCAATGTAAAGATTTATCAACTTGAAATGCTAAACCACTAACTAATTATTAGTTCGTAATGCCACAAAGTGAAACAGAACTAACTTTACTATGCATACGGTTAACGGTTATTAGAAACAAAAGTCAGAATATCGAGATTACTTTATACACTGATATCAACCTTGACATTAGAGACGGACGGTGAGGCACTGTGAAATCAGAATATGTGTGTTCATTATAAATAAAGTTTTGTTTGCAGAATAACAAATCAGACCAACGGGGCACTGAATCCAACATTAAGCACTGCAAAAAGAACTGCTTTACCAACTTATCGATTTGATAAATTCACAGGCCAAAATAGTGTAGATCAATCGATTCGATCGACAGCTTATCGCTCTCGTGTTTGGTATGCATTGATGCGTTGATAAAATTTGATCAACGGAAGCATAAAATCGAAGGTTTGATGCATCGGTTTACTTACGTGCAAGGTGTAAGCTTCATGAGGATCCCTTAATTCATAACGAATCACATCTTCTCAATGACTGAGTACGTGTTAAACCATCCGAGCACATTTTAGGTGAACTTTTTAGCTAACCAAAACTGTGGAATATGCTAGTCTTATTAGAACGAAAGCCAGCTGACCTAGCCGCGTTAGACAAAAAGATGTGGGTGTTTGTGATACCGTTGGAATTGCTTCGGTTTGTTGAAGTTCTTCTCGACCGACCCTTTCATTTTCGTTCAGTGGGTACATGTTTTCTAAAGTAATGGGAAGTATGTTGAAAATAGTCTGACGGTAGTCGAACGTTCGTTGATTTGCAATCGAATTTTAGATTAACACTTTTTTACGTACTGATCGAAATTGCAATAACGGAAACGACGTGAAAAGTCTGAAACGCAGCGCTAAACCTGGTATAAACCGTATAACTTTTGGACACTGAATGGAAGGACTGCGTATTAAATGAAAGTTTGTTGTGGGGGATTTCGTAGTCCACATGTTTACCTCAAAATTCACCTCAACTCTGAGAAGGTGCTCATTGTAGTGGACAGGTCCCTTGGAGTAGTCGATGTGAGTCACTACGTATACTGTAAATGACTGTACAGTACGAATTAGGTTGTTATATTAAAAATCACGACTTGAGTTAACTGGTTGGTTGTGTTATTGCTGTGTTTGAACTCTACGCTAGTTGTCGTTGGTCGATCAAAGAGACATCACTGGTCGTTGAAACTTTAGGTTGTCGTCGAGTAACAACCCATTGAAGGAACTGAACTTGTCGATGTACATGCCAAGCTGGTTCTCGCTAAGTAGGTGACGAGCAGTTCGAGTTGGATTAATCAAGGGGAATTCAGTGTTTCACTAAATACATGCGTTTAGTTTCGTCTTACCTTCTACGATTACAGTCCTTACAAGATCAAGTCCAACGGCACACTGACAACTCGTTTGAATTCGTGTAAACTCTGTCCTAGTACGAGCATAATCAAACAACACGAACGAGAAGAGCAAAAACCAGGTGGTCTATCGATCACATATTAGTCGATTGATCAGTTAATTGAAACTGAGTTGAAGTATGGACGGTTAAAGGAGATTTAGCTCTGTGCATTTGATAAATTTTCATCACCGAGAATTTTATGGTTAATATAGTTGCAGACATCATACGCCTGCTCCCTGAATAGCAACTGCTTACATTTTTGAACGATTTGTTCGCACCGTTTGTGTCACACGTTGTGCGACAGACAAGAATGTCAGAAATAGATCAATCTAGCGAAAGGTTTATTCTGTATAGAACACCTAAAGCTATTCAACGACTTTATTCTGACGCTTGACAGGCACATTCGAAACAGCGTAGTATCTGACTATTAGATAAACATAAATTCGAGGTACCAAGGTTTATAACTGACATACATGTGAGCTGATTTTGGATAAATGTTACTTGAGCATCAGACGGGAGTTCACTTAAAAATGGATAGTAGTGCAACGTTCCAGAAGTGTTTTTTGCACACTGGTGTACTTTTCCTCATGTCTCGAGGACTAATGTGCGGTAGTCACTGGGTGCACTATTAAGAGTTCTAACTAAAATGTAGAACGATAATGTATCACGGGCGACTCGCTTGATTTGTGGACGCCCAATGCGCGTCACTGATTATGAAGACCAGACGTCTCTCACGAGTTTCGTACGTCGCCCACGTATTTTTTGAGATAATTCTCAATTTACTTGCAGTTTGGGTTTATAAAAAGTGGTTCATTTTTCGGTGCACAGCAAATTCATTGATAAGTCCCAGTGGGTATCATATGCAGGAAGATGCTCAACAAAAATTAACGAGCTGCGATAACCATTTGCCATAATATCAAATGCGACGCGTAACCAAACCTCAGCGTCAATCTTCATCAGATTCTGTACGTTTACAGTAAGATTCAACATGGCGTATCAGGATGGTAACCATGAGTAGGAACAAAATTATGCACTCATAACTGGATCTACTTAGCAGATGAATCAAAAAGCCTCATCGATTTACTGGAAGAATTCCAAAAGACTGACCACAATTCTCCTTCTACTATGATGACAGGATCAGCCACAGTGTCAAGCACATCGTGCCCCACCAATTGAATAGGACTATGCAAAGGAACTGGCATGAAAACTAATGTAGACTGGACAAACCATCACTTTTTGCAGCGTTGTGCCATTAAGGCAGAAAAGCATGTTCTAACCGGTGCCTAATGAACTAAACCTCCACAATCGGTTCTCCTGATGTCCTAGATGATAAGCGATTCGCATTTAGTATGCTTGTTGAAACTAGCTGCCCGGACTGTTTACCAACGGGCACCTGATGAATGGCACAAATTTGAAACGCGCATTGCAAATGTAAGGTCTGTAAGCAATTTACTGCTTTATAACCTCGAAACTTTCTCCGAACATTTGATCTACAGGCTTGCAGTAGCAATTAACAAAAAAGAATTCGCGGCTGAATTACGTTAGCGGTCTAACTCAGCACTAACTTTTCGCACTCCGCTTGGAAAAGACTACGTATGAACATGTTCCCGCTATTTGTGAGTACATTCACAGTTGTTCCTATGAACAGAGCTGCATTGGTCAAACGGCATGCACACTATCTGGCGAATTTTTGGACCATCTTGATATAAGGTAAGCTGTACGAGTGACATGGGTTTATTCACCTGCATTCACCTCACATTCAATGGAATCATTTCATTCAGTCAGCTCCATAGCTTCATTCTGTTATGATGCACAGGGCAAACAGGTTGAATTTTGCTTACTGTCAATTGCAGAAACCATCGTCATTTGCATGAAATCTCTCACAATATACATCCTGATGTGTCTTGTCAACAATTCAAACCTGTCATGGCCTTCGTCTTCATACTCGAAATGAACAGGTTGTGCAAATGTGATTCCTAATTTGATGTTCAAGCATTTTCTGTAACATCGACTTCGTAATTGTTGAGTAACTAGGCCCCAAAGCTTGACTCATCTGATATTGACGGTAAACATTTCGTACCATTATTCTGCTATCTTTCGCTGGCAATTAGCTAATGCACATATGCCGTGTTTTGTCTGGTGACTAAACATCAAAAACAAAGGTGTCGGCTCTTCTCATATGAAGACCGAGTCACTTTCGCACGCTCCGTCTATTTATTGCAACAAACATATGAAAAAAGGAACATGACTGAAATCATCTGATGAGTGAAAGCATCAGTAGTACTTCATACTTGTCGTTTAGAGAATAATGATTATTATGTAGCGCCGTACACAAACACTAGTGAGTGATCCTCACGTACGTATACGCGTAGTGGCTTCGGACTAGTATGCGCAGTCTCCCGATGAGTAACAAGGGGATCTAACTTTTTGCTAATTGAACATCACCCAGAATTGATCGCCACATTCTCTTTCTTAAAAACCACTGTGTGTTTGATGCAATTAACGATCGTTCAGTTAAACGATTTCACATATTTTGTCACGTAATCAGCTCAATTGTGGCACCTCAGATTTACCACGAGAAGTTTCACGAACTCCATAAGTACGCTCCCACTCTGATTCAGTCGGTTTTTCGTGATATGACCAGTAAGCACATCACCAAACTTACGGTCACTGAAGGACATCCAACGTATGCCAGCCAGCAATGTCTCCATTCAGAGAAACTGAAACTAGTGTAGTGAGGAGGAGCGATCGTGCTGTACCATCCACACCACTGCTATTCAGTAGTGGGGACAGAGCGTATATTTTGACATCAAAGTAATCGCAGGGAAAATACAAGAAGAAACATCGCAGCACAGCATCACATGAAATGGATCTTGAAACTGAACATTGACGTCTGTGGCAACCGTGACTGTTTAGGCCCAGTACCGGATGCACATGGGTGTTTTTGTTTGTTTTCTTGTTGAAACGCATAACCCATGTGTTGCTTTCCGGAATAAATAACTCTTGCGCCATCCGCGTTCTTGGCTCACAAGGGTAGTGTGCCATTTGGTTCAAGAAGTGCCGCACGAACATCTCAGAGATTTATGAACCAAATATTACTTTACTTTGCATATCCTGATGGTGTGTTAGTCCCAAGTGTAAACGAATTACAGCATCTCCAACATGTAAAAAAGTCTTTCAGCGTCTTTGGGATTTTGGAATTTCAATCGACTCGATCAGCTTAGAAAAGCTTCAGTTGATTTCTTTATCACGTGATTGCCTCGAACGAAATTGCACAGTCGATGGGCAAGGTGAAAGCGTTGCTTATAAGAAGTGTGGCAGACTTCATAGTTTCGATGAAAACTAATTAGAAACACTGTAGACTTCGACTCGATTCGAGCCAACGACAGAAACTGCACGTCCATACGCGGCGGGCGTTTTACCGTTAAGCTACGAAGCCACACCGTAAGCTCAGAAATTTCACATTTGGACTCAATCATTGTTCAATCTCTGTGTCATATGGAATCCACCAAATAATCCAGCGGACTGACTACCCAAGCAGGATTCCTCAACAGTTAACGTTATAATCCAATAACGCCATTGCTGATCACCGAAATTTTATTACTTTCTGTTACGTCCTCGCAACTGGGTCTCATCGAAATTATGGAATGTATCATGCTAATTGTAAGTAATACAACTTCCATCTTCCGTGGTAAAGCGCTTGTCGCGTTTGGACGTGTTGTTTCTGTCGTTAGTTCGAATCCAGTCGAAGTCCACATATTTTGCAACTGAATCTCCTCTAGGAATGAAAGCACTCTTCGTATCTCGAAACTAATGTCCATCAAACAGTATCAGCTATGTTGCGTATGACTCATTCTTACCGACGCCTTATTCCTAGTGGTGCTAAGTTCATACTACCACTGACCAACCTTCAATCTCTAACCGATTCCAAGTTAGATAAAGACGGTGATGTCAGAGGATTCCTGTGGTAGCAAGGTAGGTTTAGTACACATTACTGTGTTGAACCACGTTCAACTTGATAAACAAGATAGACATTATAATAACTAATGTTTCTGATAGTCGCATTCTATTTTATAGTTGTAAGGATATTTTTAATCAAATTTTACGTTGTACTGTGCGTATCCGGGGTTGAAAGCGCAACTTAATGCATACCTCACTATTTTTACGTATTCTCTTTGCACGTTTTATTTTCCAGGATCGATAACACGACACGGCGGATTGCACGTGGATGGATTCTTCCTCTGGAAACTCTGGCTTAGAGGATGCAGTACAGGTAATAGATTTCGTTGCCCATCCACGAACTGTCGCCGAGACAACGAAAATCGCTGATCAATTAATGGGGATATTTCAACCACCACCACGATCCATTCCACGTCCTATAATAAGCACGCGCCGTCCTGACAGTTTGGTTACTCCGAAACATGAAACAGTAAGCATTGAGGCGCCAGGAGCAGAGATCGCATATGTGCGACGCTGTTTGAACGAAATTTTCCGAAGCCCTTCGTCAAGTCATCTATCTGGTATATCACCTACACAACAGGTGCCCCACTTAAAAACTGACTGTCGTTGGGACTGTAAAAGTATTAGTAAGCAGGTAGAACAGTGCAGCGAGTTTTCCACTTACCTATCATCAAGGTGATACAAATTTAACGGCAAACAATGTCATCATCGTCAACCCTACTTGTGACTTCATTTTCGTGCAGGATGCAGAAACCGAAACCAGTTTCTTGATTGACACCGGTGTGCAAGCTATTGCGTTCTGTGTACAAAATACGAGGTGCCAACAGCTTTCATATAGACATGGACAACGTTCATTCACTTCTAATCTGGGCCTCCAGCAGATATTTCGCTAAGTGCATGCAGTCGCCGCGGTACATTTCTCCATAACCGGCATCTACTTTCTCTGACATTTTGACCTTCCGGTCGACACCAGATGCCGTTCATTAGTCGGTTTCATCGCTAACCAAAGGATATCCGGCACTCACTCAACAGTTGCGGCCGTAACGTCCATTATACTCAAGCAGCAGCCCCTAAACAATTTGTGAATCTATTCACTGAGTTCCTGTGAGTGGTTTGTGCATCGAACGACGTCCCATCAATGAACTCTAACGTCACACACCACATCCCCACTAACAGACATTTCGTCTCAGCATGGTGTAACCAGTTGGCTCCCGACAATCGAAAACTCGCCGGGGCAGAATTCGAACACAAGATTTAACTCGGAACAATACATCCTCCGCAAAATTCATGGGTCTCATCGTTGAATTTAGTCCATAAGATGTCAGGTGATTGGCACGCCTGCGCTGACTACTGCGTCCCCAACAGAGCAACCGGCCTTGTCAACTGCCCAATCTCGCACATGCAGGATTTAACTGCTGTACATGTAGCATCACACGGTGATGTGGTCAAGGTCATATGTCTGGACCGCCACCCTGTAGCTTGTGCCCAGAATATAGGGCACACACATCCACCGTCGAGCTGTCCTTACGTGCACGCACCAACAGTGGCTTCGAACAGCTCACAGTTTGACAACACCACTGCAGCCAATGTCACGTGCACATGTAGCACGCACACACACACAAGGGCACGGAAACAACAAAGGACACAACCCGCCTCATCTCGGACATGGCTAGTGTCACGTGATTCAACCCAATGTCTTCGCCGGGTTTGACTGGACAACGAGACCGTGCACACATGTGAACGCTGTTTTTCTGGTTCCTTCGCGCGCTGGTGATCACACAGCTACCGTGATCCGCCGATTACACAGTTTCCATCGTATAGATCTCCACATCGACGTCTACAGGATAACACTCAGCACTCCACTCACACACCCGCGGAGCACATCTCTGTATATTGTCCGAACGGTTGCTGTGAGTGCATTTGCTATATTTGTGTTACGACCCCACCTGATAAAGGCAAGGACAAACGCAGCCCACCAGCAGTATCTCTATCACGAACGAACACACCGATATCGCAAGCGGTACGAAAATCAGAGCGCGAATATCGGATCAACTCTCGCGGCTTAGAACCTCCCAACAAGGAGGGATAAAGACGGCATTCAAACGAACTGTATTTACTGATCAGCCCGAAGGCAAAATCTTGATTTACAGCAACTGTGTTTATAGGTTTGGGGTAGCCTTGGGCCTAGGCCACTGAATGGACCAATCAGGGGCGAGAGCAACGTTTCGGATGTTCGAAAATTCTGGCGGGCATTCAAATTCCCAGAAAATGAAGAATCCACCTTCCTTGGCAAATAATGCGATTTTTTTCAATTTGCTATATATATAAATTGCACTTTTGTTGCATATCTTTTTAATATTATTTAGATGTTTGGTTTTACCGCCACTACTTACAACATAAGCAAACCAGCATTTTAACATATATGAGAATAAGCATTTTCACAATGATAGGGTTAGTACGCACTTATCATCAGATTCCGATATCCAAAGGCCATATGCTCACAACTGCAGTTATCACACTTTCTGACCCTTTCAACTTGCTTCGAATGCCATTTTGCTCTAGCAACGCAGCTCAAACTTCTCAGCTTTTCATTCACAAAGTGACACTTACTTTAGAGTTTGTCTGCCCTTATTTGAATGAAATCTCTGTAATTCGTCTTTCATACGAGTAACATCCTACACACCCTCCTGCCTTACTGGACCGTTCGACCCAGCACGCTGTGATGACTAATTGGGTAAGACCACAATGAAATTTCTGGGTCACGAGATTTCAGGAAACAGAATCGCCACACTAATGAATAGGGCAAAAAACTTACGTGAATACCCCGGGCCGAATTACTTTAGGCACCTTAGTAGTAGTCTGGTCAAATACTACGGGCGTTTTCTATCCCGCTTCGTCCATATAATGCAGTCAGTGAGTGATCTCCTGTGTTCAGGTGAAAACAGATTCCAGTTCACAGAAGCTGTTAGGAATTGCTTTCATTGAGCTCAGGGAGCCGATCGCCGACTTAGCTGTCCTTGTTCATCCTGGTACGAACGCAACGCTGTCGTCTGTAACCGACATCTGTGATACGGCCGTCGGTGCCACGCTACAGCAGTTCCTTGGTAACCAATGGCAACCTTTATGTTTCCTTTCCAAATGTTTAAAATCCACAGAATCCTGCTGAAGCACCTTTGGTGGGGAGTTACGAGCAATCAATTTAGATACCCGCGGTCTCCATCATTCGGTTAATCTACAGAGACTTCATATGACATTCATCGCCCAAGAGAAATTAAGGACCAAGATTATATGTATCAAATGACCACTGACATTCGACGTCCCAGGTATCGAAACACTGTCGCGGACGTTATTTCACGCATTCAAAATCTCAACGTACCTGCTAACGATGACGTTGATTTTTCAGCCATATTTGCCGCGTAAGTCATTGATTCTGAGATCGAGCACCTTTGTCAAAAGACCTCTCTTACAATTCAATCCATACTTCTGACACCTTCAGAGTGAACAATCGTCGGCAACACTTCTCAGGAGACACCCCATCCTGTATACCTACATCTTTCCGCCTCACAGCTTGCATCACCCTGGCACACGCACTTCAATTAAACTTGTTACTGAAGGTTTCGTATGGCCTATGATAAACCGTGGTATCTACAATTGGAGCCATTTTTGTCTCCGATGTCACCATCCCAAAGCCCACCGTCATACGAAGGGCCTTCTTGGTAATTTTCATCTGTCAGGCGCACGTTCTTACCACGTAAATGTCAATCTGGTAGAAGAGTAACGGTCCTGAAATGGCACGGTTTTTTTGCTGATCTGTACTGACTGCCTTCCAGGTTGACATACAGCCATACCGCCGCATAAGTGTTTCGCAGAAACAGCAGCCAGTGCTCTTCTGGAACGTTGGGTGGCACAATTTGGTTGTCCAGCAGTTCTGACCACAGATTGTTGATTATATTTCAAAGGACATTTCGCGGTCCTCTTAAATTCTCTTGGATATAAACATATTCACGCTACGGCATACCATTCGGCAGCAAACAGATGGTGGTTTAACTTATCCAACGTCAACTAAAAGCCGGTTCTAGTGCTCGTACTAATCGTTCACGAAAAGAGGCGCTTCCGTTATTTCATTTAAGCATACTATGCTAATTGTCACTAAGCATATTTCTCATTATCGTTGTTTCATTCCATCGTTGATATAAATGTTTACAATTGCCTTCGAGAGAAAAATATCTCATTTTCCTAGTTCGAGGAACTATGGCTACCGCCTCGAACTGGCTTTTGACTTGAACTAAGTCATTTGCTCTATTTTTGCACTGCTGGAGTCAAAAAAACTTACGGAACATAGTTAAGAAAGATTTAATTTCTACTGCAGCCGAACTAGTTTTCGGTGGTACTCTTAGGTAACCAAGTGAACCTATCATACCTAAACTTTAAGTACCGTATAACTACGGCAACTATATACCTCGTTTAGGGCACCACTTGCGAAAGCCAGGATCTGTGCATTCTAGAGAACATCTATCAACAGTGCACAAGCACATTAGGCCATCTTCTTGTAGTCACTTCTTCGTACGTACGGAGGGGGTAATGTCAATCCTTGCAATCTCCATATATATATATATATATATATATATATATATATATATATG
>LUCH01000196.1:99022-112488 GCA_013368495.1 Paragonimus heterotremus | reverse complement strand
ATTCAAATGGTTAAAAGGGATTCAATGTTTCAAATCCCATTTGTTGACAAGTGGTGTTGCTCGTCCAGAGCAGCCCAGGGCATCATAAAGCGTTCCGTCCTCAACACCGCTGGCGTTTGTCGGCACTATCGCACCCCAGCTCCTGCTGCCTTCACCGGCAGTCATAGTCTTTGTATGGAGCTTCGCAAGTCCGTTTATTTAATTGAATATGTTGCCACCTTCAAATAACGTTTTCAATCTAGCATATTGTAACATACAAGGCGACCGTTTTTACTCTGAATCTCCGTTGCACTTGTACACCAACATTAAGGCGATGTGGAGACACCGGGGGACAGTGTTCATCCGAAGCATGGGTTCCAACAACGGTCCTGCAAAAGGAAACAATACAAGCAAGCATGAGTCAAAGGCCCAGTAAGCCATACACACGACTTACACAAACGGAAACTAAAACGGCCTCAACAATACAGCAGCACGCTCCGTCACATAAGCCGAATTCAACTCGTGCGTGTTTGCTAGTTTCGACCGCACGTTACAATATATATCATGTCGTACTCGTCGTTTTGTCCACCTACTAACTCATGCTTTTCCGAGTTATTTCATATAAGACGTTAACAACTTTTCTAACGAAAATATTATGATCTATCTGCCTACTCACTCTTCATTTGAGGTATTTAATGCTTTCACATGGAAAGACAAAATTAAAAACAAACAGTATTTGTTCTCATTTACATTGGTGTCTTTTGTACTTGTCTAATACACTTCCACGACCGCAACCTAAACGGCTTTGCTCAAGGTGAGGTTTTTCGCATGCTAACTCTGTTCTTGAATGTATTATATTCACACATGTTCACAAGATAAAGGGAGAAACAAAGGCAGCGACACTGTCCTCTCGGTTGTTGGCTAAAGTACTGATAATCAGACGGATGCGCTGAGAGGGTGAGCTATTCGTCTCTGTTTGTCGTACGGGTACTTCATTGTAGTTTTTCCTCATTTCCAAACGATTCGTACATAGTATGTGGAAAGACAACTTCCAGCTACCAGTTGTACAACACTGGACAAACCTACCTTTTTCTTCTGTTAAGAGTTTTTAGGGTTAAGCAACCCGCTGCCATAGAGAAAATGCTAACCGATGACTGAACAACATGAATGAAAGAATCCTACCATCGTAGCAAACATTCCCGAACGATTATGTTCCACACGTTGACATTCCCTGCCCCAAGTCCTCGATGTTATTATTCTTTACGTGCATCAACCTGTAACTATTACCAGCAAAAACATTGTTTCTTCCTCGCTCTATGAAATCACGAAGGCATGTATAAATCTCACTAAACTTCTGCGGGAGACCTTTATGGCGAATGTAATAAATACTTTCTATAATCGCATTCCACTGTGCACTAATGGAGATTTTGGCTTTTTATCCTATTTTGTTCTAGTCAAGGTGTTATCTTGCAATATCCGTCACTGGGTTAAAAACACAACTTGCTGAGTGCCTTGCTATTTTGACGTGGTCTTCCTTTTGTACCTTTTATTCTTCAAGGTCGGCAACAATGCACGAGGTCGTGGCGCTAAATTTTGATTCTTGATTGTCGTACAGCTTTTATTAGTGAAACTTGACTGGGCGTCATACTGTTGGACTGTTGCAACAGCTATCGTTGTCTACCGATGCCTCGAACTTCGCTGTTGTTACTGTTTCAAATGGACACAACACTTGATCTACACAGCCGTTTACATTCTTTTCCAGCCCGCCGTCATAGTACACTTGGCAGGGGACTGTTATCTCCGTTCTCACCTTACATCTGCTATACCTCCGGATCATCTAGCATGGTCGCAGATGACCTATCACGATCAGACGTTGACATTATCAACAAAGTCCGATCGATCAATTCTACAAAAATGGCGGAAGGACAAAAGTCGAATCCTGGGTTGCAAAACATTCATACTCTCACTGAGTACCAAAACTACTAACCGTTTCAATTCAGGGTACCATGGTAACTATTGTTGATGATATCTCCGAATAGCTGCTTTGACCATTTTACCGACATTCTGTCGTCGAACAGTCTTTGGTGCATGTCGAGATCTCTGACATCCGACTATACGGACTACCATCAAATTCACATGCAATCATTTCCTCTGGCTGAGTATCGACGCCGGTATCCGTGACTGAGTAAGAACTAATTTCACATGTTAGCGTTCTAAGTTAACCCGTCACACAACCACACTGACTGGCACATGCACTGCCCTCAGACGTTTCATTTTTACACATACCCACTGATTCAGTTGGAGCTTTCCCACTACCACATGATTTTAAGCATATTCTGACGTACATGGATTGTTTAGCTTAATGGCCCGAAACTATTCACATCGAGGATAACACAGGGGCGCGCGTACTGGTGAAGAGGTGGATGTCAGTTTTTGGAGTGCTTGCCATTGTATCTATCGATCGAGAAAAGCACTTTCAGTCTCATCTTTCTGGAGCATTCACTAAGCTACTTAACACGAAACACTTCACAACTACTGCGTATCATCCACGTGCCAACGGCTAGTCAAACTATTTGATCACCAACTAAAAACTACTTTGAATGCCCACGAAGATCAGACAAACCCTTATCATCTTTCTCGACATTCGTTCATCCATCAAACAGAAGATAAACAGTTCCCTCACAGAGCCCGCTTTTAGTACCAACTCGTGCCTGTCCCGACAGTTAGTCATAGGTCCAAACAGGCTAGACACCATATATCCCAATGATTGCATCCATCGGCTCCAAGACCACATGGCCAACATCAAAGCTCCGGCATCCAATAACGAACAGTAGATTGTCATACATTCCTTCGAACAGGATGTTTTGTACATACGACTTTTTCCGTAATGACGCTGTCCACCTACCTTCTGAACAACCGTACAATGGCCCATATCATTTTACCAGTTCCCACTTCTACAAATTTCACAAGCAAAAAGAACAACACCAAAGACGCTATCTTGCTGAACAGGTTGAAAATGGCATACAGAAAAGTTGCTCACTGGTACACCGCAACGACCGATACCCCAGTTGCCAGCTAGAGGACGCTCATGCAATAATCGGCAGATCATTCAAATCTATCGGTACCACCACCAACTGCTACGAGGTTTGACAGACTCACCGATTGACTACCCTAGTAACGACATCGTATTTTGCCCCAAGCCAAAACGCTGGCCTGAGGTGATGTACTGCCACACACAACCACTGTTGAACTATCTTCACGTGCATGTAACCGCATTGGCTTCGGACAACTCCGCACAGTTTGGACACATCACTGCCCTTAATGTCATACACGTACGAAGACAACACACACATCTGATCTTATCTCAGACAATAAGCTGTGACGCACGATTCGATGCACTGTTTTCATCCGAGCTGACAAGACAATGAGACTGTCAACACTAGTAAACACAACTGTCTCTCGCGCACTGGTGAACAGACAGCTATTGTTACCCGTGAATTACACAACGTTTCCCTCTTATAGGTCATTACATCGATACCCAATATTACACTAACACACCCACGGATTCCATCCGTATATTTTGCTCGAACACTTGCCGACTTTATTTGACCGGTACTCACACTACTATTTCTCTAGACGTCATTCAGATTTTATTTCAATGTTTATTGATTTACCCAATACTATTTGGTGGGTGTTTTTTTTTTCAGGAACTCTGCATCTAACATTCGTGGTCTTCATAGGACGAAAAGTGTTGGCACTTGAATTGCATCCAGACTTGTCCGGACTTATCGGTAAATCGTTTGAAAGGAAGATGGTGTTATATGATTACGAAAAAGATCAGAGTTATAAAATAACAGTAGCCACGTCCTTGCTATTTAAGTTATAATTAATAGCTGTCTTTTCATCAACTTGCTGTCGTGTTTTCGCTTTCATAGTGTAGAGAGGAGGAACGATCGTGCTATACTATTCACACCACTGCTATTCAGTAGTGGAAACACAGCGTATATTCTGACATTGAAGTAATCGCGGGGATAATACAAGAAGAAACATCGGAGTGCAGCATCGTATGAAATGGTTCTTGATACGTAAGGGAACATAAAGGAACTGAACATTGACGCCTGTGGCAACTGTGACTGTCTAGGCTCAGTACCGGATGTAAATGAGTGTTCTTGTTTGTTTTCTTTTTGAAACACTTAACCCATGTGTTGTTCTCCTGAATAAATAACTCTTCCGCCATCCGCATTTTTGGCTCACAACAATAGTATCAACACAATTTTATGTGGGTTACTCATTGAACCAGTTGCTGTAGCCATAGTAATAATGGATGCATTATGTTACTGTCGTTTAATTTAATGTGGACAGCTCTTTCCTGCACAGATCGGCTAATTGGATATCGTCGTTTTTGAAAATGATTCCGGATTTTTCACGCCAGTGAAAATAATAACAACAAAAACAGAGCAACAAAATCTGCTTTTTCTTCTGGAAGTATGTTAGTGTTTGCAGCATGAATCGTGAACAAAACCTATACATTTTTAATGACCGTTTTGGTTGTCAATATCAACAGTACGGACGTAAACATGTAGTGGCTACCAGGTACTTTGCCTTGAAGATGTTGAACTGTGAACGGAACCAGACGACATTACAGCTTCTGAGAGTGAATACAGTTTTACAAGAACATATAGTTTAAGCTGTATACTCCACTAACCAAAGTACTGCGTGGTTGCCAGATCTTTCGGAAATTTTTCTCTGGACGTTTCTGAAGCCCAAATTTTCCATTTGGTTTTTTTGTATATAACCCCCTCTCAATTTTTTAACCTAACAGTACTTACTGTCCCGTACACATCATTTTGCTTGTTTGAAGGTCACTGTGTAGCCTATTTGCTTTGAATTGGTGTGTTTGTTCACATTATTAACGGAACCTGTGGGGGTAACTTCCCATATTCCTTTTGCAATGTTTATTTAACTGTAAGGAGTCGGCTTGCAATTTACGGCACATTTACTGTGGATACTGACTGTTACGATTAAGGTATGCAACCAACCGTTTTTCACATTTTATTGCTTACAAAATAGTAATGTAGAACCTCAGATCACTATCTTGCTTTGAATTCGGTGGTTTTTATTTGTCTACGCGTTGTTCGAAGATAATTCGTTCGTAACACGTGGTTCACAACGATCTTCCGGTTTCCATCATGTGATCTACTTTTTTCATCACTATGCAGTGCTTGATGGAACTTTGGCAGTTCGGATAAAACACTGTCAAAGTAGAGTGATATACAACCAAAATCATGCACTGTATTAGTACGACGAAGTAAAAATCATCATTGAACTGTTGTGTTCACTGTAGGTTACTGGATGTTTGACTGATATATTGAAGTGGGAAAAGACGTCTTGCTCATTATAGTGTAAGGTTCGACTCAACCAGCTGTTGTTACTTAACCCTGATCGGTTATCTTATCCGTCAGCGTAAATTTTTTCCTGTAGGTTCTTTGCAGACCAGTCTGTACCATTTGCAGTATAGATTGGTTTTGTCCACGTTTTTGTGTGGCCACACAAAACACTTACTTCTACCGAACATTTTCCTACGTTTTACACGCAAAACTCCGTAAACAGGAAGCCGGTTGTGGTTGATTGATCGCAAGAGTTATCAGAACGGGAATTATAACCTGAAGTCTTCTTATCGTGTACAACCGTACAAAAATAACACCAGTTATAGTGTGTCATTTTCAGTCGCATCAATAGATGATGTATGCACACAAGGTTGTAACTAGTTTACTTGTGGTTCTCAGGGTATATTGCTCAAATATCTCTTTCGCTTGATCAGCGCACTCGACTTCTTTTTCAATTAGACTATGCTCACCAGTAAGCAAACCATTCTACTTGTCTGCTAATAAGTAGCATGATATATTTGGAGAAATAGTAGCGGTAGAAGCATGCATAGGGAAGTCCCCAGCTGCACTTTGCAATAAATAACGAAGACTAAATCGACCGGACATGCTGACGAAATGTCTTGTATTTAATCAAATTTCATGGAGACATGAACATGCCTTCTGAACTATCTACTCAGCAGACCTTAGAATATAGCATCCACCTAATCATTTACGGATTTACTGACGGTGCCAACTATCATATGGTGCACCTGGAAGAAAATTATGAAAACTGAAACATATAACGTGAGTCATGTAACACTTTAAAAAGTGTTATTCATAATGGTTGTGATTGAGTGTAGCAACGGGACTTATTAGGAGTACGGTACTCAGCTCAGCCTTATTTTTATACGGTGTCACGGACAATCCTTGAACGGGTAGCACTAACATATTTAATAATGGGCTTTCTTTGTTTAAAGGTCATATGAGACAAGGAGAAATCGACCACACGGATCACTTCGAGATATCATCGTACTTTTCGGACCAAATGCTTTGCGAATGACAATATTAGATCGCCAAAAATGTCCAGAAGGTACTGATTACAAAATCCAACAGACATCCACGCCTGAACAGTTAAGGCACGCGACACTGCCTTGTTGATCGACGATAACCATGATTAGACTTCCCTGCAAACCCCGACCATTTTCCGTCGCCACATTCGCTTCTCCAAGATCACTCACACGCAGCGCTGTTTCTTATATATTCTATAGACATTCTGCGTCCGACCTTCACTAACGTATCGATAGATCAGTTCTTCCCAAGGACTTTGCTTCCTTTGCTGTTTACTGAAACATAATATGACATAATGAGCTTGTGCCATATAACTCCTGGATTTTCCAGTCTCGCCGTACTAACTAATGTAAAATGATTCTAAGACGGGAATAAAACTCGTACCTCCTAACCATGAGAAAAGCGAATCACAATTCGACGATCATTAGTTACTGACCATGCATGCTTCCAAATTTGAGCGTACCTCCTTAAGTACTGAGTTATATGCACGCATGACCGTTTGTACACAATAAACGGTAATTTTAAAATCGTGATGTAAATTGTTGAAATTTGAATTAGCCCATGACTTTCGACTCGTACGTCACAATAAGTTAATTATGTCTAACAGTGAATGTGACACATGACGCAAACTAATCTTTATGAGACAAAGCGGCTAAAACCACGGTCAACACAATAGTAGATGTACTGAGCTCGCAGATCAACAGAAGTAGGGAGCCGTGTGTAACACACCAGGCTTAGTGATCCTGTGTATTTTATTGCCAGTCTAACGGCCCGGAATTTTAACAAGTAAGACACAAAAAGTTATTTGAAGCAGTAAGGTATGGGTGTTTATGGTAATTGGTCAAGCGCCACTGTTTCTATAGCTCTCTGCTCATGGTTGCTTTCTCGCCTGTTTCGAGATGTGCCATACACCATCAGCTTCCCCTATGTGTCCTTCACTGACTCAACCACTGTATGTCTCCAGCTGTTTACTTAGGTGTGCTAGTTGACTTGTTTCTCTCTTGTAGTGTCACCAGGTGGTGCCAAAGATGTGTTACGGACCGTTTGGCTGGCTGCCGGTTATGTACACTGAGTATCCAGTCTCTGTGAACGACCAACCTGACTGCGTTTACGAAATCCACTGTAGCGACTGCGACGCTGTTTACATAGGGGAAACAGACAGGCACTTGAATGTACGTGTTGCTTAACACAGGAGATACAAGGTTCCCTTCAAAAGATGCATGCCAACATCAAAAGTAGAAAAAGATTTGTCCTTAGCGCTGTATACATCGTCAGAGAATCTCAACGTACGTTTTGACCAAACTCGAGGGATTTGTGCGCAGCGATGCTGTGCATGAAACTCTCACCATCCACATCTAACGAGCGTGCGTCAACTGCAAAGACATCAAACCCCTGTCTGCAGTGTGCCATTGACTGATAAGTAACATCAGATATAGACGCTTCTTATTGGTATCAGTCCCATATTGACGTAATGGTCAACGGATGCAGCCATTCCGATCAGATGCACCTCAACTTGACCTAACCACAACAGATCTCACGAGCCCTCTGTTACTTTGTTAATATGGTTTCGATTGCAACATTTCTGAGGAAGGTCACCTCAGGTGATTGAACCCTTAGTTATAACAACATCCTCGTAATGTTGCATTCTTTTGAATCCATCGACTGAAAGCATGTTAGACAGGACAGGCACATTGCTTAATTACGTTTCTACTAAATTTGGTCAGGATATTTCACAAGTGAGATTTATAAATACTCAAACAGACATGTACACAAATGAGCGCATGAGAAATAACGATTTGTGTGTGTGATTTGGGGCGAGAAAGAAACCTTTGTTCGGCGTGGTTTGGGTCACCTTGAAAAGGGCCTTGGCTGGCTGCCGTGAGGGATCATTGAGAGCTGGTCCAATATTTATTTGTGGTCCGCCCAGCACTGGATGTAACGTTTGGTAGCCGAATTTATTGGAACAACTTTCCAGCATGATTTCATTGATCAAACTTTTGTATTTGATCCCCTGATGAGTAAATGTACCTGTTTAATCCCCTTTGAATTTGGCAACTTAACCGAACTTACCCGTTCGCATATACCGTTTTAGCGGTTTGGAGTTCTTTTCTTAATCGATATGATATTTTTTGGTCTGCGTCACACGAGACGAAATATGATTGTTCTGTTTGGTTTCTCAAAAGGATTGTCATAGTAGCAGCACAATCTGTTCTACTTATTCGACCTCATGTGTCGATCTGTTCAATTTCAGTATGGTTTTACTGCTGATACTGACTTCCACCGTTCAGGTTACTTGAACTACACATGTTAGACACACACACACATACACACAAAATTTAAGCTGATCCACAACGAAACCAATATACAGATTAAGCAGACCAGATTCGTGTAGAGAAGATAGTCAAGATTACAATGAATTTTACAAGCCCCATTTTCACAGACCGCGCACTCCGAGGGCAGAGTTGGCTAACGAGATCCGTAATACTCAGTTTGCCATATACACACTCTCGTTCACGGGTGACAGGGAGAGTCCGGTGACTGGAATTAAATTGGTGTAAAAGAGTAACGGAATGAGCAACATCATTGGATATTAAAGTGTGATTAACATGTTAACATATTCCACTCTAAATGTGCTTATATGCAGGTTGATGATGTAGCAGGGAGCAGTCTGCTGGGCACAACATGGGTAGTATTTTTCCTGGAATGATCGGAGATGGACTATAGGAATGTATTGCTCACTCTTTGCTTTATAAGCGGTATGTCAAAGACAGTTTAATATTAACCAAGTTCGATCATTCCATAACTCTTTTATTTCAGCTTAATTCTGTGTCACTCATGAACAAAAGTTAGATGACTCACTACCATTTTTAAATACACTTATATATACGCGCTTAGACGCTACACTTAACCGTTCTGTTTATCGGATAGTCGCATTGAGCAGCAATACCTATAATCATGTGCACTTTCCCCAGGGGCTTACGGATATCGTTTAGAGCGGACGTATTTTCCTCGAGGAAGGGAACTGCGCGCGGCCGACAGCCTGAAGAAGAGATCTTAAGCAATATTTTCTTTGCAGATGGGTATCCGGCTGAATTTATTTGAGTTCATTGCAAGTAGCGGCTGGCTAACTCTCAACCACAATCAGCGCCGAAGAAGCAGGTGTTTTAACCAACCTTTACTTCACAAGAGATCAAAATATTACCGATGTAACTGGAAAGTTGAAGTCTGCCATTGATCGCACATATCTTGCAGCGAAATTACGTTTGTTTCTTTCCACACAGACAGGATGAGTCTCCACTACCCCGATCGTTTTTTTCTGGGAAACCTCTGCCTCTCGTATCACCTACTGGTTCATCTGTAGTTGCTGTGACTCATACGTTGACAGAACGGACCGAAACTTACGACAGGGTTGAGTCGGGCACATCTCCATGTGGGTAGTGCGAGCAGTGACTCGGCGCTTGTGAGCATACCAACACCCGAACAGAAATCCGCGTCGTCGATCACGAAACGTTTACTCTCAACAGGTCATGAGGTTAATCCCGCCACTTCGTTTATGGTCCTATAAAATTAATCGCAACCTTAAGATGTCAGCGTTTTCCAAAGCGTTGTTAACTGTGTGTCACACACGGGCCCTCTGTTAGCAAAATGTGCTAATGCAAAAAACTTTGTTGCGGTTGCAGTGAAACTGTTGACCCAACCCTAAATGCCCCTGTGTTTGTTCATTTAATTGTTGTTATCATGCTCTAAACCTATACTACCGGGTTTTTTATGTAATCGATTGGCAAGAATAAACAAATTGCCTGCATCTTGTGACGTGTGTCTTCATGCTGTCTTGATGAACCAGATGAAAGTAACTCTATGTTTCAAACTTATCGAGTGGAACAAGACGAAGAGGTGAAGGGAGATTCTGCGATAAAGCTAGTCCTAGGCATACGGAACATTTCAAAAATACGAGTGAATATCAGTTCCTCACTGTTCTTCGTGTTCACAGGTGAACGAGTCAGCGGTCGCTAGACAGAGGGTCCCACCACTTGGTGATTTGGTTTTGTTGACGGACTGAAACTGAGCTATTTGTGGTGCAATCCAGTAAAATGCTTCCCATATATCTGACAAACAAACAAGCTTTGGGATGTTGTTATAAATGGACTCTAACGTTTGAATACCGGATTTGGACAAGGCAAAACATAAGGGAGTGACATAGATGTCTGTGAGGAAAAATCGAATAATGGTTTATTAAATGATGTTGATGGTAGAACTATAGCACAGAAAAATATTCATTTATATACGGGGAAATTCGAATCATTCACATGTCCACCTATTTATGAGGCTTGACAGCTGTTAACTGATGTGGAAAATGTAGTGGTACTCAAAGTTATGCAAAATTATGTGAGCATCTAAAAGGTTCTTCTAGTCGGTGCGCATTTTTCGTTGGGTTGTGGTACTTCCGAGGTTTAAATGACAAGAATTAAGCCACGAAGTAGTTATTTAAATTACTATTGCTCCAAAAGATTACGAACCACGAGCAGCCTTTCAATATTCAGATAAATCCCTGCTTGGACCAACACCACATCAGTAAGGAATGGTTGTATCTATTTTACAGGCATGACTAATGCATTCTATGAATTTCAAAACTGTTTAGAAATTGAACCTTTCAGGAGGAATAGCGGAATGTCAATACCAATGAAAAGCTGCTGTAGAATTAGAAATTAACTGCTGAGCAATCTCAGTAACTGTGCCATAAATTCAGGATGGTCAAGCAAACTGGTAGAGAATAAGTTGCAACTTTATACGAAGCTTGAGGTATTTCGAAAAACCATAAGGTTGCGACCAACCTCTCCATGAATATATTTTGTTATAACTCCAAGATGAAAACGTACAGTATTCTTTTACAAATACTCCATTTGTTATTAAAGTCAGCGTAATGCGCGCCACTCTACAATATACGTTTCGACATGGAATATCAAAAGTAATCAAATAATAGGTTGAGTTTGAGTCCATATAATTTCTGTTGTAATCAGTCCGGTAGTCATTTTGTGGTTTGACATTAAGCAAAGTGAACAAACACAGTGCTTCACCTTTCCACATTATATCCTGATCAGAAGGAGTAGAGCAAACAATAAAAAAACTTGTGATTGCAGAGTTTGTTGATGAAAATAGATGAACAATCAGTTAATTGCCTCTGTACACCGAAAAGTTGGTTGGCAACAAGGGGAATGAAATCTGTCAAATATTTTCTGTCGAAAGGAAGAGATTGTTTGCAAGGAGACAGACAAGAATCAAGAATCAAGTCGAAAATGTCTTAGTCAAAGCAAGGAAACGGCATGTCTCACTGGGCAACGCGGATTGGTTTTGTGTTATGTTGCTTGATACTTCGCACGAATTCCTGTTGGTCCACCAAGCCAATATGTTGTCCGTCCGCTGAACACTACAGAGCCTTTGAAACATTGAGTCCCTTTTAACCATTTGAATAGAATAGTCAGAAGACACAAATTACGATATGAATTCATTTCGCACACTCTCGTCAGTCGTAAACGTGTGACTAGCATGAAAACAAAACCAAACAAGACTTAAATGAAACGGTCAAAAGTACAAATTAGGCTGGATCGTGATTGGCACTCACGGTCAAACCCACGGTAAACAAAGGTTGACAGTCAGTTGTTTTTGTGCACATAGAACCGGCTGTTGACGGCTGATCAACAAAGCTTCAATATACTTGAGAACTTGTGAGTTGTGAGCGTTCATCAAGATCTTAAACGAGTATGCGGTGTTGACACTGTGACCTGTAGTTGATAAGTGCCTTGCAATGGATGAAGCGGCGTTTCGTCCTCGCTGAGTGTCCCTCATTGGCGGGTTAGACATTGCAACTCTCAACACTACAGAGCCACTAAGAAGCGCAAAGAATTGACTAATCTAATTTTTCTCAGGCCAGATAAGAGTTTTGGCGTTGTCATAATGGCGAAACAGGGTTGAGCAGCCAAGATCAATGAGATATTTTCTAATATACGAAGGTTCTGTTTTGACTGCAAACACAGTAACAGTTTCCTTATTGGAAAAATAATATCAAGGAATCTGTATGAGAACCTATAGGTATTCATGCTGCGTGGGTATATTTCGGAAATGCGATATAAGACACTGAAACCATCGGACACGCAGACACACACAATGAAAGGTTCACGAGAAACTTACACGACAAGTACTCTAAAAACGAGCGATATTATTCATAAACGGCTCGACACATCAAATATTTGCGCACTGGTTAGCAGACATGCTGAAACCAAGTCGTGACTTTCTATCCTCCAGGTGTGCTCGTTATTTTTTCGAGGTGTCAGAAATTGTAGAAAACAATCCAGCCAATTCACAAATGATCAATTCGGTGGACATTGACTCTTCATTTATCAGTTTACCATTGCCTCAACATGTTGATCTTTAACGTGGTCAGAATGTAAACCTGTGTATTCCACGAGGTATTCCTGAGTTTCTAATGTTTGCTTGCACAGGGAACATAACCGTTAAATTTAAATTTGTGGGCTATGGACAATTTGAGGGCGTAGGTAGGGTGCTTCAGTTGAATTGCTTGAAAGGCAAACTAAAGAAGGGAGTTCTAGGGTCTTGCTTGATGACCTTCTGCCAGTTTCTAAACTGCCTGTTCCGTTAAGTACTAGGGGTTTAGCTCTCCGTAGCGGTAATACACACTCAACCGATCAGCCTGTCCTTAACATAATACACCAGTTCACTTGTGGATGAAATGAGGTCTTTATGGGCGGAATAGATTGGGGTTGGCATCAATGTACAGCGAGGCACACTGTTAAGTGGTTCTCAACTGTGTTGTTAACAAACGGTCTGTTGACTGCAGCAAACTGGCTCTGTCGATCACCGAGCATTTCGGCAATTGATTACCTGAGTGATCTTGTCATACCGTTCAAACTGTTGGGGGCATAATCTTAACCTGAAACTGCTAGCGATTGGTGAAATAATGTTAATCAGACATTTGCCAGCTTTGTGTGTATAGAATGTGGTGGAGTGCAGCCAATCGTGTAAGCCATATCTGCACTG
>LUCH01000196.1:80737-95122 GCA_013368495.1 Paragonimus heterotremus | reverse complement strand
TCTGAACCTGACTTGTTCTACATAGAAGACGGTGATCCAACCAGTTTCCCTGCTATTGGGTTGAGTGTACCAGTTGTACGCAGAAAATAAAACTATGGCTGATTTGTTCACCCGCTGTTGCTGTGTGCAATATGTATGAAATTTACTGGCTTCACGTCGATAGCCAAGGAGAGTACGTCGAAACGTTAACATCTATTGACCTGTCTCTTATCGGTTTTGACTAACAGAGATATTGAGAACCGAAAGGATTTTATCATCCACTTGTGAACGGACTATTCCATCAACCCACATCCCTGTTCACTTAGTGTCTCTACCTCGAACATATAATTTAACCGGGCAGCACGTTACAAACAAATCTATCATCAAAACAACTTCAATTTTGCCCGTTAGTCATACAGTTTGATAAACAATTCTCCACCCCTTGAACAAAACTTATGATCAACGTTGTGTAGGTTTTACATCGAATTGGGATTAGAAGTTTTGTTCTCATTTGAATTTGAGATAGGTTGTCATTTGTGCAGCCAAACTTCCAGCTTTACCGGTATATGTTAGAGGGGCTGTTCAGTTCCACTGGAGAGTCATGACCACGTTTTTTTTCAACACTTACTGAAATAAGGCATACGTCATCTTTTCCCTTGTAAAACAATTTCTGTTGGATGTGTTCTTCAGACACACAAAAAAAGTTTTATATCATGATATGTTCAACACCCTTCCGCACCATTTTAGCTGTCATGCATTTTACTTCTACTCAAGTTAACAAATATAATTTTTACCGTTTAACAACTTACTGGTTTAGAACAAGGTTATCGAAATCAGCAAATAAAGAGATGTTAATGGTGAGCTGATGTGAGAATACCTGATTTATAGAATGCGTATCACTCTTTAAATATAATACTGCTTTACTGTAGATTGACCTGAACACACCCGTAATGGTGATATACATATATGTATATCTTATGGAATTTACAATGACCCATCGGTTATATATGATCTACCAAAGCAGTTGTAAGCCTTTTTGTTCGAGCCAAACAAGAAGGAATACTGAAGGTTTATTCAGATCGAACTGGCTCTGAAGATATCTCACTAAACGTCAGCAAAAATGTAACATCAAGAGGTCAGTGCCCGCCAAACTTAACTACCCAAGTTTACTCACACGGACTGAATCTGCCACACTACTTATCAGTAAAACACTTTCTATCCTCAACAGTGGCACTGGTGTTTGAGAAATCCTGCTTGGGCAGTCGATCCTATGGATCATTTGGTGGATTCCATATGGGACAGTGAGACAGATAGGTAACCGAGTCAAAATGTAAAATTTCAGAGCTCCTGGAGTGGCTTCGTAGCTCAGCTGGTAGAGCGCTTGCCGCAATGAGGCATGGTGTTTTGTCGCTGGTTCGAATCCAGCCGAAGCCCTGACTTTTCACAATTGGGTCTCCTCTAAAAAACTACAAGACTGTTAATGAGTGACTACTGAGTTAATATGAGGTTAACAATACCGGATTCATCAAGATGGAAAAAAATTGCAGCTGTTACTCTATTTCGTGATTTGTTTTTTGCAGTAAAGTATCACGTTAATAGAAGCAGACAGCAATTCTGGAATCTGATACAGTCGTAGAATAGGTGAAAATCAAAACGTGGTTTTTGAATAGAGTGAAAAGCTGGTTGATAAGAGACCTGCTCACTATAGCTCATCTTCTGTTGACTTGTTTACTCTATACTCCATGGAAACGTTGATTGTAACATTCACTTTTAAATATATATATAATTCACTGATACTGAAATGTCGATTTGCTGTTACACTTATTAACGTTCTACCCTCATGAAAAGAATGCTATTTTTTCAATAAGTTGAGATTGCTTAATGCCACTGGGACGTCTCTTCAGATTCTCTCAATTTGGTTGCTCAGTGAGTGACACAAAGAAAACCCAATCATCATCAGTTGTAGCTTGCATAGCAATGACTGTGATTGATGTTATTAATATACTTGAAGATACAGTGTACTACGAGACTTTTGGTTTGTTTATATCAGCTTAGATCCAGCTATGCTTGATTGATCGTTAGCTTGATCATGGCCATGATCGAAATCATCATCATCATCATCATCATCATCATCATCATCACAATCGTTGTTGTCATCATCATCATCTTTGTCGTACATCATGCACATTCGTTTTTGAATTGTGTAGTGCGTACATTTGGGAAATAATTGACAATGTTTACGACAGGTAGACGACTCATTAGAAGTGAATACTGGAACCGTGGGTATGCACTGTATGGGACATTTCACAAACGCGGATGATGATGATGTGCCATCCAAAAGGTGGCATGCAAGTTAGTATGCGCTTTCATTTGTCTGTTTTCACATAAATTCCAGGATATTTCATAAACTAAACAACTTTCGAGCAAGGCGTCTTTGCGGTCACACCACTCATCATCATCGTCATCATTATCATCATCACCATCGTATCAAACCTGAGCCTGACTTAAAGGTACTGTGGCCCGGCAGCCGCTTATCTCAACAGCGACGTTGAAGATTCTAGAAGAAAACAGTTCTAAGAAGGTTGAAAATTACTGAAAGACTGGGCGTAAAAGCCAGAAATGGTATGGATGCAGTTACGCTATTGACTGCGGCGAATTTCCATTTCGGATAGCGTCTTCAACCAGAAATTTGAATGATAACGAGATCACAGCTAGACAGGGGACACATACCCACTTTGCTTAAGGTCATATTTCGTGATCACTTTCTTGCCCGAACACTACGCGGTTTCACCCAATTGTTGGAGGTCTCAGTATATAACGCTCGGTACAGTAAACGACCAGATGACAAACAGAGTACCTGACCCAACCATCGCGGGCTACACAACGTGAGTAGTTGACTAATTGATATCGCATCCCGGGCGTTCCAGAATACGCGTCAGCGAACGGCCATATTGCTCACACGATCAGTCCACTTAATATGGGCCACTTGGCAGAGAAAACGATGGTAAGTCACAACAAGCATCTGAACATCTTCTTTGCGAGCAGGCCACATTTCCGAATCATAGAGCAAAAGATAACATAGACAAGCATTATACACCCTCCCTTTAATTGAAACCTGGACGTCTTTTTGAAGACACAGATGACGCAGTTTAGCAAAGGCACCTCATGTATGTGCTGTTCTCGCTGGTATCTCATCAGCTTTGTTACAAGTTGACGAGATGGTGCTGCCAAGCATCCAAAATTGCATACGGTTTTGAGCGGATTACCAGCAATGAAAAACGTAGGAATGGAGATGGCCCAGTCTTGAAGAACATCACTTTGCACTTTGAAGGTGTGAAGCACAGTCCATACACACTAACCCGATCACTAACCTTGATCAACCTAGCACCGGGAAGAAGCGCAACATCAGGTTCACTGAATTCCTCAAGGGAACCCTCCAGAATGTCATCTATGAGAAAACTCAACAAGAAGGGGGAAATCGAACAGTTCATGAACATTATTGGAAAAGATGAACACCCGAGACAGTTGTCCATAAACTGTCACCCTACTTACATAATGAGCATGAAGCGATCCCAACAGATTCACTTATTTCCACGGCACTCTTTTGTGAGGAAGACAGTTTCAGAGGACGTCACGAGTAACTGAATCGAAAGCAGCTTTCAGGTTTAAAAAGACCGAAACCGTCGGTTGCCCATAAGAGTACCGATGTTCCAAGACCCGTCGTAAGATAAAAATGTGATCAACGCTGCACCGACCGAATCGGAATCCTGCCCGCTCTTCGGGCACCTGACTTTCTCCGGGCTTAGTGAGCTGACGTAAAATGATGCCAGTGAGTAACTTGGACCCAACAGACAAGAAACTGATACTCCCCTATTGGAAAACAGAGTTACTCTTGATTGACACCAGTCACGATACACTTCTTCAGTATCCCAAATCATCTGCAGGAGTTCCGTCAGTTCCGATATCTCTCTTTCCCAACCATCATTTAAAAGAGAAGGAAGAAGGAGTTGTGGACCAGGAGCCTTGTTATGCTTCAATAACTTGAGCTCCAGGGCTACTTCTGCTTTCGGCAGAGAGCAGTAACTGACCACTCGAATCCTGTCGTCCACAAGGACTGGCTGAAGACAGCTGCACTGTTCCCTGAAGTGTTCGGCCTCCTTTTCAAGTCGGCGCGATTGGCTGATGATAAGTAAACCAACCCTTTCATAGATGGTCTCACTTACGTCAACTCGGCGGCCAGTAAAACCAGGAACAGTGGTGTGCATTTACAGTGTGAATATATGCTATCGACGTAGATAATGTCAACTGGACTGTCTCATACATTCTGATGGTATTCTTTGTACCTGATCTGGACAGATCTACACCAGTAATTTTTTTGTATATATGATGTTGCTTACCTCATATCTCCATTAGTCATCCCAGTTAAAGCGTTATTAGCAGTGGACTTTGACTGAAGCAGTTGTGGGTTGCCCCACATCGGAAGAATGCTTATCGTTAAATTGATTGAAAGCTATAGTAAATTACTGTAAACAGTGTCTGGTGGTAAATCAAGAATACTGACAGAGTACATCGATATAAATTTTTTTAAATTAATAAACGGAAACGCACTTCAATAGGCCAGTAAACTACGTTCGTCATCAGAATCATGACTACAGTATGCGAGATTGTCTTTAGCCGCTTTTTCGCTCTTGTTATAACTTGGCAATTGTGTACATCCTTGTCACGACCAGGATTAGAATTCCAGTACTTGTTGTCGAAAGGAACCTGTTGAAATGCTTACATCAACACGAAGGCTGCGATCAAATGCGAGTGATATTCAACCTGAGATTATCCATTTGAATTTGATTAGGCATACAGACCAATGATGTGGCTTTTGGCCGCGGCAACTGCAGGTTTTGCACAAATTTTCCTATCAGTGAAAAATCGGATTATGTAGTCCACGAGTGATCGATTCAACGTTGACCAGAATCTGTTGTCCGGTCAATTTGGGTTGGCTGACTATAACTTTTGCAGACTACACGTAACGCAGCGTGGGGTCAACCCTGTGATCATGGTCGACCAAATGTGCAAAGGCTAGGCTTTTGACGGATTTTGTCAAACCTGTCCCAAGCCATGCTGGATGATGTTGTTTGATATCTGTGGATAAACGCTTCGTCGTGCAACCCGCACACTACGCTTTACAACAACAGGCGAATGAGCACACACTCCTAGAATGTGCGAGGAAAGGAAGTTTATCTTTCAGATTTCTTACCAGCAGGATGATTTGATGAACACGCAGCGATACGTTGCCACCGGAAGTATGTGCCAAAGAGTCTGGTAGAATCGACGATTGAGCGCTTCTGCTGCAACGCCAATATCAAATGAATGGCTTACGAGCAGAACTTTCTTTCTCATTGTGTTAATTAGAAGTTCTGTCTAACTAACCGTCATATTCCGAGTTATAAAGAGACTCGGATAGTCACAAAATATTGGCGACGCTCTCCAGTTCCTGATCTAATGTATACACAGGGCAACATTATTGCTCTACACAACAGGATACGGAAGAAGTTTTTGCGGCGGGAATCTAATCGATTCATCACTTATCCAAATCCCGACAGGATAGAAGGTCTGACAATGGACCAATCCAAACGTCGCGTTAAGATACCACCTCAGCATAGGACGAGAAGCATCAATGTTACACATCCCGGTATTTGTCAAGTTCATTATTCTATGTCACACCAATCAGCTTACACTTTTACATTGCAAGTGCCAATACGATCAGCCAATGACAGACTGCGTTTTCTTTAATACTGTTGTACACGTAAATATGCGGTTTCTTGTCTCATAAATGAGAACCGCTTACTGCAATCAGTACAAGATCTACTCTTTATTAACTGTGTAGGAGATTTCATTTCGACTAAGATTTTTGGAGCTATTCAAATTTCTTTAAGCTGAGTGTTACATGTTATCTTTTTGATTCAATTTCACGAAACTGTCAAAAGTTGTTTGTTGCCCGATCTGTATTGTTCTACAATAAATAAAGTGTTGTAATCCACGGTTTTGACTGCATATTCAGGTTCGCATTTAGAAATTGAAATTAGTTTTCACGCTGCAAATAAAAAACAATCGGTTTCTTAGAAAAAACAATGCCAAATTTAGGATATGGTCGACTTATGCATCCGAAAAACCATATTATCATGCTAATCCAAGATTACTAGGGTTTTCGTACGCGGTGGTAACAAACTGACCAAAGCTAGTCTCGTGTGTTCTGAGGTAGTTTTTCGTAGACGTACCCCTCCTTTGGATTCCGTGACCTTAGTCATTTGGTTAACCAACTATTCACTCCGATCCCATAATTAATACATGAAGACGATTCATACTTGTTGGACTTGTCGAAGTTCGTCCGGTACGTTTGTCGTCTTTTGTTTGGTATGATGCGGAGAGATGAATCTGTTGAGGTATGTTCGGTTTGTTTGTAGAAAGCTTATCCTTAATTTGTCTTTATTTGTCTTTGCTATGTGCAGTGAACGATCACGACGAATTTTGTATCATAACTGTACATAACATGTTTGCTTTCTTCCTTTTTATAACTATTATTGTCTACCTGTTAAAAACTTCCTTTTTGGTGTTATTTGACACGTTTCCATTTTAATGAGGTATCTTCTCGATGACTGGCGGCTGTTTATAAACACGTGCTTAGTTGCCACATTTTGAACTCCGTTGCTGGATAATTTGTCCACCCGGTTGATTCAACTTCAAGGTTTGTTGTAATTTTAACAAACAGTACCGTATAAATTCCAATCCTTTTCCGAGGTTTTTGGACTGGGAAGATAGTCCCGCTGACCCGACCGTCTGAATAGGCGTTATTGGGAATGTCGAACACGCGTTACTAAGTGAATTACCCTAAATCGCCTGGAGCGGTTTACTAATAATATTTCAAAGCTGGAACACATTAGTCAGTACCAAGTGAGCGTATTTACTACCTAATTTATGCCAAATGTCTGTTCAGTCTGTTGTTTGGTTCCACTTGCGAGATAAAAATCAATTGTCTGTAGGTATACAAAGCGCATACAGATGGTCGTTCTCAGACAAAGTATTCATCTAGAATAAATGCGCTGCAGGAAAATCAAAGCGAATTTGTCCTCGTTGGCATTGAGTGGGCAATAGAAGGTGCCCCGACATAACACCACGATGTGTGAAACAAGAGGAACCGCTTGAGTTAGTTAACTTTGAGAGAATTTGGTCGATGTGTACCGTATTTTGTCGGTCATTCATCAGAAGCCTACAAAAGCAGAGTACATCTGCAGTTGATCGCATATATGTGCAAATCTTCCTGAAATTCCGTGATAGGATAGCGAGTACATTTGAAGCAAACAAATGGATGCAAGTTAGTACGTAACAGTCCCGGATGGTCTTCCAAAATTGGTGAGACTTAAAAGTAGCTGAAATCATCAAGGAAACGAGTACATCCGTGAAAAAGCAGAATTCACTTTAATAAAATTTACCCACATGAAAGGAGCATAATTAAAAGGGCTCTCCTTAGCGTGAGAATGCTTGTAGGAGAATTGAATCAGCTATTATATTGCATCGAATAAAATCTTAATCTTTACTTTTGTATCGGACTCTAACGCCATAGCATTGAACTGCAAGAATGGTACTATCAGATCACTACTGGACCGATCGTTTGCTATATACGTCGTGCGAAAGAATGTTTTTATGGCAGCTGTATAGATTCTTAATGAAATACTGATCTACTTCATACCTAGCGAGAAGCTTAGCTATCCTAAATTTCGGCTTAATTTACCTGCGGTTGTCGTTCATCTCGATGTGCTTTTGTCTGTTCTTGAGAATGAGACAGTAGGAAGGAAATCATGTCGAAGGAAAACCCTGAATTTATAATCTAAACGATATGCACAACAGCACAAGCAAACAACGACGGCATTATGAGTAATGAAAATACCTCGTGCGTAGTAAACTGGTTGAAAATCGCAATCCGGGGCATCTCGTCTCTAGGACTACATTGTGAAACATGAAATATAAGTTGAACGCCACTCAGAATTGATTTCAGCAATTGCATTTCGATAAGCATTCTAGTCAGCTCCTTTCCAAATTATTCGAAAGACCAAGTAAATGTGGCAGTTGCGATTTAACTTAAGTTGTGTTCTGTTTATCTTGATCAGATCTCCTACAACTTATCGCCAAACGTGAAATAGTTAAACGATAAGCATTGATAAAAATGTGTTTTTATTTTAAAGGTGAAAACTCCGCTGAAAACCTAACCACTAGACCTGGCGCAGCGCTTGACTAGGCATATTTTTCCGATAAACTAGGCATTTTAAATTTTTGCCAGTGTTCCTTCATAGCTGAAAGAGACACTGCCTGTTTGTGGTGCCTGTTGTGTTTTTGTCTCATTTGTTTCTCTGAATTAAGTTGTAGTGCCTTCACACTGTGAACACACCCTTGAAGATTATCCAATATGGTTCAGCCTTTCACTTGCCATCGCTGCATAATGGGCCCGGTTAAATAATTCAATCAACCAGGTTGACTGATTAAAACAGGTCCCTGGTGGCCCAGAAGTATATTTAATGCAAAACACAGGTTTTTTGACTGTAGCTGCAGAGGCAATCAAAATGCGTCAGCAAGTCTCCTCTGGGTGTGTTTTAAAACTAATTGCCAATACCTTACTTAATATACTCAGTGGGAACAGACCTACCGCGCAATTGTGTTAGCTAGTTCGAAAACCCCACACACTCGCCTGGTTTACTGTTACATAGCTAGGTTTCGTACCTGTACACACATTACCGTTAGTGAAAAACTCATTTAATGTACAGGTAACTTTTTGTAGTTAGCGAATTCCTGAAACACGGGAAACTAGCTTGTTTTTAAGACTTCCCATCGCAACCTTCACACATATGACTCCTTAAATTTGTAAGGATTGTTATAACTTAGTCTCAGCTTGGAGTGAAAACAAGCAAAATTCTGATCATTTTCAAAAATTATAACGTCAACACACTTGCCGATTTTAGGTGGCTGAAAGCCCGTCGCATATTAGATAACCAACATCACAGTTGTACTGCTAGGTGCAATAGCTTAAGTAGTGAGTAGTGTAAAAGTATTGACTTTGTACTAAAATCTCGGAGTAGTATTTTTACAAATGACCGATCCATTTAACCCACGCTTTATAAGATAAACAGCCATTAAGGAATTGTTTTCTCTTTTCTATCACATATACGAAATAACACAAGATATTTCTTCCTACTATTTTTGTAAAAGATGGTTTAGAAAAAGTCACGAATATTTCTCACCCGACAATTTCGTCTTGGATGATATTTAGAACGGTTAACATGATTAGGTCCCTGCCAGCCAACGTTCACGAAACGTCGCTTAGACAAGTCATTTGTTTTACTTTATGAATAACAAGATGACTTTTGAACCAGATTCATATGCAATTCACATAGCTGAACGTAGAAGCCACAAGTCTCTGCGAGTCACTGGTTTTTTTATTATCTCACTTATGTTGACCAGAACGGAAAACTTTTGCATCAGGATGTTATTCATCTGCCACAAATTTCATTTTACGTAAATTTAGTCACATCACCGGGCAATTATTGTTTAGGTCAAAATGTCCTATTCAGATTCATCACATGACGAGTTTTATTAAAAAATAGTACCTGAACCAATGGGTCTTATGCGGGCAGAAGTTATATCACACTCTTGGCAAAAACACGTTAGAATAGCACACGACAAGCGTAGCAGGAAACTAAGCAAAACGTATACAAATAGAGCCAGAAATGAATATGGACACACGAGAGCATCTTCTTTGGGAGACAAGTAATTAATGGACCATTCATAAAGTCAGGGAGTAGCATGTAACTTGAATGTATGAATTGAGGCTCATTTAGCTGGTTTATGCTAGATGGTGACAGAATAACCGCTTGCTCTCCTCACAGAAAACCGTGCGCAGACGTCTAATGCTGAAGTACTGATCTGACAAATGAGGGTCAAAACACCGTTTGCTTGAGGCTGAGCGATTTTTCACATTACGACGTATTATTGTGATGCATGACGAACTTTTCATCAAGTTAGTTCTTAATGACAGCAATATTTAGTACAAAAAAATTAATACACACTTTTAAGTCTGAACTGGAAATTATGGCAACGGCTTTCAAATAGGAAATATTAACAGGAATGCTAGCGCTTATTAGGGAGGTATCACCGATAGCGTCTTCCTAATGGAAGGATTTAGTAACCTCGACAGAAACGTCACGGATACCAAAGGTGATGGAGAAAGTAAAATGGTATTTGTAAACAAAATGGTTGCCAAATGTAGAAAATTTCTTGATATTCACTGAAAAATCATCAGTGTACTCTCGCAACAAGAGTAGTCCATGTGACCACCTACCGGTAATTAAAAGACAGCTCTGTGAAAAGAAAAAAATAGGTGAACAAGGCTTTTAAAAACTGTCAAGAACAAAGCAGTCAGTGCCAGGTGTTCCACATTTGTGTCATGGCTGATAGTCAACCCAAAAAAAAATCAGTAAACAGAAATTAGTGATTGTCTACCTGGGTTGTTTCAGTCAGTAACGCATCTCGAGTGAGGAAAATTAATCTATAGCTCATGATGGACTTTAGTAAATTGGTTGAGAACACAACGTTATCCGCAAGTTGCAAAGCTCAACTCTTCAATCACTATGGGTGGCTTAGATTTGGAATGTTGTCAATAAGGATTGTGTTCCTTGCCGCAGTCTTCTGATCGAGGATGATTCAATAGGGTAAAATGTTTCTTGACGGTTGCGTAAATAACGACATTCCAGGACCGGTTTCGGTTTCGTTTGGACTCGTCTCAATAGAGGATCAAACCAGTTTAATACGACATTTTGATAATGGTTCCTGTATATAGCAGTCTCGTTAAGTTATGCTTGCTCCTTCTGAGAGTTATCCAGTTTATTAAAAACATGTACCATGCATCTCACGAACCGTGTTCACAACAATCTCTATTGATTAAGCTTATGTTCTCATCCGTGGATCCCCTGATACTGTATAGCTCAGGGTGCTCAACACTTTCTTTAGGTGGTATATCACGCGCTTATACATAACACGACGTGCGGTAAATGTGATCCATCAAGACAGAAGCAGCTAGGCTGGGCTTTCTTGCTAACCGCAACTGTCAAATTGAAAAACTACTTGGTCACATTGTGAAACCTAGACAGTAGTCTTTAGAAGATCATATCGAGTTTGAATTGCCCCAGTGGAAATCACAGAAGACGGTGCGAGAAATAAAACGGTCAACAGACGGGAATTGACGGATGGTCTATCGAACCTATCAAAAAGGGCTGGTCCACATACACGCCCTTTGGTTTTCCTTTACGTCCGTAACCACCTCTCCCTGAATGTGCATCTGAGCATTACCGGCCCGCCAGAATTGGACACAGTAATCGTTCCTAACCATACGCCGAATGAGTTGACGTGATCTGAGCATGCGGATGTCTTCTCAGTCGTGATTTGTGCGAGAACTGTCTCAGAATGTGAATTAGAGGGTATTTAGATAGAAAGTAAGTGGCACGGCCAAATGAAGTAACACATACTGATGATTAGTACAGGATTTTGGATTTATACGAAATGATTTTCACTCACGATCTGTCGCAGCTTTCGTATTCCCGTAGATTTTTAAGTGAGCACTGTCCGAAAAGCAACATTATAATCGTGGGTTTTTCTTGCTAAAGCATGCCTATGGTATGATCACTTTTAAGAGATAGTCTGGTTGTCGGCTAGACCACTGACCACATTTGAAAATGACCGAAATTTTCTGTGCAAATTTATGTGTAGTGCCTAGATTGGCTGATCACATCTGGGGAAAACAAACAAGGACTGGACCTCAAATTCGGACGTTGACAGGAATTTTCATTGCTATCAATCTGTAGCGAGAGCGAAGCTGGAGCAGAGGTTTTCTCGAATAGGGCAGATCTAACAGTCTATAGAAATGTAACAACTGCGATGAATTGTGAATGATGTTCAGTCTAAATAACATGAAGTTTGTCGCTGTCCTTGCCTGTTGCTTACTGTAATGAACTTCGATTATCAACATTGACTGGTCTATCCTCTGAATAACGTACTAGCGCAGGTGATAGACACACAATTGAAGCTCCAATGGCTCTTGGGTAGCTCCAACCAGCTTCAAGCCACGTTGCGGTCGGTATGTGGGTAACGGCATCTACAAATATGTCACTTTATATGTGATTTTCAGTAAGTGAGTTGTGTTTGAAATGAAATGAATGGGGCTTTTGGTGAGTGCCGTCTTCCTGCACTCAAAGTCGTCATTGGCAATCATGCGTTTTGTCTTCCTAGTGTGGATCTTCAGTCCGGTCTGTATTAGGGTGCTGAACGTAAAAGTAAGCTTTTCAAATAACTGCACCGAATCATCTCCTGGAAGCATGTTATCCATAACGTAGACAAACCATCAAGTACTTTTCACGAAACTAGTAGTTTTGTTCATGCATTTACTAGACAAGTGCTTCGTGCATTGCCACGATAAAGAATCACTCTGGCATATAGAACGAACTAGTGGCTTAAGGCTTTTGCTGAGATTTTATAACAAAGTACTATAATAAGGAAAGGGCTCCGAAGGCCGGAATGAAAATTAGGATGTAATCATCTCTGACGTTTTTAAAACTTCACGGACTGGTGTGCAAAAATAAATGATATTGATCCGAATGCTTGGAGCAGCTCGTAAATTAATGAGGTCAACTTGAAACAGTTATCATGAAGAGAGACATTGGGTTCCGGGGACATTACTATAGAAGCGTTTTCCTACCATCAGTGAGTGCTTTTAGGAAACGGTATACATGTTTCATTTGAGTGATGAGTGAGGTGCGGGTTATTAATTTAAAGAATCAGGATGATGTGTGCAAGTTACATTAGGACTGGGCGCAAGTCGAACAAGGTGTGTACTTCCATACACTTCTATGGTATGGGCAACGTATGCGAAAGCCATGGACGGAACTTTTCGTCTGTTTGAGAATGTAAATCTCTGCAGTTACCTAATTGATCAATCGAGAAACATATACTGAACCGGGTAATGCGCATACGACTGAGGTGATTATAACTTGAAGCATTGTTTGTTGAAGTTTTTTAAGGGGCGGCAATTCATTTCACAGCATGGGCCCTTCAGGGGTAAATACATTATTATACAATATAGCAAGTCGCTTGTATTGCCTGCAACAAGCATCCTCATATTAAACAGCCTCACACAGAAGTATTGTGTTACCTGTACATCCCTCTCTGGACTGAACGGAAGATAGGTTGTAGTTTTACGGACCATCAGCAAGTATGGTCAGCTACTTGCGTTCATCAGTCAGATAATATGAGGAGATGTCAAATGGAGGCCAATGCGGTCAGCGTTCTGGTCTTATTACGCTGATGAAAATTGACCTATTGAACTTGGTATACTCTGGTTGGCCTCGACTCTCCTCAATCTTACCAACAGGCTTACTTGAGAAAAGGCGTTGGTGGCACCATCACTGATTCATTTGGCAATAGACTGAGAACGGTTTCTTGATGTACTCGTTAAATTATCTGCATTTTTACAACAAGACATTCATCCGCATTCATCTGCGCTACTCAGACTACTCAGTGTTTGTTTTATTGGCGAATCGGTTTGACAGTCGACTGGATCATTCTCTCTAAACACGTTGTCGGAAAAACGTGGATTTAATTATGGATAGAAACCCCCAAAAGTGCTAAAACGTAAAAAGACTTTAAAAGGAATATTTTTAACTTTTAAAATCAATCATATCTAGTTATCTCTCATGGACAGTACAAAATCTGTTGCCTCCATTGCACTAGACTGGACCTTGCGATTTCGCTAAACCCATGAGTTACTGTTACAACAAGATGGAACCTTTTTAAATAGTTGGACTTTTACCACGTTCAGATCTTTCTTGACTCGTATGTAAATATGGGTTTAACTTCACGAAGCTTGAATTTGTCGTTCCGTCTGAATCTTTGGCATCTCTAACGTTGAAACTGCTTCTATCGTTTGGTTTGTTGATGTTCGTTCTTGTTTGATTAACTGACAAGCAAACTATCATCACTGATTTGCAGGTTTATATTAATCTTCTTAAACAACTTCCCCATTCTTTACAAACTCTCCAAGACTGCTCCATCTGTTCCTTTGCTTTTTCGAACTACCTAACTTTGTGCTGACTTCTGGTTCGAGGCTACACACTGGTTACCGGGCAATCTTTCGCTTTGTGTTGGTAGCACGCGTGACTGACGGTTACGAAGTAAGCCGTCGGAAGTCGACTGAGCGAGGAAACAGTGAGAATCAGTACGGAAGGTGAATCACCACCACCACCCCGTCATGTGGTTAGATGAGATTTGACCGAAGAGCCCTGAGTTTCGGCAGTGGGTGAACATAACTCACGGTCA
>LUCH01000196.1:10641-71706 GCA_013368495.1 Paragonimus heterotremus | reverse complement strand
GAAGAGCACAGCAAAAAATCCTTTTCGGGAGTCTTCAACTAGTCTTTTAAGTTTCTTCGTATTTTTTATTCTGAGAAATTGATCGGGCTCTGCTATTTCCGTTCGCGTGTCGCCACCTTCGGTTAAGATACGGCTGCATCTAATTTTCTGTTTATGGAGTTGAAGAGCCTGTCGAAGCATCATTCAAAACTTCATGGTTACTTTGGGTGGGCGATAGCTTTGTATTATCATATAATTCACGGTCCGATCGGGTTTTCTGAGTTCTGCCTGTATGGAACCTGAGGCCATCCGGAAGTTGATAACAAATGATAGGTCAAGCCGACCTAATTTGAGTCAAAAGCAACATCCTTCGAAGTTTAAGTGTTGGAATAGATGCCGAATGTTATTACTACCGACTACGTGAAAGCCAGGGACCAGGTCTTGGAGACTATGAACTTCCACTAGTTTAATCCGTGAAATATGGTCTTGATGGAACAGACATTATGAATGACAACACAACCATGCTTTTTATCTTGATTTGTGGAATTACGGCCACTCAGTATTATTATTATTCACATTGCGATCGACTGTCGTTATCTCACTCTTCTCATGAGGTGCGGTACAGTTGCTGTGCGCTCTGAGCTTAAACGAAAACCTTGGATCAATCAGCAGTTTTGAATTTGTGCTTCGGTCCATCAGTGTTTGTACAGAAGTTAAATAACATCACACAACCAAATTTTAGTTGGAGGTTCGAAATCAGTTGTTCATTTGATGAACGGCCGTGCTTGGATGCCTTCATTAGGATAACTCGCATAATACCGAATGTTTACGTTATCAAAACAAGGAGCGAAAGTAATGTTCGGAATGCATAGAAGCGACAGTCTCAGTTCGCTATGTGAGGCTGTGCTGCGCTGCTTTCTACTGTTAGATGAATGATATCTTACAGTACTTTGATTTTGACTGCACATATTATGTTGCTACCTAGAAACATTGCATCAGAGAACTGATTTAATACAGTCAACTCGGGACATAATATAATCTGGTGTTAATCGTTCAAAAATACTACTCATAGTCCAAGCGTAATGAGACTTTCGGCTTTTTGTCTGTTAATTGTAGTGGAAGGATTTGGTAACTTTAAAAGTCCATTCTGTGCCACCCATATTGGACTTCTAAATACCGGTTAGTAAGCCGGTAATTCAAACGTGTTTCCTGCCGTCTGCTTGAACTACAGGGTCAGGTTAAACATGTTGAGTAACTTTTCTACTGATATGCTAGAAGAAAACATACCAACAAAACGGTTTTGACTTCTGATTGGATATTCCAATCAGATTAACGTTAAACTTCAGAATAAATCCATGTAGGATCTCTCCAACCACTTCCGTATACAAATTGAAAAAGCGATCAACATTTTACCTCTAACTGTGATTAGTCGATTGGTTGGTTTTGAAGCCCATTTCATTCCCATGGAATGCGGGCGGGTATAAAAATTGATTGTACGCATATGTGGTTTTTGGGACTGACAATGATTACAGCTGATCAGTGACACTGCCAGTCAAATTAAACGCACTAGCTCATGTTGCGTATGCGGTTTATTTGCTCATATGGGTTGGTGTAATGGTCCTTTCACAGTCATATGCAACTGAATGTTAGATGACGCTGGGATATTTTACTTCATGATTCAACGTTGTTTGATGTTAATACTTTTTATGCGAATGTAACCTGCCTTAGTTCGGTAATTGCCCGCGCTTGTTGAGGAACCTGTGGAATATCTTTCGACCAATGTAGCCTACGGGACTGCGTCAGTCGATTCTACCAGAAATCCAGCTCCCTGTGGGACAACAGCCTATACACTTGTTACTAATGTTGTTCCGGGCTCATGTTATTTTTAATGACGCGAGCAACTGTGTCAGTGTAGCGTGTACTGTTGAATGAGATAAAACAGAGCTACATAACATTGTCAGATGATGTCAGAAGAAAGAGGTAATTAAGTTCTTGTTTCAACGAAACTTACAACTCAGCAGTTTATTTAATGACTTCTCATTCTAAATATGCTTCTAGTGGTATTAGAAGTTCGACGGTATGATATTCGTGAGTATTGCCAACAATGAAATGATTCTCCACGAGGCAGAAAAGAACAAAAACGTTTGTACAAATATTTTTATATCAAGTAAAATTTCACACTGACGAGAATTTAATCATTACAAGGTTGTGGTTGTAGTGTTTATGGGGAAAAAGAATTACATGAATTTGGAAACGCATCAACAACTCAGCCAGTTTGTCATATGACCTCCAAGTTTAAGCAAAACAGTACGCGGGCAGCTGTCGGAACTTAAAATATACTTGATAGAAACGTTCACGTAGTTGGTAGACTGAAAAGGGAGAAAAATTGATAATTCAGTCAGCTCCAAATATTCTTTCAGTGTTTTAAGGTCAAACCTTGGTAGAATATATTGTCCTATATCAATAAATAAACATTATTTTTTTCTAATGATTCTGATTTGCAATTGATTGCATACACTTTATGGGTTGTTTGAAGCTGCACGTGGCCGATCCTAGTAGAATGATGGACAAACAAATTTACAGCTCTGAATGCTATTTCAGAGAATCTTCTTTCAAACAAATTCACTATAATCGACTTCGTCTTCGTTGAAATTTGCCATGTAGGGCAAACCTGGATGCCGATTACGTCGACGACATTTATGGGATCAGATAAAATCTGTTACTTACTATACAACTGGTCATATAAACTGTTTATCAGGGCACAGTAATACAGTTGATACGTACAATGCTCATGGCCAATTGATATGAATAGACATAGTTCATCTCAAATTTTTACAAGGATACAGCGTGTTACTTGTGTACTATCTTATGTGTATTACATCATACTATTCAGTAATCATTAGTGCAAACACATGTGCTCTGGTGAAAATCATATTTGCACCGTGTGTACTTGTTGTGAGATCGATGCAAGTTCTCGATATTCGAGGCCTTCGTGTTTTGGCATAAGGTCATCAAGAAGGGGCAGCACTTCAATCTTAGGAGTTCATTGTCCATTGTATTGAAGGCTGCAATCGTCCTTAAATGACTACTCCAAATTGGCCTATATTATGCAAGCTACCACCTCGGATTCGTCGTTGTCACCTACACTTTCCTGGTCTGGTGACGTTGAGTGGGAAGAGGAAAGCGACCCAAATTTGTGAACAAAATGGGCACTTTTTGTAACAGTCATACCCAAACAATATGGTTTACCAGTAAATACTGTAAAGTGACCTGCAGCTGTCACTCCCATGGCTTAAAAGAGTAGGTATTGTCGCTTGGTCGGTGTTCAATCTAAAGTGTCTGCCAATGAAACATTTTCCAATGCTGTTCCAGGTCAATATAAGTGAACATATTTTACATATGGCGAACGTTTCTCTCCTGTACTGTGAAACGTTTTTGGGGGTAATATGGAATATTTTGTCCCCCCATGCGTAAGCTGCAATAGAACCTCTCTCACTCCGACGTCGGATGCATTAGTTAAAAGAATGGTTCGCACTCTTCCCCAAAGTGAGCACAACGGGAACAGAGAGAATCATCTGCTTAATGCTGGGCGTCAGCAGAGTGAACATAAACGCCCATGCTCGTCAAACAGTCCAATGGCTCTGTCACGGAAGAAAACATTGAATGATGGTTTAGATGGGGGGAACAAAGTATGAGAAATCGTTTAATGTGGTATAACGCTGAAGAACATTAGAAATGACGACGGTCTTCTTGATACGCCGACACAGTTCTTTATCTGATATGATCTAACCGAAAAAGAATTGTTCGCTCAACTGAATTCGAAATGTTAACATTCGATAGACTAGGTGATTTTGAAATTGAGAAATCTCACCAGGACCATCGGCCTCCTGAATCATTTGATAGGGTGCTTACGAGAAATTTGGTTGAACGGGTAACTCATTCCAAATGTAAAACCTTTGAGCACTCCATGTGGCTTTGTAATTCGGCTAGCAGAGTGCCTGCGGCGTCTGTGCATGCATTTTCTTTCGCCTGTTTGAATCCACCCGAACTCTAGTTTTTTAGAAAGTAGGTTTTGTGTAATCATATATCTATATCTAAACCGTGAAGGCAGTTTGGGGCAGCATGGAGATCATCCGCATATTCCCGTTGCGATGCCCGAACTATGCAAATATTGTCCATGCGAACAATATAACGACGAAGTTCAGGTGGAGTATTAATCACATGGCTCTGTACTGCCTGAGATTTCGGATCAGAGTCCATTCATGGCATTTTTATTAAAGCAATCCTTTGAAGGCAGTAAAAACAGCCACATGTTTATAGTTTGTATTAAGCGACGCGTGAGGAAAATCGCTTAGACTACATGAGTACAAGAAAAGTTTGTTCCAGAAAGTTTGACGAGCGGTTCATCAGTCATGGACAGCACTGAGCATTTCACAAACATTTGGTCAAATAATGGGCATAAATCCGTGCACGATGGAATGTCTTCATCGATTGTGTAAATCGTAACTGAAGCCTGTACCCGTCCTGAACATAAATATTTTTCTTAATGCAGTTTTTTGGTGTATTCTGCACTTTAATGAAAACAACCTCCCTCGAAAGCAAGGGAACCTGTCTCAGCTGGCAAATAAAAAGTGGCTACCCTTCCGCCTTCGAACGAATCTAGCGAATGACAACAACACTTATTGCAGTACAACCAGTGAGGAGGATTTGATACTTTAGACGCAGTACGGACACATCAACAACGCACATTCGCATGTTCAATGAAAGCACAACATTTTTTGCAGCTATAGCACTGCTTTCGAGTAACGATTTTCTGTTACTTTCGCGGGTGTACAGAGCAGCCGTGATAGGCTCGGAATTGCCTACAACGGATTTACTAATAGTGAATCTTTTCATGTATACGGATGAGCTCAAACAGCCGTCAAGTTCACAAGTTGCTGAACAGTAGATTTGGAAGCAGCTAAATTGACTTGACCACTGAACACTATACTGTAGTAACTGAGAGTGGCTTGTTTGGTTCTTCACGAAGAGCACTGTGCATCAGAAGGTGGGCAAGGTAGTCGTGGTTTCTTTACAGTCGGTGAAAGTTTAGAATAAGTGTGACCCTTTGAATGTTGTACATATGCAGTCTTCATGGAAGATAAGGCGATCAAGCTTTCCGAACAGGTAAAATGTCATAAGCTAGCACACGGACCGATGTTCTACCAGACATTTGAGCAATGTTTAGTAACAAATTCGTTGCAAAATTTCCCACTTTTGGCTGGGATTTTCACTTGAAAAGTACACAAAACTTGCTAGAAGGCACAACAGTGCAGGTGGTTTGGATGCTGGCTAAACCGGCTTAGGTAAAATCTCTCAGGAAGATGGGAGATGGTCCTCAGTGTTTTGTGCCGCCGGATCTGTTGCGTTAGCCGTTAGATGAATCCTGCCAACGGTCCGTCAATTTCTTGAACTGTTCTGGACATTGTATACCTAGAAATGTACGCGTTCGGTGTGTCACCCCAGAGTTTGTCGTTTGTGGGTGGTGAGTCATCCGACGTATCCATTCGTCGAAATGGATGAAAACCAAATTATTTTCGGCCTTCATTGGTCAGGCAGTAGTACGGAAATAGCGATTTAGATGCTTCATCCAAAACCAAACTTGGCCTGAAAAGTTGATAATTAGCCTTATGCCGATTAATCCTTCGGTTTCAGGTCTGAAAACCCATTGCTTCTGTTCAAACGATGTGTGTATATTCAATCGGTTAGCCAGGTCCCGGAACGCCAGGTTTGTATCTCACAAGGAAAGCCAATCACGTGTTAGCAGATCACAGTGACTAAAAGAAACGTCAATGAAACCATTGACTTTGACGACCGATAACTCTCTTGTTCGCATTGCAACAGCGGATCATTCCATGATACATGTCCTCGGCTGAGTACAACAGAACGGGAAACATTTTTAGCTCTTTTATTTGTGGCTCACATAAGGACATACAAAAAGAAGATGGGCTGTACACCTACACAGTAAAGCGGATAACCAAAGAGATGTTAAGCAAAAACCTCGATCTGAACGAACTACTGATTGTCAACTTGTTTTATCTGGATTCGTCCACTATACTTACCAGGTGGTAAACAAAATGCGTCGATTTCTGCGTGTGTTCTTTTCTAGAACTGTCCAATGTTATAAGTCATGTTGATTCAGTTTATGGAGAAATGGAACGTTTTCGATGTACTGTTTTAATCTAATCCGAATTAACACAGGGAGCTTAGGACCACTGGAATTACACGCAAAAATGATTGATAAGCCAACAACAAGTTAATATGTTCTTGGTCAACTGTTCATGCAAAATATACCGCGTTTGTTATGGTGACGTTTAAATAATGCCACACATTGATGTTATGTACAAGTATGGAGGCTTGCAATTGCTAAATACCCTCATAATGCTTAATCTTAACATAGTCCACTATTGATCAGATGGTAGATTTAAACACAAGCAACTGAGTTAAGTTCCTTAATAATGTGTTTGAAGACCTTCACATCATTTCATATGATGACGTGTGTGCCTGAATTTTGAAACTGATGTAAAAAGTGCCCGATTCAAATACACACATACGGTTGTAGAACTCATTCTGACATGAATTACATTTCTGTTATTATGTACTTGAATCGCAATAACAATGTTACAGATGGCTCCAAAGCGTGTATGGTACACAGGAAAACAAGAAAAATGTTAAGTTCATGAAGACAAACTGATGTAGTTCGTCCACACTTAAATTTGGTATGATCTTAAGACGTTTTAAAACGTTGAGATTTTGTGTCATTTAGGTACGGTGGTCACATATACGACTGATAGCAAGCTAGATGTCTCAAGACATGTCACCATCACACTCCACACGATTATTGTTACGTCAATGTTTACCGTTTTCGTGAACGCTGGTAATCTACACATTTGAACCTAGTGTGATGCCGTACTGACATTTCTGGTGTACTTGTGAACGTAATTGACAATTAATCATCGTTTGTCGTGGATATGGTTGCAAACTGACCAACTCTGCTTCTTTCTTGTGGTGGTCAGGCTTATACGCGACATTGATCCGGCGGACTTTGCAAACTAAGACGTTGGTCCTTCCAGGTGCACCCTTGTCAAGCAGGTCAAAGGAGAGCAGTCAGGCGAAAAGCACTACTCACCGCGTAGGATTGCTTGGGTAGTGAGGCACGATGCTATGGACATATAACAAAACTATTTTTATGGATGCGATACTGCTGTCTTCTGTATCGAGATGAATGGGGTTAGAAAATATACTCTCAAACAGAGAACACTTCGATCACCCAACGGTTGATCCTGGCCGCCGCGTATTATCCCGTATGGTTGGAAAACGTCCGGTATCGTCCCAAAGCCTGATGTAGCTTCGAATAGACCTAACGCACGCGGCAGTGCTCAGAATCAAACAACAATGTCTTATTAACTGCTTCCTCGAGCTAGGCAAGACCCTCAATGCTAAGTTGATCAGACTCTTGAGTCATTAACTTCGGGAAGGGTCCCCCAAGAAAGCCTAGTACTCTGTTGTCTCGCAGGTCGGGGTGGGATCATTCAAGCCAACCCCATTCTGCGACTTAATCGGCCGGGAATTATCGGAAGTTATTCTCCCGACAATGACATTATTCACCCATAACGACTTTCTTCTATTTCACCTTCAAAGTTTTTAGCCTTCCACTTGCCTTCGAGCGATAATTGTTTTTTGAGGCTAAGACAACTAGTAAACAATGTCCGGACACTGCGACAAACCGGTCAGCATGCCGCACTGGTGAGTATTCTGTCAAATCTGGAGCTTCTTGTGTGGTGCGTATCGGAGACCCAAACCTACGATTCTTACACCGTTGTCAGCTTGAGGTCATCTCTAGATATCTGTCGTTCAAACTCCTTCTCTCTAAAGGTTTCTGACCACACCAAAGCCGCATCTTGTGGTCAACCTGGGGTAGGAATCGCACTGAGTCCCAGAGCAGAACAATGTTTGCTCGATTGGATCACACTGATCAGTCAGTTATGCGCTGTCAGACCTGGAACATCGGTTAAAGTCTATCGAAGTAAATCAGGAAAGCATTATGCGTTCATTAAATCAACGTATGCTCCAACAGGCAGCTGATCTGATTTTACCAAAGATGCGTTCTGTAATGCTCTCGTTGACCTTCTGAAACAGACACCACTCTGACATCATGATTGTAGCGTACGATTTGAATGCCCACCCTGGTCTTCGCTATCCAGAGGCTAGGGGTATGTTTAGTGTACAGGCACAGCGCACTGACAATGGCGGATGACTGCTGCAGCTGTGCTTATCCCGCGGATTCTATATTTCATGCACCGCAATACAACAGAGGAAGAAGCACTGTGTTGCTTGGAGACCTCTCTGTTCTTTCCAGCTGTGGACACATTTTGATTATATAGCAGTCAGTTACAGGTGGCGTCACTCTGTTAAGGACTGTCGTGGTCTTTGGAGCGACCACCTGGACTCGTACTGTGCTGTTGTGCGTGTCCGTTTTGTCTGGCCATTTTCTCAGTGGACATAACTTCGTAAATGAAAGATACCTGAATAACGTTCAAGCAAGGCGAATGCGATGAAAGCTTAACAGTAGACATCAGCGAATAGATTTCTCAGATGGAGTCAGATAAGTGATCTTAACAAACCCTGGGAGCGAAGTACCACAACCACGAAAGCTTGCTCTGAACAAGTATGTTCTGAAGGAGCTGTTCACTTGCGACAGAACTGGATTTCTATCACGTCGATAAAATTCATGAACGAGAGTCGCTTACTCCTACCTGGCCCTAAATATGATGACGACCGTTGAGAACTTAAACGCAAGCTGACTAAAAGCTTGCGCAAAGACCGTCAGCACCACTTGGTTGAATAATCGAAAAAGATGGAACGATCCCCTTTGTTCTAGGAATAGCAGAGATCTATTTTCCTTGATTCGTGGTTGTATTGGCCGTTGAGTGAGTGTAAATGAGACCGCGTGTGAAAAAGATGGTTCACTTATCACCAGCCAATTGCACCGACTTCACAGGCGGGCTGAACATTTTGAAGAACAGTTCAGTGGACCTCATCCAGGCCATGTGTACGATGAAATAGGAATAGTCAGTTATCGGGTTCCAGACGGTTCTCCATCGGGAGCAGAAACGACACTGGAGCTTAAGCTTTTGTAGCGCAACAAGGCTGATGGACCAGGTTTCTCTACCTCCCTTTTTGGGAGTGGTGCGGACAGGTCGATGTCAGAACTGACGAAATTGTTCTAGACACTCTGAGAATCAGAAGAAGTATCTCGTAATTGGTGTCTACTAAGAGTAAATCTGTTTTTCAAAAATGAAGCTCAAAGTCTGTGTGATAACCACAGAGGGGTCAGTCTAGTGCCTGATGCGTCTAAGTTACTCCTTGACCTTATATTACCTCGACTCGCTAAGCTCAGAGGAACTCAGATACATGAAAAACAGGTAGGATATCGATCCGGTCGAGGATGCATTGATAAAAATTTCACTTCGAGACGAGTAGCTAGAACGTAGCCGTTTCAACACTTCCAATATATCGGTAACCAACGTACTGAGTGTTTGTGGTTCAACTCTATGTCGTTTGCATGAGAAACTCCAACATTTTTATGTGGAACCGTCACGCAAAAGAAGAGAAGGATAGTGTATTCTTGAGAACAATAGGACTACGACACCTAATGGCGAGATTTTGTCGTTAAAGCTCACAGTCGATTCTAGTACTCACGAAAAAAATAACTTACACATGCGTCATTATATTTCAGCTTCAGTCTCCCCTCGTGTGAAGGGGGAGAGTGTTGTATGACAGGCAGTTTCGTTGTGGGTAGTATACTACTCACAAGCGACTTCAGGAACAAAAAGGCAAGCCACAACGCCAGGAGGACGAAGGACCAGAAGAGAATATGGGAATAGTGTGCACGCGCCATGAGAGAAATGCCACTATGAAAAATGACAAAATACTGCTACCCAATGTGTGTGGACGCATGTCAGCCGTCCAAATGACTGTACGTGTTGGTGATCCCATGTTTAACGTAAACTGTACTGTAGTTCGTGTATTAAACGCGTTTGCAAACCAAGCACCTTTTGCGGGTACAACAACCCCCTTTCAGTTACTCAGAACTAATGTGACAATTATTCTTCATTTAGCTACGTGTATCTGGTGAATTTTGACAAGTAAACGCGTACTGCTCGTGCTGTCTTACTTTGTAAAACAACACAGCTATAATCCTTACAAACTGCAAGACCATCTACGGTCCGTATTTAGACTACGTTTACCCAAGTGTTCTATTATAGTCATGACATCTGCACTAATCGACGGATTTCAGTGAATCTACATTAAACGATAAAACCAACCAACGAATACGTTGGTGAACTTGTAATGATTTTCATACCGCTTCTAATCTGTTTATTGATAAAAAGCCTATGGTAATGTAGAAGTCGCAACCGTTTGTGAGCTTTGTTCAACATCTGTTAACCGAAATATCTAACTACTGATCAACAATAAAAAATATCGCTTAACCGTTTGAAGCATTTCTGTGCTTTCAATCCAGAGAAAGCTCTTAATAGGCGGTTATCGATGGTGTTTAGTACAGTCATTGAGGCACCAAACATCGTAGTAGGCGAGAAGCAGAACTGGCTTGAGAAACCCTTGTTTGCGAATGAAACTTACACAACCGTTGTCTGCCGTTCTAAACATGCAACCTTGGCAAATTTGTCCCAGCCTGTGTCACAACCTGATTATCACGATTTCAATAGTCACGCTGGACGGACGTTGGCAAATGAAGGTCTTTTGAGAAAGTTACTGGTATTTTGATTAAGCGTCTGTCTCTGATAAATAATTTAATAGGTAAATAAGCAGCCAGAAGAGTGTCTTCAATGTTACAAGGAAAAAGTGAGCGTTAATCACACTGATTAGTTTTCACTTGCAAACAGCGACTGAGGCCGCAATTTTAGTGCACATCAATCAACCAATGGTGTGTTTTCAGATGTTTAGATGTGAGATAATTCAAGTGTATGCACACAACTTACCTTGGCTTGTAGCAGAAACGTCATGTTGCTGTTGTGCAAACTCTGTTATATCAAGAGAATAGGACCAGTGTTCGAACTGTTAGCCCAAAACATGTTGGCTGGATTTATGCTTATTTTAAGAAAATTACCTGACACCATTTAGGAGAAGTTGATGTGCAGTGAAACTGCAAAAACCTTTGCACTGCGAGGAAATAAGGAGGCACGAGTTGTAGTTTGTATTTACATTCTCGGCCACTCTACCACCATTTAGATTTGTCGGTGATGACGTATCTAACTACAAATGGAGTGAGGTTTCACGAAAACAACAGGCAGTAACTAACGTCTACTCAAAACACCCATTCAACTGCAGCGGCTGGACGTTAAAGTATACATTTTCAGTGTGGCAGTCAATTACTCCGAAAATTGGTTGATATGTTGAGTAGTGGCGAGATATCCGCTATCGTCCTACTGACGATAAATGAGCAGAACCAGTGAGTGTTCTATTGAGGAGTCAATGAACCACATTATGGATGTTTATTTGCTAACAAAACATTGGCGATAGATATTCAACCCATTGTGTGGCTGGCGTTGTTAGTCTGCTGTATATGTGATATTTAGTAGCCTTGGTAATTCACGGGACTTCACCTTGGTGACCTTCCCTACTCAGGTTTCGCATTTTCGTTGCATCTACGCGACTTCTTTTCCGGCTCACTTACTGACCTTTGATCGCCTTCGTGTATAGGTCCAACATCCTGAGTGTTTCTCCAGTGACCTTACTTTCAGATTGATGCCGATAACAGTAGTAAGGATGTCCGTCTTCTACCAGCTCGTCACTGTGTCTCAACAGATCACATCAACTAGCGTCAATTTACCCTGCTAGCTGTTTGGTTACCAACCATTACTAGTATATTTTCACGATATAAACAACGAGGCAGATCGATAGTCCCGATGACATCCGAATTCTGTGAATATTTTCTCCAAAAACTTTTTGTTTACACGTTTGTACAAAAAAGTTCCTTAACTTATCGGGTTCTCTTCCGTCTGCCATCTATTCTTGAGTGTCGCGGGTGACCGCAGGCATGGCGCACGCAGCCTCACTTGCTTCACATCTTCCCACTTAACGCTCACAATAGAAAGATAGACAAGTAAGCTTTCTGAAAGGTGTGCATGGGAGTAGAAGGCACTGGTTTTAAGTTTATAAGCAAACATCCTATCAGATAAAAGTTGATCTTGGGTGTCAAGTGTTTAGGTTCATTTCGAAGGGCTTTTCTTTCAATTACCAGTGTCAGTTTTTACTGTGTCTAGAAGCATGCAGTAGATGAAACAATATTCCTAGCGGACGCGAGAATTTGCGGTTTGGTGTCTCAGATGTGTGGCTTATTTGATGATCATAACTGTTGTAGTAATTGGTCCGACAGTGTTGTGCCTATAAGAATCCGAGTTTGTTACAACTGTCCTAGCATTCGACAGAGAAGATGGAAACATCAGTCTCATCTAAATATATGATCGTGTACATCTGGTCGTATTTGACTGGACCGTGGTATATTCGTTCATTAGATCATGGTTGATTACAACGTATCAGTAGTATTCTGACTGAACTCATCATTTGAACTTAGATTTAAGTGAATTCAGCATGATACACGTTGCGTTTGGAAGAATTATTCAGTTAAGCTAGGCAGACATGCTATATGTGGCCTTCAAAACGCAATCTACTTTGAATAATGTTTCAGTTTTACAGCAAGAAAACAAACACAGTCACTATTCTGAAAATAAATATCTTTTTAGGTGATCTAATTTGATGACAGAAAAGTATTCGAGCAGATATTCAAAAACATGACACTATTACACTGATATTTTTCTTCCAGTAAAGCTGTGCGTTTATCCGCTGAATCGTGTGGAGCGCGAACAGTTGATGAAAATCTGTTTGTGTTAGCAGTTACGCAACGCCGAAATGGCGGATATGTGATTTCTTTCTTCCAATTCAAATATTTTGTCAGTAGGAAAATGAACGGATGAGCAGTTTATAAAAACAGAGGTGTCCAGTGCTCAATCGGTGTCACTTGTGATAAATACACTTACGGGCGTGCAGTGCCAACGCTGGGTTGCCTTCCAGTTTCTCTTCGTTGAGCATCACGATTGTTTCCGGTTTGTATTGCGTGTTGAAATGCACGATCCGTGGCATTGAGAAAAATCCTGTCATATCTGATTGACATTCGGCTTCGTTTGCCTCTCGATCTATCCATTGAACAGGACAACACTGGAAACCATCCTCTGTATGTACCTGTACGTTCCACTCACAGGGTAGGCGGTAGTAAATATACGGATACTTCCGCAAGATTTCATTTATGATACCCTTGGGTGAAAAGGTAGAGTAAAATGTCATCATTTAATTTTTCAATCTTTGTATTTACAAGCCTGACATTTGCTCAGTTTGTGTGACACTGTGACGATAATCGGACGTTTTTGTCAAACATTATAAAATATATTGCAATGATGGTTAGATTTCCGTTTTTTGAATCCGCCTTATGAGGGTGTCCGTTTGTTGCGATCAACCTGCTCAGTTTTTATTATCTTCTGTATTCTTTCCCTCTCCCACATATCTCTTGTGAACAAAAACGAATAAAATTCTATTAGCCGATCGAAATATGTATTTTGGATAGTCCTGTTGTGCGGTTTTACATCTGCGGTGACCCCGGTGTGAGCTGATGGCCAACCGTCTTTTCAGGTTCCAAGGCATTGGACGTACTGTGGTATCATAGGGCAGTAACCATATTCCGCATATCTCAAGTAACTGAAGTGTAGCCATATGAGCAAGCGGCTCGGAAGTTTGCTTCGGTAATTAACCAATGGTCATGAGTCAGCTGAACGTGTTATGCTTTGTTGTCGACATGCGTATTCCAGTGTAGAGACCGCGTTGTTCCATAGTTTTTTAACATTGGTTCATGTTGCTTCTGTCGGATGGTTGGTTATCGGCCGTCTTGAAAGCAAACATTTCATGAAGAGGACAAAATATTAACCTTAGTTTATCTGTCCGTATAACCTTGTATCACATGGGAATAGGTCAGAAACGTCCAACGTTAGTTTCTGATGGATGCAATGTATAGCCTTCGAACTTCGCTCTTCCAATCGTTCTTAAGTTCACACTGCAACAACTTTGGAGAACAAGCTCATGTTGATTGCGACTGAGGGTCGGTTGTTTAAACATTTCTAATGACAACCCAACAACAAACTGGGTTCTCCAGACGTTGATTCCACGACAGAGGCAGCATCCACCAACTGCCCATTGTTGCTCAAACGTGCTTAAAGTCCATAAATATGGAGATCACATTCGTAACACTCAATCGGAGAGGGTAGAGGGACTACAAGTCAACTCTATCCAAGATAGATGCCTCGGTTGAATGTTTTGTGAGCGAAAGGACAACAGTCAGTTCGGTCCTTCAAATTCTGATATAGATGTGTTCAGTATTGTGTAACTGACAACCTCCTATATTACAAAATGCTCTAATTTACATGACAGTTTATAATTTTATTCGACACATATCAAAGCATTGTATGTCAGCTACAACAACGTTACATTTCATTCAGTTCATAACTTCCTCACTATATGGATGAAGTACTGATGTGACTTTTTAAAGGGTTTATCTACGCAGGTCGCCATTCAGGTTCTTAAACAACACGGGCACCTAACATACAGATGATTGCAGTGCACAAACGTCGGCCCCAACACATCAAAGTTATTAATGACCCTTCAATGACCGGCAACTTGCGTATGATAATGTCTATTCTTGTTTTTCAAATTCCTTATACCAATAGTGAAGGAAATATCAGTTTCATGATCGTGGTTTGTGAAGCATGAAAATTGTGTACACGCCAGTATTCTGATAGCTTGATGGCCCGATCACTGCCAATAGGTTGAAACCTAACTATTCGACCCAAACATTTTAAGTGTAATGCAAGCAGTCTATCATGATTATAAAGTAAAAAAAACACTTGAGGTGTCTCACACAGCAAACTCTCAGTCAACGTTACTTTGAGCAATTCTATTGAGAGTTCAATATGAGATACTCAGTACTGATGAGGAGCTGAGAGTTAACAGACAAAATAACTACCACATATTTTCACAACGATTAGTCGGTTGTTGACAAGTAATACCATACACACACTCCATACTTAGACATTCTTTAATGAACAAACTTTAGGTTCTTATAATGTCTGCAATTCAAGCTGGCTGTAACTTTCTGTCCACTAAGGATGCGCTTTCCGGTTCATAATAATTCTCTTGATAATTTCTACATCGATCCCTCCGGAAAACAGCTACAGACACTGACGTTGTTTAAAATCTAACAATTTTTGTGTGGATAGAGTTCAATTTACATGTCCGTGTAGACGAATCTCTGCTAAGCATTTCCGAAATATTAATTTGTTCTTCCTTGTTTTTTCTTAAGTTACTTACCTCCAACGAGCATTATTTCAAATAGTCTGTTGCCGGAGGTTGGTGTGCTTTCTAGTTTTATGCAATTGATTGATCAACTAGTCCACCATCGATTCCTTTGTGAGCTCCCATAATGGAGAATGTTTCGGTGTAGTTTCCGTCAACTACAGCTTGTTTCTAATGAAAAGGTAATTATTCTGATATCTTCGTCCTTCAACGTTTTGGGGTGCACGTTATAACTTTACGTAACCACTCCAGGTGTATTCAGAAGTTGATAAGCATATCTATTATGTTCTGTAATTTTGATCTATCATTCTATTGTTGTATGAACTTTTCTGTAAACTATTTGCGCCCTTCGTCTGCACACCTGACTGCATTTCGTGACAGAACCAGTGAACCACAGTTCCAAATATCGTTGCTTTCCCGTACAATCTGGACTGTGTCTGTTATTTCTGAATTCTTCCCAGAACATGAAAACTTGTCCATTCAACATTCCCTTGCGTTTTCACGAGAGTTTTTCAGATCACTGCAAATTCTTTGGCATGCCATTAGTTGCAATAATTCGTGAATCATATGGAGAAGCGCAGAAAATATTTGAATAATGCAGAAGGATTGCGAATAAAGTTTAACACACGTGAGGATAAAACACGGTATACACATTTACAACTTTTTGGACAGTTCTTAGAAGTTGTGATCCTTTTAGTTGAATGTTTTGTAGGGTTGCGTAGTAATCAACAGGAAGGAAGCTATGTAAATCAATCTAGAGTCACGTGACCTATCACTTGGTCATCGGATAGAGATATGGTATTGAGATCGCCGTACGTTGAATCATATCTCCTAAATCAGTCATGGATGAGCTTGGTTGTGTGCGTGTTGAATTAGCCGTGTCTACTGTTGCAGGCTATGTAACGTTTTGGGGGTAAGCAACTACCTGTGCACACTTACACATGCAGCACCAGTGCCAGCAGAAGCGAATTGGCTGACTGTCGGTCTGACGAGGGTTGCTGCTCGTCATTCGTCTAAATGCACCTGAAAGGCGTGGAGCGGTGTAGGTGTTTACATAGCTTGCTTTAACTGGTATTATGGTCGCGTGACAAAAGATGTGGTTTAAGCCAGCAAACCCGAACGTGAAGTCACATATATTTCTTATTCTTATGACATCCTGGAATTACTCTACCATTCTCGCACGCTTCTTAGTCGAACACCACTCACTCTTAAACAGTTCCTCTAATAAACATTTTGTAAAGCTAATACACCTTTTGCTTGGACATTTTAGCAGTTTTAGTTTTGTCCACGGTGAATATTCTCGTTTCAGGCGTATAGCGTTTCACTTCACTTGACTTGATCTGACTAGTAATAACAACTTCATGTAGAACCGGACAGTGGGCATCTCTGATTTTTCGCGCACCTTTTTTGAAATTCCGGGCAATTAGGAGATAAGGATTTGTGTTATACTTGCTGGGAACGTATTATCACCATTCATATGGTCATAGGGATATTATAAACTGGGTATAATATTCAGTTTATTAGCCCACTCCTTTTGCGTTTATCTGCTTTACTGTTCCAGCCTAAGACTTTAAAAGATTCATTAAGTAATGTATGACAAGAGTGAGAATACTATCCGACAGAGTAAAGCCGCGATAATAAATGACTGGATAGTATACGCACTGTGTTTGCTTTACATCCGTGGCATTTGTGCGCACACACTCAGTAGTCTACTGTTTCGTCCAACAGCAAAATTACTTGTCCACTCTGGGAGGATTGGGACGGAAGTCAACTGAGTTTGCGAGGAGTTCAAGTGGACTCAATGTTATTTGGAGTGCTGACTGAACTCGATGTCAGTGGTGGTCATATGGTTCCTTTAGCGTCTTGTCACACGGGTGTTTCGCTCCCTCTGCCAGGTGCTTGGCCTTCTGTGACTGTCTGGGATGATCCACAAGGGGGGACGAGTTCACCACAAGTCGTCACTCTGGCAGCACCTTAGCAGCTGAACCTTTGGTACTAACTCGGTTTGGAGAATTAATTTTGAAATCACGACCACACACGACATGTTCTCAAGTGGACGCAATGTCTGTGCGTTCTTGCACGTACATAATCACACCAGTCACATATAATAACTTGTTGCGTACACAGCAAGCCACTGACCACCAAACTCAGTAATCAAAACAATCGGTTGAGGTTCAAGACCTTGTGCACTATGAATTGATCAATTATTGCTAGCGTTGAAATAAAGTGGGAATTGTTCGTTCAGCAGCACAGGCTTAATGATACCTGATGCAAACAACGTATCGTACTACAAGGTTTGTAATCAGACCCGATCTAAATAAAACAAGATATTTCAAAATGGGAAATCAGGAGCAGATGCGCAAAGGCGTATGGAAGAACGACACAAGACCATACCGTTCGCTAATCAGTTACAAGTCCTGTTACTGTAAGTGGCCTAAACTCACGTACGGACCACTCCAAATACATGCACGGTCACTGTATTAAAGCTAGTTAGTAAGTGTTGTGAGCTTATGGGACTATGTCTTCCAGCCGAGGAACTTAGAAGTTCAAAGGTCAACAAGCGCCACCATGAGACCATTGGATTTTTGCTGTCACGGCTTGTTGCAACCGCTACCACTTCAAACTAGGTAGTAAGGATATATACAGCTGAAAAGTTTTGACAGGAGGGAAACTCGAATATACTGTTTCGGTTCATGCTGTAAAATATTCTACATATCGTTCGAGATGTGTTGAAACACTGGGTTAGTCAGTGGTTGTTAGCACATAAAACTTTGAAAGAAAATGTAACCATGTCGTCGATCACCAGTTTTTGCTACTAGTGCGAGTTTACCGTCTGCTGTTTGACCACATGGGTTACAGTACTGAGAAGCAACGAACTAATTCGCAATTACCTAATGCATCCGCGCAAATTTAACGATGATGAAATGCCTAGCTAGTTTGCTTTGAGTTCTTCATTGTGTTGTATATGACAATAGGTTGTTAGATCCTGATCAGTTTAGCTTATGAAATGTTCATCTTGTTCGTCCACAAGCACTTTTCTCTTTGGCGAAGCAAATAATCCGAGCTAACTGACAACGTCTGGAACTACGGTTGCACATTTCTCAAGCATTTCCGAACCCTACGATTGTTATCTGACTCATCAGTGTATCGATTCACCTGTTCTGATGCGCAGTTGTTTTTGTCACTACTTTGGTCCGTTTTTGATAACCACACAGTGATCCGTAATTTTAGCTGCCCCTTTCTTGTTTACTTGTACGTCCAGATCATTTACATTTCAAGTGGTCGAATAGTATTATTTTGTACAGTTGTCTGCTTACAGTACAACATGTTTTCTGGTGGCATCTTGGAAGTTTTCGTGAACTTTAGGATCGGTCCGTTTCTCTGAGCGTTTCAGCCGGCGTTATAGACTCACTGACTATGTGTACCTTAATTGAAGCTACTTGGACGGTGTCGAAAGACAATTTGTCTACGTCTCTGGCTACCTATTATCTTATCAAAAAGTGGAATGGATCAGCTTCGCTAAAATCGACAGTTTGGACAATCAAGTTAAGTGTACTACTCGGGTTCATTTTTGCATTCATCCGTACTCGCCGTTGTAACAACCTATATATATATATATATATATATATATATATATATATATATATATATAGTATCAGGTTAGTCGTGCAACATACCTTCTACTGTGTTGCTCGATTACCCTTGCACGTCGCTCCGCACTGTTGGCCACTGCACTTGAAAACAAGATAAAGATTTCATTTTCACAATGCGTGAATGGGCTTCATCACGTTTATTAAGGATGGACGGTCGTAATGGCTTCGGATTTATTACACTTTTTCCCAAAGACGATATCTGACTTTAAGGCTCATTACGGTCAGTCTTGAGTTTAAAGGCGAACTTTTGTCGGGCAACTGTCCTGTCAATCCTGCCTACACGTACCTCTCGGCTAAGGCTAGCGCGAAGTCTTTGTCTGTTTCTCGTCCTGTATCCGTTGTCGTATCAGAAGGATTGTCAAATATATGAATAAGGTTAACAGGGCTAAAGTCTGCAGAAGTTATCTGTTACAGACAATCTGCATAAGGTGCCAGTAAACTTACTGAATCGCCCTAGGCTGTAAGGAATTTCATATTTGTGTGCAGATAATTGGTGAGTAGTAGGGGGCTTTGTCTTTCATAAAGGTTGAACATCATTCGCATTAGATTGCTTTTCTCGTATTTCGATGGACTTTCCACTTAGCCTTTTATGAAAAGAAACATCCTAATTGAGTTCCGTTCTCGTTAGAGCTCGTTAGAGATGCACATCCTTGCTAAGGCCGGGATTATAGCTCCAGCCAAACTTTCTTGATGTAGCTATGTTGACCACTGCAGCCCTGATCTCACGTAATACATGACTGGATTTTCGTGCGTAAGCGCTCGCCACATTTGTTAGTGAGTAATTTTATAATGCTGTGATAAACTGTTATATTGTACATCAATTGAGTATTCACGTTCTGGTAGATTAGATTAGTCGATATGGGGGTCGATAACTTGCAAACATCACGTTCGACAGGACACACTCTCTGGATATGACCCTACTTCTGACAGGATCGGCTAATTGAATTCAGCTGTTGACAGACCTTCATTTTTAAGTAACATTCACCGTAACGATAGCAAAATACGCTTGACGGTGTTCGAAGTTCTTTGTCCGATCGACAAAATTATGTGACTTAGGTTCCACAGAAGATTCTACTGGTTCTCTGACAAAGTCATAGCTCTGATGCAAGACATAACAAACTGTACCTCGCATCAAGAACTTTTCTTTTTCGGATTGCAATCACACAAACAGTAAGTCTTTGAATGAGAATTGTCTGTTTAATCCGATGCTGTGAGATTTGCCAGTGGGCACAATCTAGAAAGGCCGAGAGAAGTCGTGAGGTGAAGCCATTGACAGATTCATAATCGCGACGACTTACTTTGAAGAATTTATAGCGCCTTGTAGAAACACATTGTCGTCTTCCCCATACGCTAACTGGTGATTCTATTACTGATGGTAAATCTCGTTTGGTATATACATTGCCAAAATATCGTTGTTCTTTCCAAATGAAGTGTTGACAGAATTTAATTTTTAAAATTCTGTCTACATTTTGGGTATTACCGTACCCAGAATGTAGTTGAATATAATTTATGTTACTGTGGCTCGACGGAAGGCTTTACTTCAGATAGGTATTGAAATGGCGGTGTGCATTAATGAAATCCACCATTATCTAACCAACTCGTGCCTTTTGCCGCCTGAAAACGTACGACACTAATAACAGGGATTATTGCAATAACATCAAAATACACGCACAGAACAGTCGTTCAAGCGCAAAGCACTACGCACTGTGTGAATAGCAGACGCCTAAAGGAATGACTCCGGCAATTGTTATGGTGACAAGTTCAAATAATTGTCCTCTGAATGATAGACGCTTAAATAACTGACGTGAAACAGTCGATCATGCATTACTAGTGGATGCATCAGATTGTCACTTGTATGGAAAATATGTGGACAACCACCCTTGCTATCATTCCATTGAAATCGCTGTCATCGAATGAATTATACTCAGTGGTTCTGCCTCCTAGTACACTTTTACTCGACGTAACAAAACACTTACAGACTTGGAGATTCTGTTGTGAACAGGTTTTGAAGCCAAAAATATCCAGACGTCAGTACCACTAGGAGCTAACCCCGTCGAAACCGCCCTTACTTAAAGTGGGTATCACGTTCACTGCTGGAACTTTGTACGTGAGAAACACAAGGGCTCCCCCTGGCGAAGAACTTTTACGTCATTCTCCACTAACCTGCTAAGATTTTATGTGCCAATCATACAAAAGACTCGTGTTCAAATGGATGAAAACATGCGGCCTTACATTAGGTGCACAAAACTTTCAAACTTTAAAGTTTGAAATAAATAATACTAACGCCATACAATGATCATCAGTTGTTCGCTGATATGCAGATGGAGCCAACACTCAAGTTAACTTTGGTTTGAAACGTAATCAATAAAAAGTTGCAGTAGTTTCGGTCGCAAATACTCAGCATCACATCGTAAAACAGACGACACACATGCACAAAAACACGTATCCAATTGTCCAGCTAGTCACCGACAAGGTCGAAACATAAGAATCACTGGTAAGATAGGATAGAACAGTGTGCTTCGTGTTCATTACATGTTGTGGCTACTACTACTAATCTCTAATCCATAGAAACGTTCCTATACGAGTTGTGAACTCTTCAAGAATGCATATAATGAAGGGTTTACCAGATGAATCTTGAGTTTTTGAAATGATCTTGGCATTATTTTTGCCGTCAAGGTCGTGGATAATGATAACTACAGCCGACTAGTAACTTTGAGTCACTTTCTATATTCGAAGTAAGAACGATTTTGCTGGTGTAATGTTTGCCGAATACATCAGTATGGTCTGCTGTTTTTTATCACATCTATTTTCATATATCTCACAAAATATTGTTTCCAAATGACCTGTAGATTACGGTCAACTTACAAGAAACGGTTAGCTCAATGAGTTTCTGTTGCGTTATTGTCGATAGCCGGTGATCCGGCCTGCTCGCGTCTAACGAATGGTCCAAAGAGGCTGAAGACTTGGCTGGGAGAGATCAACCGCACATCCAGTCGTTGCAAAAATGTTACTTGAACACCGTCGACCTACAGCTGAGTCGGCACTCTGACTCAGTTTGTGAACACCCTCCAGAAGTAGACAGGTCATTTGACTGTCAGATGAGGGAGCAGGTATTTGGTGTTTGGGCGCATAATGTGGAAACACCGATGAGTTAAAATTTTAATGTATTATTCTGCCAAGCACAGCACGATGAACGGCGAACTCAGTGTACATCAGCACGTAACGTCTAAATAAAAGGTGATATATACATATGCAACAGATATTTGTTGGACGATTTCAGACCGGATCACTGTCCGGGAACACTACAGAAATGTGTGAATTTATCGTTATACACCAAACCAGTCTAAACATTTCATCGTAAAAAAACTTGTCTGTTCATTCCACTGCTGCGATTTCAAATTACATTCAAGAGTGTTCTTAAACAAAATCTGATCAAAAGCTCACCTGCGTAAGAAACGTCAGTGTACCTCTTTTGGTCAGTTCCAGATCACGTTCGGTTTTCCACAACCCCGTCCAGTTCAGTTGCCTCAGTTTTCTGAGGTCAAGCAACATGACGCCGCTGTTTATGCCAATTAGCTGAAAATTGATAAAGCTTGAATGTGCCATCGAGAAAAAGAGAGCGTAAGCAGATACCACCAATTCATGTGTACTCTTGGGTCCCAAACACTGGTGAGATGAGACAAGCACATAATTAAACAAACTAGAAAGTGGACATGTATGTTAAGTTATTATATCTATTGCAATTCACTACTGACGCTGACTATAAACAATTAACGTCGACCGGTTCAGTAGTCACCAGGACGTACAGTTCACGTTCAAGCATTATGATCCTGGAGTACAGATGGAGATATGACCACAGAAAAACCTGTCTGGTGCTTGAAAAAGCCGGAAAACTTTGCAACATCAAAAAAGTCAACAATGAGATATTCAACTCTGACTCATTTTTGTCAACGTAAGCTGAGTGCAACCGAACAAGATTACCTCAGTAGGAAACTAAAATAGACACGTGATTGACTGGCGCAACGCAGGCAGCACTTACCGAAACGGATTGGCTACCAGCAGCACAGTCAGTGCGTTTAAGCTTCAAAACGCCTCAAGAACAATCTCACCAAACACACTAGTCAAGCCAATGCGAGACCTAAAAATGGCTATTCTAAATCTTGTTCTGTAATTGTTTTGTTGGTTGTTCTCACAATAGGGTCGCACATGTGAAAAGTGTTGTTTGACTGGGAATTTTCAAGTACCCATCGGTCGTTCATTACATAATCTAAAGTGAACCCCACTAATGATTGGCTAACCGTTGATCCTCCAGATTGGAATGGTCAGTTACTCAGGCTACGAAACTCCTGACGATTGTGATTTGCTTGTAGTCATCGGCATACGTTTGTTTATGCTGTTTGCCATACAGTAACATGCATACGTCATTTTGTTATAGGCTTACACGCCAACATCCAATTTAAATTAACAAGTTTTCGTACCATAAGTGAGGTATTCTACACATACCGAAAGCGATAACAAGATAACACAAAGTCGAGTGATATTCGGTGGTCAACATATGAAATTCCTAATGATATGTTCCAAAAAGCTTAACTTGTCACTCACGGGAAGCTGATTACCCTCTGTCTGGCATGCTTGTGGACATTCCGAATACATTTCGCATGCGACGCCAATTGCCTGGTGAAAAAGAAATCGAAAACAGTTAAAGTGAGGGAAGTAGTTTAGTTCTAAACGAAGCACATGGACGTTTCTGAGTAGGTTTCAAAATGATGCTGCTAACTGACAGGTTACTACTTAAACTGACTGGTTTCAGTAAGCTAAACAACACAAACTGTTACACCTGTTTACTTGTACCCACGGAGTTTTGTAAAAGTCCAGGTTGCGTTTAGTTCACTGAATCGTCGAGCAGTCACTGGTAGTGGTTGCATGGAAACCTAATGGTCACTCATCTGTAAATGCGGCTGCCACATTACCTTGGATTTTCAAACCAGCGTCTTTTTAGGGAAAAAAGCAATGGACTCCAGTTTTGCTAGTGTTAAAGCTCAAATCTGGTATATATCCCTGTCAAGACCAGGAACGCAACTCTGAATGCACTTTTACGAGACGATCGTGTTGATTATTCAGCCCTTGACTTGACATAAGACAACCAAATATTCATACGGAAACGCTCAACTAGCTTTATTTGTGAGTTATACCTCGAGGACCGTCTTGCACAACGCAGAGATTATAACTCTGGTGTTAACTACAAAGATGAAAATTCATGAGACAGTGAACGATCTTATCAGTTGCGGTGGATGTTCAAGTTGGATTCTTTTTGTAATATGGTAACATACTATTGGCTCCTTAAAACAGCAAGAAGGCATACACTGCGAGATGCGAGCATTTCGTTTATTCTCATCAGTCGACTACATAAAACATCAAGTTTTTTAGGTTAAGCGCATGACGACAAAACAATTGAATGAACAACCATCAACATGGGAGTAATCAGGGTTCATTGCCACAGCAACGAAATCGATTACGTCAGCATTTTTTGCCAAGAGGGCCGGTGCGTGACGCTTGATCAACAATGCCTCGGAGGACGCCAACAGTTTAGGGTTGTTGCGCAGTAGAACCATGAACAAGTGACAGGGTCAACCACGTGACCAGTTGTGATTAGGTGTTTCACGATCGACGCCGACGGATTTCTGTTCGAGTGTTGGCATACTGATCCACGTCAAGTCGTTGTTGGTATCAGCCACTTGGGGATGTGCCCCACCTTCCCTCATCGTAAATTTCGGGGGGACTCAATACTATTGGCTGTTCCTGGTTGTTGATAGTGGAGCTGGTCTTCACAGGTTTGGTGGACATTTAAGATTTCCGATTTTCCCCTAAACTTCGTAGTTGTCTGCAAAAGTTTTATTTCCAAATCAGGTGACACTATCAGTGTGCTAGAGATTGATTGTGTAGATCTGAGCGTAGAGATTGGCTAACCGTGAAGATAATACGGTTTTAAATGGATATTTCTTCGCAGCGGATGGACGAAATTTCGTCAGACAGGTTCTACTACTGAGGAGAAGATGATTCATAGCCTACGAAACCATCAGCAGAATCCAACAATTCTGTCGTACATGGAAACCGGATCATAAAGAACAACAAATCTTCCGCGACCATACGGCATTATGCTACCAAACAAACCAACGGCTACGTTAGCAGAAATTGTCCAACACCAAAAGAACGACCCAAACCCGTCAGTAGTAAAATTTTCATATAAAATCCAATTCCGTTATGGCGGACAACATTAAGCCTGCCAACCTCGACAGAAATACTTACAATAATACAAGAAGAAGGACTGGCTATCAAAAGACACGACAACTTTCACCTACTCTCCGTCAAAAAGACTCAAATTGGATACACCTTCATCCCGAGCCTCATGCAAATTCTTTTCTAGACAAACATCAAACATGTTTTGTAACTTCTTGAAGCTCGGTTCTGTGAGTAAACAAGTTGGACTGGACAGAAGCGGAACCCATGCAAGTGAGACGTGAAGAAATGTTATTCCGTTCATGTTCAAATGTCGGAACAGATGACTGGAACAACTGCGACATATCCGATGGATGCTCAAAGCTTGACATTACAGAGTTAGTCGGCTGGAGATTTAACAACGACAAATGACCAATCCAGTCTGAGGAAAAATGTCAATCCATCGCAGTACAGGGTTATGTTCAACAGCAGCAGGGAGTCATCAATGAGGCTTCCGACCGAAAGATGCGATGCAACAGAAAACAGCCGGTCATAATTCAAGTTATAAGACCAACTCACTTCCGTCTATTCATCAGTATTTATCAATCTCCACACTCAACTCTGCAAGCTCGATTTCCTGCACATTGGTGATCCCATCGCAGTTGGTAGGAAATGTTGTCGACTTAACTGCCAAGCTCAGCGAGCAATCGAATACCTGTATTTTGGTCGTTCTTTGAACTGTTTAACTCCAAAATTCCCTACAGCGTTACGTTTGCACATTTTTACAGTTGGTGAATGTGCACGTTAATGGATTTGTAACGGTGTTTTATATATGTTCATGATTACGAGGAACGTATTCTCATTGCGTGTTCTTATTTTACAGTGATGTTTACACTTGAACTACTATGAAATAGGATCAGCCTCAAGTGGAACAAATGAGTTGGGCTGTGCAAGGACTCAGTGACAAAAAGAGAGGTAGACCACTAATTTCAGTAACTGAGCTTGATTGATAATAGATAAACTTGCTTGTGTTGGTTGAAACAGATCAAAATGGGTCCACAATTCCTCGACGTTATCATTGAAGAGTATATCCGAATCGATTACGATTACCTACACACAATGGAGCAATAGCAAAGTTAAGTAAATAAAAATGCATGTTTCTGGACCTAATTTAGTTGAATGACAGGCGTGTATTCAAAGTTAAGTGAGTTGTGCCAAAAATATTGTGTATAAGCATGGGCGCCTTATAGTGAAAAGCGTGAAAATGTTGGGAAAGGCGCTGGAATTTGCAACGAGCTGGGTTCACGAGTAAAAGGTATGTCGTATAAGAGCAGATTAAGGAGCCTTGGGTTGTTCGGTTTGGAACGCAGGATACTCACAGAAGACTTGTTCGGAAGGTATAAAGGGAAAGTCAGAACCCTAGAATTTCCTAGAGACAATTTAGTTCGGTGGAGGGGGGGATAAAGCTGCGAGAGGAAGGGGTGTTTGATTATGAGGTTTGGATGTTGGACAGAGCTGGAAAGGAGTGTCTGCGCCCAGTTCTTTATAAACTCATGAAATAGCTTGCTCACCGACGTGACAAGTCAGTCAACATTAAATATCCTCGAAAGAAAATTGAATCGGTTGTGTGAGACCATTTTTCCAGGTTAAGGGTAGAGTAACCCGAGACAAGAAAACTCCCTTTGCATACATCTTTCTATATGAGAATATCTCTATCATTTGACGGTTGATTTTTATAATTACTAGTCGTCTTTCAAATCTTTTTGTTATGATGCCAGTTTTTGGGTTGCTCCTAAATTCCCCGCTTGCTATCCATTTCAATCCTGAAATACCTGATTGAGGAAAATTGTTGCCGCTTGGTATACTAGATACGTCGAATACGTATGACGAGGTTGCTTGGCTTTTATGCCTAAGTGAACTGATCTGAGTTAGTAGTTAATTAAAGCCCTGTTGGTCGGATGCGCTTTAGCGGATGGTGCAGATGTGCAACAGTTATTAAAGGAATCAAGCAACATAAGAGTGGAAATTTGTGAATGATAGTTCTGACATAATGATTCCCTCATTTCAAGATGACTATTGTAAGTAGAAGCTTATGCATTTCCCGGGATCGATTGTTGGCAGCAGCTGGACACATTTCGGGACTCCACCTTAATTTCGCCTCCGAAATGATTTCGAATACAAATTTGGATATTACTGATCTTTCCGTGATTGTTTTACGGCTACTGTTTTTCAACTAAGGATCGAGCATGACGAGACGGAAAGAGATTTATTCTGGGCTTTGTCAAGACTGTCACATTTATTGCCTACTCACGAAACTACTTGTGAACCTTACCTTGTCGAAAATAAAGTTAAATTCGCTTGATAACTCTTCAAAGATCATCTTGCGGACTGGTTAGCAGGCAAATTGATTTACCTTCGAATGCTTCGAGATAATATTGCTTGGTTCTTATATGCAATGTCTGTCCTCAGTTATGTAAGCACAATTTTAACCATGTCAACTTGTACCACACTAGACCGAAATATTTAAACTTAACTTTTCCCATTTTTATACTGATATTAACTGATTCCCTCTCGGTTGGGCAAGACGATTATTTCAATGGTTGCGTGCGCTTCTTTTTACCTGCTATAAGCACCAACCCTAATTATTTTGAGCGGGAGTTGTTCTTGTGGATTTATCTTTCATCCAAAGAGGTTTAAATAGATCCAGCTTCTTCAACCAGTACTATGTATTACCACGACATTTCATGTGTTCCACCAACCGGCAGCAGGACTTAACGGAAAATAAGACATTCTTGGACACAGTTTGAGTTAGTAGAAAAGTGTGTAGCCGTTTCTTCTTGTAGATATCCTAACCACAAGTAGGTTGTCTACAGGACCAGGCTGTTGATGTGTAGAGCTTTTCTCTGTCGATTGGATGGATTTCGTAGTACAAGTAATACGCACATCTTCACGGCTTTGCTCTTGCTATGAACGTCGGTGTTTTAGTCTGCCGTAAGTAAGAACACGGAATGTCGTGGTGTTTTACAGGACTAGTGCATGTTGGAGATATGTTTAACTAACCATGAAAACATTACCAGATTTGAAAAAGGAATCCAACAAATTCTGGGCCGCTGATCTATTAGACAGCTGATTACATTTAGTTATATGTCAGTTCATCGGTTAGGGACAAAGAGAATATCTTTATATCCACACCAGAGATAGTGCTATTAGATATGTACACGATATCGGTTATACACTCTAGTGATATTTCGTTGAAATTCCTGCAGCCGAAAGGAAACCGTGATACATTATAACGGGAGCCAGCCAAGACACGTGATAATTCTACCTGTAAGAGGTGTGTACATCAAAAACTTTCGTAGATATCGGTAAACATATGAATGACCAAGAAAGGAAAGAATGAGGATAAAACGACAACATATGAAACATTGTCGAAATTTTCTTGTAAGACTAATCAATCAGACAACACGGGTGCACTTGCTTTGAGACGTGTCACATTGACAAACACACCCATACGATTACACTTCATAAGGATGGAGTAGCTGAGGACCGGTTCGTGATATTTGCAGCTCCTACCACGAGTAGCTGGAATTGGTCACATCACATTTTATTTCATCTAGCTTAAAGAACATTGATGATATTCAACTCACGTCAACCACAGGCCCGTACTGATATCGCTGGTCCATAATACTAAGTTCGTTAACTCTATAGATCCTGGGAGTATCACGCACCAAAACACGGTTTTGTAGACGTAACTCATCCATTTGAGGAAGTCCGATTAAGGTAATGTTTCAAATTTTTATTCACTTTGTAGTTAACCGAACTGTCATCACTATTTCTACCAAGAATCAGAAGAATAGCTACTAGTTGGAGATTTGAAAACCGGATTGTAGTTCAGAGAGAAGCTTTATGCGCAAAACGGTGCTGTGTCAAATGTTCAACTATAGGTCGAGTGTGCAGTGAATTATGCAGTTTCGAACCAAAGGTAACTGAACACCATCAATATGTCCCATTTCTACAAGGGCTTCAAACGTCCAAAACGAAGAAGACATTCCAGTTGTACAGGCTGAATTTAGTTGAGTGTACCACAATATTTGGCTTACCTGGATATATAAGTAAACTTCAAGTTATCTACTATCTACCTGGTGTAATAGCACAGACTATACTGAGCTGTTCAAACGCTACCTTATTGAAAAAAAACAGTTTTTATTATCAACACTGCCATAACTTTATACTACCGACGTACAAATGAAATCCTCCGTGTAAATTGAAAAACTAATTACGAGGAACTTGCAGGCGGGACACAACATGAACTACAGCAGTTTCGAAGCATACTCAGGTGAATTGATATTTCTTGAGTACTCCAGATAAAATGCGCAGTCCGAAACGAAGTATCATACTCTCAAAATACTGGCACAAAATCACCTTCTATTCAAATATCATAAAATCACGCAACTACGAAAGATAATATCAGGTGATAGCTCCTGACTTGCAGCACGAAATACTATATCCCTCAGTAATATGTCGGTGTTTGTGCCGTAGCTCAAAAACAGCGGTCCTTTGTGTTAAGTCATTGACTTTGAGATTACAACAGGATGGTCATCGTGGAGGTTTTGTGAACGGTTTGCAGTGGTCTGAATCCACATATTGAGCATGATGAAGTCCAACGGGTCCAGTACAGAAGATCTAGTTAAACGGAATGAACCTTTTTTTGTGACCACCCCAACAAAGTCATAGTAGATAACTGTAAGCGCGATGTCTGCAGTTACATGACCATTTGGTGTGCTTCCAATATTTCTCTTTGATTCCGAATAGAACCACTAAAAAGTGTGTTCCATTACTATAGGCTTTACAAGCAATATGATGAGAAAACGGCCACTCTACGACTCGTGCTGCCGGCCAACGGACGTGACGTTCACACCCTATCCACCAGGCTATCCTCGGATTCCCAGCGGCTCGAACGTATTCCGTGTTAATTATATTCCCCAACGTCGTCCACCCTATTGACATGATGAACTCTGATTTGTTTTTAACGTAATTTTTTTTAGTAATTTCTTGAGTTAATATTTTCAAGTTGTTAATTGTTAATAGTTCAATTCCGTGAACAGAACTAATTTAGCAGTAGTTTCCGAACGTCCGTTAATTACTAATTTGTTATGTTTATAATCAGTTGGATCTAAACCTGTCTTCAACATTCTGTCTTATTTTACCTGAATCAAGGGGTTTACGACTGGTCTGACAAATTGCGTTTAACCGTGGATCTTGACAGATTTTTTACTTCTCTTGTCAAGTCACCCCTGAACCACCTAATAAGTATGCAGATTTTGATACGACGAACACGTATCTCAGTCAGGTGTATCAGTCTGAGACATTCAGCAGCTAACATTCTTCTCCTCCAGTTGATTGCAACGTGTCCATATCTGTGATGTGATTTATTGCTATTCTGCTATATAACTGTCAGACTTGTAAGCACATTGGCCCAAGGGGAAGACCGATAAGAGCAACTTAACTGTTGATTTTTCATGGGTTTTGCAAGAGTCTGGTCAGAGCCATTTCCAGTTACTTACTGATCCAATGAGTAGTTTACTACTCAGTGGTTAGTTCGCTCTTTGTCACCGCGCACAACCTTCGGCTTTACTAGTGCAATGAAGAAGTTGTACAAGTTCCGGCAGTAGTGACTCGGAATTGCTATGTAAAATATGTGCTGGAGCATTCTAAGGTCGGCCTGTGACATGTCTGAATAGTTGAATAGGCAGTAAAGTAGGGCTATATGAACAGAGTAGGAAAGTGTGGAAAACAAGAATTTAACAATGAAGGGATGAGGCATTAGGATAAAATGCATAGTGAATTATTCGTCTACTTACAATAGATTACTGAGGTACTACAATCATCTGCTTCTGGACAGAAAAAGGTGGGTTTCCAAGGTGTATGATTAGCGCCTCAATGAAAGCTGGAGCCTACTATTTCATAGCCCGAAAAACAACATGGAAAATCTTGTAGGGATCTAATGTGAGATCTGATTCGATTAAACGTTTCGTTATGACAGTTTTAACTGACTAAGTTTTGCTATTCAGAGGTCATTTCGGGGCGAGCTCCAATATTCCAGTGTGTACTGCCTTTACTCTTCGGCCTACATGCTGCACAAATCTGAGGTAACAATTTTCGTCTTATTCAAACACAGAAGACCACAGGCTGTTTCAGTGTGATTCTTTCGCTGTCTGTCATATTCCTGACCTTGTTGACTACACTTCCTTCTTAGATCATATGCGTTTCTAACTGTACTTTGGGGTTGTTGACTTGACTTTTGCCTTCAGCCAACAACAGTCGGTCGCATGTACTCCGCAAAGAGATGCGACCGATTGGTTATTCGTTCTAAGTGATTTCTAGACGATACAGCGTTGAAATGATTGATATTTATAAAATAATCCAAATCACAGCATGTTTCCGTTCATGAATATAGAAGATCCTGCTCCGCCGCTTGCAAACATTTAAACTAATATTTACTCTATGTGTACAATTAAATGCCTTCTTCTCATTTGACTGACTGTACACTCCTGGATGTGTTATACCACGAATATCCTAACTCTCTTTAAAAAGTTATTGTACACTTTTCGAAATTGATCAACCCGAGTTGGCTGACGGAAACGTTTTGCATTCACACTAATATTATTTGAAGTGAACGCACTGACCTTCAGGAACATATCGATCAAACCTGCATCCAGGTATTCAGGATGAGAAACTTTGACCCCTTGCATCACATATCTAATCCTCGGATTAACATATTCTGCACAAAATAAAAAACTCGAGCAAGGAAGTGTCTGAGAACGAGCGGCTTACAATTTAGACCAAGCATAAATGGGGAGATATGATTAAATCAGCTGAATAAAGCTTTCGGCCTGACACCAGGTAGTGAATTACTAAGGCTTATTGTGAGCTTTTCAAACATAGAGGTTTCACAGTCCTTTGCTTATGCAGTTTTTCACAGGTCCTCTAACAAGCCGGATTTCGCAAACCTATAAATGTTACGAAAAGTTTGTTTCTTATCGGTATGAAATATTTGACGGCACAGATATAACCAGTTCGCCGGGACTTATGTGGTTAACCCCATTCGACACATTTGAATTTTATAACAATTCATCAGAAGACATATTCACAATCGGTAACTGTGATTTAGTGCTAAATGTACCCTCTACAGATTACACTTACAAACGCCGACCACTATAAGCAAAACGCTCCTCACAGGTGTTAGCGGCTCTTCAAGTCGAGTACAATTTGCAGCTAGTTCCTCTTCCAACGGAAATAACAATGCTTAAATTTAACTTCTGAGGGGCCCATCATTATTGCATATCCTAGCCAGGATCTGGACTCGAACTCCGGCCCGCATTCTTATCGACCTAACCTTGGGCTGGATCGAAGTATTAAATCTAGATATACAGCCGTATTTGCTTGTGAGTAATGTTCGGACTGCTCTATCATCTCATCCAGACTTGGTAAGCCGCTATTGTACGCAAACAGTATCCTCAGCAGTCATTTCTGTCTCTACTCTAATGTGTATCGCTCAGCAAAGAGAGTCGGCGAGAAATGGACGTTGTAGCGTTCATGTGAGTTTAGACCATTATGGCGCTCGGAGAGAAGAAAAATGATTTACAAACAAGAGAAGCAGCACAGTTTTATGACCTTAAATCTGCCACTGATAAGACAACGCACGGTTGCCGAAATGGCAACAACCGATACCATTTGTTGGTCAGTATACACTGCTGTTATGCACGAATTGATGACAAAATAGGAATTTCTTCAAGTGGCTGATTTCTTTTTGTTCGAAAATACAACTAGAGTATGCAAATCTTATAAAAGATTATGTCCGATGAAATGGACTTTCACATCTCAAGATGTGCAGCGGTGTAACATGCATATGGTTTACTCCCACACGTTAGGCTGCGTTATACAGTGAAAATGTATCTGCTCGAACCAGTGGCGGGAAGGACAATTTTACGTCCGTACAAGGACAGCTGTTTATGGCTTGCCTAATTAGCATACGTTTACTATCGTTCTTTCCTTGAATGAGAGATTTTTACAAAAGTCAACCGCATCACCGGACTGAACATTACCACCCGACTATCTAACCAAATTTGGCAAAATCGTACAATGAAATCGATGTGCACTTTTCCACGAAACTGTTGGGAAAAGGCGCATTTTCTCAAAAATTACCCTTATATGCCAGGAATATGGATTTCATCGTTTTCTTGGAATTTAAACGGCCGCCAGAATTCTGGAGCGCCCGAGAAGATGCGCTCGCCCCTGATTGGTTCATTCGATGGCCTAGGTCCAGGGCCACCCCAAACCTATAAATACAGTTGCTGTAAACCGTTATTTTGCCTTCGGGCTGAGCAGGAAACAAAGCTTGTTTGAAGGCCATCTTTATCCTTACTTGTTGGGGGGTTCTAAGCTGCGTGAGTTGATCCGATATTTGAGCTCTGAATTTCCTACCGTTTTGCAATATCGTTGCGTTCGTTCGTGGTGTAGATACTGCTCGAGGTCTTCCGTTTATTCTTGTCTTTTCTTTATCAGGTGGGGTCGTAACAGAAACAAAGATAAGAACTTCGGGAGGCAACTTGGACATATGTGGTGGGTTCCGATAGTAGGTAAGAGCAATAATACCTCAAACTTTAAAGCTATTCTGGAAAGACTATATTTAAGAGCATGAGTTTCTCGGTGTGTTCTTGTAGGCCAATTCATTTCCGGTGAGGTACACCAGAACCGTCACTTCCCAGATGACTCCAGAATTTAGCTTAACCATGAGGAGAATACCCATGACCCTATCATGTGGGAAGGCCCACACGGTAATCTTGATAACTCATTCGTGTAGTTCATCATCCAATTTCCTACGATACAACCAATACCTATTAGTCAACGAAAGTCATGCCAGTTGGTCAACAAATGTTTTTATTTGACAGACAAAGTGACTTGGTCGGTGGATATGTGTTGGCTCAAAGGAACTGGTAATTGGAGGAAGAAACGGAATTCTGTGAACATCTTGTATTCAGCCGACAGAGAAAAGTGGAGAATCTGAACAACAAAAGTTGTCTCATTGACTCTCCACAGATGGACATTCACTAATCGAGTCGTACGAGAACCAGTCATAGATTTCTAACTGCTCTTGGCTGTGTAATTTCTAACGATGTGTGCTAGTGCATTTCTGTCAGTTGATTGTTATTATGATATTTCGTATTGATTGAGCTCATGAGAATTTGATGAGGTAATGCAAAATCAAAATCGATTCAAAAAATTGGATTGACAAACCTTTGTCACTGTTTCGGGCAAAATAAACGGCGCTGCTAGCTTTAACATTGTTGAGAAGCCAGCATAATGTTCTGTTGGTGCGTTGCCAATATGATCCTGTCAGAAGCGCAAGGTAAGGATATACAGACGTAGTGATTAATGACGTATTTAAATACATTCGAGCATTTCGGTTTTAATTAGTTGTGGCTTAACTGAGAAATTACTCAATAATGCGTTACCAAGCTAAATACTAAGCACAATAGTTTGAATAACGGATTCCTTACCTGCTACGATAAACAGAACGCTAGTTAATTACATGCAAATGAAAGCAGATGATGAACTAAAATAATTTTCACATCTTGGAATTTGTCATTTAGCCGCAGTAACCCGACTTCACCGAAAATACCAAATATGAGTTGTGCACAAACGTCTTCTGTGACGATCATAAATTATGTCGTTATGGTTTTCAAAACAACGATTTACGACAAAGGTACGTTTTAGTAGTTCTTATCTTCGGGGCTCTACAGTTATAAAACAAGAGACCACCTGATGAAAAGCTCATATATGTCAAGTAATATCCCGAATGTCAATTTACATCAAATGGGACGGTATGCATGCAAACGAACAGATACCTGAAAGAAGTTGGGAAGCATTTTAGATGACTGCCTAATGTGACCAATATGCGGACTTCATACCAATGCACACTTAATCAGGTTGTCTCTGTTTGTCAGTTGTTCTTAAACTCCAGCGTTCCGTTACTGAGCGGCATTTTCTTGTAAATGGGATCATAAAAATACTAGGTTGTGATTCATGGATCATGTCGGCATTGAGTATGTGAATGAACGATTTCAAGATGAAGGCTTATTTGAATTAAGATTTGACAAATCATGTTCTCGAATAACCATTTCCCACCAGACCTCAACAGCATATGTACAATTGTTCAAGCACCAGTTCGAGGCAATCTGAACTAGAGGCATCGCCATCGGGCTGTAAGTATTGTGATGTTTCTAAACATAACAAACAGTTAGCAGCTGAAATGCAGCTTGAAAACTTATTTGTACGAACGATAGAATCAAATCCATCACTTGAAATTCATATAGATTGAACATCACCCACAATTGATCGCAGTTGTCACATTCCCATAAACTTTCCAGTCGGCCTCTTTCGAAAAGAAGCACTACACTCGAGTCTCGCTCTCATTAAAGCTCTTCAGTAGTGTATATCCTCGCCACTTGACATTTAGTTAGAAAACCTGGAGGCACCTGTTCCAGCTAGTTCCTATGACTACCATATACGCAAAAGCACACGTGTTTCGTAAAAACGACACCGTGAGATGTCCGAAGCTTTAAGAACGAATGCTAATTTCTTCGTCACTCGACTTGACGAAGAAGCAGGGGTGTTGTTATTAGACTAATTCGAGTACATTCAAAACAGTGAGACAATTCGGCTCAACAGTTCAAGGTTTTACAATTTGTTGTACGGAAAGGATGAAACTAAGCCGATTCAGGATATAACTACTACGTTTCGAAGCGCATGAAAGTCCGCAATATTAATCCAGATGCTGTGCTTAACAGACTGAGACCAACTTGAACTCTTGTGCCAAGAATAGACGGATTTTCAATGGTACATGTACCATAAATATTAGCCCGCCCAATTTTGAACACGTCTGTCTCTGCGCACCATGTGGCCGTATGAAGGATAAGCGAACTGCCCGCAACACTTAATCGGTGCACACACAGTATACGTGACACTAACGACTGCCGATCGAATTACTCGCATTGCTCAAACAAACATCGTGTACGTACAGATTATGTAACATACAAAAGTGTTTGACTGGATTGCTAACGAAGGAGTGATCGGTTCAACGATGCCTCCAACTGAATTTTCGTTGCGTTCTACATATGTAAGGTCACACGAGACAATCGGGTACACTTATGGGGTAGTGACTGGATAGCAAGCACCAGCTCGATTGTTCATCGAGTACTATAAGGAGCTACTACAACGTTGCCCATTGCGTTTGCAATTCAAAGTTAACAGTCAGTATTACGGAAAAGCCAACATTGTACTCAAGGGTTCTCATCTCACTCAATTCTAGCAGACGTTTTCATGGTCGAGTTTGAAAATATTACACTCACATACGGAACTGAATCCTTTAGGTGCTAGTTTTGTTACACAGATAAAATATCCCTATTATACAAATAAATTGTTGAAGTGGAACAATCAGTTCCAACATCTGACTGTGGCTATAAATAGAAGACTTTCATCTGTGTAAGAGAATATGATGATCAGGTCATACCTCTTGATACCCTGATGGAAAGAAAACGAGACGACACCTGGCTAAACAAGCTTTATGAAAAAGAACGTGGGCTAACCAGTATACTTATGTGTACCTCCACGATAGAAACCGAATTTGAGCCGCGCGTTAACTCATTGAGCAAAAATAATTCGCGTTTAAAATTTTTACACAAGTGGCAGTAATCATTAATGTCTTGGGAAACAGTAGATACTAAGAAATGTTTTCTAGGCTTAATTTTACGCATTTCATATTATAGAAGCACATCAAGAAGAAAGCAACAAAATTTTAACTGCAGATTACTTATTTTTTTGATATTACAGCATCACTATTTGTTGCTCTGTTTCAAGGAGCCAAAAGTTTTTTAATCGGAGCTCATTATTAACCTTGAAGACGTTGTTATGATGAATGACTTGTGCACGTTTCTTACAATTTCTGCAAAAAACAGTTGTTCTCAATTGTCACTTTATCTGTTTTTTTCCCCTCCTCCACGATAGTGTTTATGTAACCATAAGACAATGAGTACATTAGGTTCAAGTAGGTTGTATCAGTTGTCTTTTTTTTCTTCTTCGCATTCATCTACACCCATCATCGTTTGACAACACACGTTCCTTTTTCAAAAACCTGAGTATCTGTTGCTTTCTACATTTCCTTTCATCCAGCTCTGTTGATATAGTGTACGGTGAATGTTTTGTTTGTTTTTTAGTTCAACCTTGAATTCTGTTTCTGTTTCTCTCCCCTCTGTAGTGCACCGACCTGTACTACTAGACTGAATTACTTCTTGCGTCGTATTTTTAGTATTTCTCTTTCTAGTTTGGTTTTTACCACTGGATTCTCGCTTTGTTTATTTTCAGAAAAATGAGGGTTTCCATTTTGCACCAGTCAATCAAACAGCTGAGTAACATTGACCAGCCGAACACAAGAACCTCCCTCATACGCCTTCTAGTCTTATTCCTTTGGACACTTAGTTGTGAATGTAACCAGAAGTTGTGCGACGTAAGCCACTTGTTATGGTGTTTGAGCGCAATGTCCTTAGGCTTCCGTCACTGTGGCAGACAAATTTGAAACGGATACCATAAATCGTGTGTGTACATATACATACATATTCACATGTACACATATTTACATACGGGTGTGGGGGTGAGTAGAAAACAGATGCACAAAAATCGAATCCTTAAGACACAGGACCAATCTAACCTTGCAACAAACTTGATAGCTTATAACACATTAGTTCATCTCCCGTTTTGTTTAACTCTGTGAAGGGAAGCAATTGTTTTGTGTTAACACACATGATAATCAAAGTCACTAGCGACATTCGACAGCACTTAACATACATATGGCGTGGCACATGACGCCCGGTGAAATAAAAACGGATTAATTCTGCACCCAGGGTGTAGATTATCAATCAAAGCATGCACGGACTACGTGCAGTTTCCTGGATGAGCCTGATCCATAAAATGCTTTGGAGATTTCATTCGAGGCGGCTGACTGCAAAGCGTCACCGGAACACAGATCCGGTAGTTATACGATCTTGTGTATGCTGTCACAGCACGAACGTTTGAAACGTAATACTGAAGTGTTACACGGACGAAATCATGCGAGCTTTCAGTCATCCTCTGAGATCCAATATTCGATTCAATGAATTTGACAGAGGGCCAGGTAGATCAGCATGTTCTAGGGTAAGTATCAGATTTAATTCGTCCAAAAACATCTTTTGTTATAACTTCACGAATAGGGCTGTTAATGGAATGATAAGCATATCTAAACTGTTGCAAGTCAAACCACTTTGCCTCCAGCTTTATAGAACGGTTTCATTGGAACTAGATGGAAAACTCCACGTAGTTTGGACATATCAGGAACTTTTCGCTTACAGCGTCGCACTATTTCCCAGAACATATTTCAAACCATTGTTGTACATGTTTTTAACAAGTCGAAGTGAACAACACGGAAAAATTCAATCGAATAACGGCTTAACCTAAAGACGACACATTTCACTTGCGTAAATATCGTATGACAAAATATCATGTAATTGTCTTCAGTTTTTGAGTAACTGCGTTAGACCTGTCTTGCAAGTGATTAGTGACAATGGTGGAGAACGTTTCCGAATATTTCTGGTCAGTGCTTTCCTAACAAGTTGCTCAAGCTTAATTCGGGATGAGCAATATCTTGCTACCCAAAAGAAAACGTCTAGAAGTACACAGTGAATATGTCGATGTGAATGAAGGTGTTCATATTCAGCTCCATTTTGGACGATCATTCAAACATTCGAGATAGTAACTCAGGCCCTGACTCGCCATAGATGCAAACTTCCAAATGAACTGCTCTAATTCAGGGAATCGAACTTGAAGAACGTACCAAATAATTCTCTAATCTGTACATTTCCAATTTGACCTGATCCAGATCCCACCGTTCAAATATCTCAGCCACCAGTTCCCACACAGGTCTGCTCACAACCCAGTGTAGTACGATTGGCCTGTGAGGTGGAATCTCAATTTTCATACACACAACGCCACTGGGCTTGGCGAAATCCAAAGAACATTCGTTTTCGCTTGCATCCAAACGACCTTGGAAGTAGAGCATAGTTTTCAACATGGTCATTGCCTGATTCAGTGATTGTGTCCCGTTGATTACAGTAAATAAATGAAGTGGCTCCAACTGAAGCACAACGGATGGTTTCTGTGATAACTGTAGATCAATAACCTGTCGTAATAGAAGTGCGAAAAACCTGTGTAATTAAATGACGTTACCTTTATAAAGTTTGGTGAAGGCCAGTTACTGAAATTGTTCAAATCAATTCGAAGTTGGCTGATGTGTTACCATAAATTTTATAAAGTTCGAAAGCATTAAAGTCCTGACAAGTAGGTTTCTATGCAATAATTCTATCATTAAAAACTTTGGAAAATGATCTATTTCACCTCTGTGGTTAGCTAATAAGGAACTTACTACTTCTCAACCTAAAGGTACATTTTGCTGTTTCCAGTATCTACCGGGAAAACCGGTTGTAAAGTTCATGACCGATACATTTTTCAGATGGGTATATCAGATTTGTACGTTGTCTATTCCTTCCGAATATGAAATACTAAGTTGCTTCGAATTCTCTTAAAGCGGACGGTAAAAAGACAATTTCCTCCGTACATCCATATACGAACCAACAGATCAAAATTCGCTTGTGGTTATTTGGTATGTACAAAGAATTGATACTCGACGTTGGAAAACTTATCTCATAGTACTTATTGTGTTCATGATAATTACTGCTGGATTCATACAATCTTCTTACGGAAATTGACCAATAAAGCTTGTTTAAAATTTTTGAGTTGTAAAACATCGCTAGGATAGCAAGCAATGATATTATCCTAACCTTGACATCTGTGGCCAATGGATGCTTGCTGACCTTCGATAACAAGCTCATGTAGAATTGCATCTCTCGGTTGCTTCCCTGTACACTCTTTAAAATTAGATTCAGGAGAATACACCGATGCTAAGACTGAACGGTCAACTGATCGGTTCGTTTGTAGACTTTGAAAAGAATTAGCCGAAATGTTAGCTAACAAATAACCCAATTTGATTTATATTTGCCTTTCAAAAGTTTCATTCCATGGTAATGAGAAGAGTAACACAGAAAATAAAACTGACAATGATGACTACATTCGAAGTGAATAGAAGGAAAATCTTTGAAGTCAAAAGAATTGAGTCGATAGAAGTAGTTCTTTTATTCCAAAGCTTTTTACCACATTTTTCTTACTTTATGGACTGCTGTTTCATTTCGCATCTAATTTTGATCATTCTATCAGTTACTGGGTTTGCACAACTGAGACGCGATTATATATACAATTGCCTACATTCCTACCGTAACTAGTCTGACTTCACACGAGCTACGTCGCAACTTGTTCATACGGATTGAACGCTACTCACAATTGTTAACAGCTATCGCATTCCTATAGGCTATTCAGTCGACCCCATTCGAAAAGCAGCACTATGGGAATGCGACACCTGCGATCAATTGCAGATGATGTTCAATCGACATGAAAATCAAAATCCCTACCACTTATCATTAATCAAATACCACTCAGCAAGTCAATGATATCTATGATTTCGACTTGGAGAGAAGTTCTAGTCAGGGGATCATCGGTTGGAATTAACGGGACACCTACTGTGTCTCCTCTCGAGGCGATCGAGCAACCTGATCATTACTCACAAGCGAAAGTGGTTGAGTGTTCACATATGATAATTCGGTCGGGCCTAACGTGAGGTCAATGGCGCAGTGGTAAACACGGATGCCTCATGAACAGCATGCCCATAGTCCAAGCCCCGGCAGTGGCGATGATATTCACTACTGACGAGCTCTAATGAGAGCGAAACTCGAGTCTAGTGCTTCTTTTCGAAAGGGGCCGACTGGAAAGTCTATGGGGATGCGACAGGTGCGATCAGTTGTGGGTGATGTTCAGTCTATATGAAAACCAAAATCCCTCTACTACTCACCAGTAACTCATTCAGTTCAATTAGTTTGTTGGAAAGATAACATCCTTAGGACTATACATTAGTTAGCAAATATCCAAGCGTTGTTGTATTTCCAGTTCGCAGCATTTTTTGTTAATTGTGCAGTAATTGGTAATCTCTTGTTTTGCTGCCCATTTATAGATTTTTCTGCTTTGTCACGTAGAGTTGGTTACAACTGTTATTGTCTTCTGCTTCAAAGCCTGCCTGTCCCGCTAAGCTGTCCTAGACCAAAAACTATTTTTCGCTAGTTATTGAATAGCTGAATTGATTGTATTCATCGACGTTTCGCCGTGTAACCTGTTGATATTTCTTCATCTATATGTGTTAGTACAACCTTATCAATGAAACCCGTTGCAGGAGATTTCTAACTAAAGTGACGTCATCATCGGACTCACTACAGTAAGAGCTATTCGCTCATGTGACTGGATTCTAGTATATTTGTGAAAAAATAAGTACCAACCAATGCAATTTGTAACAACTAGTCAACAATCTAGATATTTTTTATCCAACTTTATGCGCATTTTTTACCTTTGTTTAGCCCTCAGTTCATTGGCAAGACACACAACATGATTGTTCGTTGGTTTGGTAGAAGAAAATATAGGCAGATGCCTAACCCGTACGCAAGGTTGCATTCATCACTCGACTAGCTTGTAGTATATCCAAATACATTGGAGGACATGACATCCAGTCGAGTCTCGTTTCGTCATTGGCTGGGTTATTCGTGACGTAATGACAGTTGATTAATCAGGGCTTCAAAATTCACAGATATTACTTTTATTCACAACTCTGTTGTTTGTCTTAAGAAATCGATATCTCAGTATCGTTTAGGCGTTAGAGCTTCATAAATTAGACCCAGTTTATGTCTTTTCATTTAGTTGCAAACCATGTGCACTATTTTTCACAAAGGGTGTACACTTAGATAACAGCATGAAGGATCGTTGTAAACAATTCTACGGAACTTTATCTTTTATGTCTTACATTGAAGATTTGCGATTCAGTTTGACTCAAACGAATTGAAGACCTTTCCGAAGTTTGTTTTCATTAGTTTTAACGAGAGTTTGGCTCCGTATCTAATTACGTTGTGAAGTAGACCAAGCTTGTCGGTGAGAAAATATTGTACGTCTGATTGGGTGTCCAGAATCGGATGTTTTCTTATTCCGAACGACCTTAGTGGAACTTTTGTGTTGACTTTTGTTCATAGTTGACAAGCGATGTTGGATTTCACTGCACTACATTATGGAAGAACCCCGCAAGCACAGTCTGTCATCTGTGACTTACTTCTGAATCAGGTTGACCTCAACTTAAAGTGGAGGTAAATTAGCGGCCATTACTTTACTTGGAACAGTTGTATCTCACTAGCTGAATTGAATGATTTATTCAGCCTCGACTACCGTAGAGTTGACCCTTTGCGTGCATTCAGACGGTGAAGTTCAAATGCAAGAATCCAACTCGGTGTTTATGTGGTGATTAGCAAATTAAGTAGAAGGCCCAAGTTGTGCGTTAGTTTCCTGATTAGCATTTGGTATACTATCATTAATTATACACTCTATTGCATTACAAAAAGGCAGATAGCTGGGGACTGTTATCTTCATGCGGCTGGTGTTTGTCGCTAGATCTTTCCTAAGCTATCTTGCTAAGCTTTTGTGACAGGCGACTGACGGTAAACCGACCGCGGGGGAATATGCGTATTTCATACTGCCGGAAACAATTAATGGGCTTTGTTTCTGTATAGCAAAGGGTGCAATCGAAGAGGAAAGGTAGATCTATGATCATTTCGACTTGTGTTGGCCCCAGTCGCAACCGGATGATAATGTACGTGGCACAGGATATGACTGGACAGTGTGGTTACGTCCCAGAAGGACAGGTTGACCAGCACATGTGTTGCCCCAAAAAGAGAGGTGGGAAGAATCACTTTATTTGTGTTATTATTTTTCGTGAATGCCGAAAGTTTCTTCACTGTTTACTTTCAATTCTAATCGTGTGAAACGAGCACGTGTGTACATTTTTCATTGCATAACATCCTTATGGCAAAAATCACTGAATTTATCATGTGATCTTATGTTTTACGTATATATTTAAAGATTACTCGTATTCAACGCATCGACTATTTTGACCACAGAATAAATAACGTTTTATTCTGAAACTACCGACTGCAACATGTGCCTCTACAAACAGCTGTCTTCTTCACAAGTAAGATAAGTAGTCTGTTTTAAATAAGTACGCTCTGCTTACCTGATATATCATTTGGTGGAATATAGGACGGTAATATTCAGTTGTACGTCACATTTCCTACACTGACGATACACACAGAACACACAACACATTTGCTTGAGGGTGGTCGACACTGTCATAATGGGATTTTACGTTTTCTCGGATCCACATCACAGTCGCACGAAAGTTGAATAAGTAAACGCTCGAAACCATTTGTTTTTGTGGAATTTGTATAGACTGTTGTAAAGGTGATCGCTCCAGCGAAAGGTACTTTATGATGAACCGCAGCGAAGACCTCATTCCTTATAGGTTCGGTTTATTGGTAGCGATGAAGTTAACACGTCGTACGTGATGGAATTATGAATGCATAATCCGAATAGTTAGTTCGTTTAAATTACAAGCAGAAATCACTATCTGTGTAAACAGCAGGTTCAAAATGACGATCTAATAAAAGCTTGCATAGGCTTAGTGACCTCTGTCGCAAAAATGACTTCATTCAACCTGGAGACGGATTTTTTGTAATAGCCATACAAGACAAACACGATCACGTATTGATTCAGACGATGCTAAAATCTAGTCGGTAACACTATGGCAACACTTCATGGACGATTAAAACGGATCATGCAATTTGATTTATATTATCAGTTGACGGCAAAATAGCGCTTTTTCACCTGTGACTTCGTTCTCCGAATAGCATGTACCTCCTCATTTAAAGATAGAGTGTTGACGTTACTTGGCCAAGCGACCACGGCTGTAGAAGACAACTATGTTAACCATCATTCTATTACTCCAACAACTGACACTGCCGAATCATCTCGTTAAAATTTTCGATCACATTTCTTGTAATCGTCAGATTTCTCATTCGTTTTGACAGAATGGACAAGATCTATCTTACTAGTCACCGTCGATGACTGAACGAGTGAATTAGTACTAAATTCAAATAACAAAGCTCACCACGTCCACAAATCACAATACTGATTATTGATCCTACCCGTCGGATGTAACAAATGCAATACCGGCGATCCCTGATAAAAGGTATAAAAGGTATAATGCTAGCACAAACGTCTATGGGATTTTCGGTGATGTTCAACTCATATCAACTAACCTCCAGACTAATAGTTTTCAGTATTTTGCAGTAAACTGGAATCAAAATCTTGCAAACTATTTCAGTTGACTTGTGTAATAATTTGGCCTCTTACCTTCACTTTTTACTTTCCGTCACTAGCCAGAAAAGATATCCATTTTTCTTACATACTTTCGTACCGCCAATTTGAAGGTTGTCTATTTTCATGTGAAACAAACTGAACTACAAGATTTCCTAATCGTGCCTGCCTATTTGTTACTCATGTATTGTCAAAGAGACAATGTTGAAACAGTATTTACAATAAAAATGTATGATTACTGCAAGCTTGAATGCCACCCTTGCACTTGTAGGGATTTAACGAAACCTTACATCTAACAAAGCCTTCTGTCAGCCCATGAGCCTGCGTACGTCTGAATTTCGGCTAGTCATAAATGCATAGATAAATCATGAGCATATAAACCTTACTCAACCACCCGGTAAAAGAACTTTAGTCTGGTGGGTTATGAAGAGGCTATCTCAAAAACCCTCAAAAAGATGACAGGTGCTTGGCAAGCGGATAAGTGACCAGCAATAAGTTATGATTACTTCAGCTATCACGATGGTGAGCAAAATCGTCCATTATTATGCCAACATGATAAATAATAGTTTGCTACCATTTTTCTTGTCGAAAGCATTTAACTTTCCGACAAAATCTCTCAATGAACACTGCCTACTTGACACCAAGTTGATTCCCCATTTGTGAATTGTATGTTGCATTGAAAAGCTTATAGTCGTGACCCACATCTCTACTAGGCCTTATCTGTGTGGAGAACGGCCATTGGTACTAGAAGCTAGGGTGGTAGGACTCAGCCAAATAGGCCTTCAAGTGACAGTAGAGTAAAGTGAAGCCATCTCACAATGATTCACCTATCAAAAACCTGGCGAGTAGGAGTGTTCATATACCCAGATGAAAGATATCCTCTAAAAAATCACGTGCTGATGTAGTCTCAGTTCTGTGGCACTCACATTTTGAATGTCACAATTAACTCGTTACAAACAAGTGGATGACATGTAACGTTTCATTCCAACTCATATCGTACTTTTATTTTACCACTTTGCCACTCCTGTTGTCGGTGTTGTTTTCTTTTGAAGTAAGTTGCATCGATTCACTGCACCACTACGAATCAGTGTGAAAAACAGACGCGAAGCTGTAATCTGGTAAATCATTGCTTAATAACTAACGTCGAAGTGTGGCTGAGAACTGGGTTAGAAGTTTACCGTATTCGCTCAAAAGATAACGGCTGTCAAATCAACTGTTTTTCAATCTATACTTCGTGGTATTAATCCATTACATACTTTATTGCAAGCGAGTGCTGACGAATAAGTTTTTGGATGAGCTAACGAGCATCATTGTGACAAGTTTCAACTAATGAATGAACGCTGATTTAATATTAATAACAACTGGAAATGCAGCTATTCACGAGGTACATACGTGATGAAAATTTTGATGGCTGTCAGATTTTCTAGTTAAAGAATCTAAGCTTCTAGTAAATTGAGGGATTTGGGACGTTTTAGTAGCCACCTTAGTTCCATGGATATTTCAGCTAACCCATTCCAAAGTGAAGCACTGGGTTTGAGTTTCGTTGTGTCGAGACTTGTCAGTGGTGCATACCATAGCCAAAACTTGGATTAGTGATCCCACTGCGGTTTCACGAATCAACCGAGTGTACTGATGCTTCATTCACCTTATACGAGGGGTGGCCAGGGTATCACAGTCGAACTTTTATCTAGTTTCGTTTGTGACTAATGCTCAGTTTACTCTGTTACCTCAAAGGGAGAAAAAAACTTCCGGTTACCCGCCTGGCTGAAGTGTCTTTGGGACAATGGGACTTGCGGGTGGTGTTCAAGTTGTATCAGATCACTAAATTTGTTGCAAGCTGTCGGTAATTCACTGGACTTTTACATCACTACCAAAATCTCCACCCCATTAAGTGTGAAATCTTCTACTGTTAGCGTCAGTACCATTTTACCATTGTCCCCGAGTTTTCTCTTCCTGGAGCTCGCTAGTGTTGCAAACCCTTCCCTTGGTAGGGATTAGAACTCCTGCCAAGCTATTGTGAGTTAATCATGTTGGCCACTGAAGCGCTATCCTTACATTATACATAACTGGATTAGCGTTTGTGAATCCTGGGTCACACTCGTCAGTGGTATCCACTTTATATCAGCCAAGTTTCTAAACTGTCCACCTGTTACATGATATAATTATTCCATTGTGTACATATGTTTAATGCCAGGAGTTTAAAGAATTTGTTGGTTTTGTTGTTCATTACCAAAGTAAGTGTCCTCTTTCATGTAGTAATCAACGGATATTGGGTGAAACGTCTGTATACAAAATGTTTTATACACAACAACTCAAATTTTAACGCCAAACTCCTCTTAATAGCGAAATTAATCCAAATTTCCTTCTAGAAATATGATCAGCTTGTTCTAGTTTCTTTTAGAACGAGAAGTCACCCACACTCAAAATGTTTGCAACTACAGATATCAAAAGAGAATTAATATTAACACTTTCATGGCAATCAAGTACTTTTGTGTGCAACTCATCAGCAGTAATAAGTATGGCTACTTCACGTTAATAAAAGTTTATTTTGTTCCCAATCCTCGATACTCAAATGAAACTGAATAATCAAAATTGAAAAAGACGAAAATGTAATTCCATTGAAATCAGTTGGTGAATTCGATGACTGCTAAACAATTTAGTCGTTTACGTCTTTGACAGCGTACTCACTCTGCTGAGTACTGACCAGTATATATTTTGATTGTCATGTGAAACCAAAATGAGTTGTCACCAGGAACGCACTTGATTTTAAAGTATGCCACACCCTTTTTTGAAGACTAATGTAACAAATTAATGATCGGTAGCATGAACTACGATATTTTCAATGTGATTCCGTATAGTAGTTCTCAAAAAAGGAGTAAAACACAGTTGCGTTTTGAAGCAGTCGCGATCTTGGGCTGTGATTGTCAGATTTTGCATAAATCTTCAGAAAGTATGAATGTGATCCCTGTCAGGCATTGTGACTATTTCTTAACTTCGTTATTACTTAACGAGTACCTACCAAATTTGTCAGCAATGTTAACGGAACCCAACCATCAGAAACATTCGTTCCATATGTCAGAAGCTTCCAGTAGACTGAACAGTGATATGTATGAAACCACAGTTAAAAAAAGTCATGGAATTAAAGTCTTCTGACTCTAGTTGAGATAAACTCACAAGCTGAATTACGACTTGTTCGTGAAGATCATAAAGCAGATGTCAAGGCAATCGATCGGGTTCTGGTGATATTTAAAACAGTTGCTGTTTTTGTGACTTACTGGAGAACGTTTTAATTTTTACACAGTTTGGATGAAGAAAATGTTAAAACATTCCAATCATTCAGTTATTCTTCCAACACATGGTTACTGAACAACACACAGAGTCGCCGTGTATTCCCGTCAAACTACAAGAAACAAGGAGGACACTTACGACATGTTCCTCCGAGAAAATCGTCTTTTTCATTAGCCAGACGAATATAATAATACACAGAACGGGAACTATAATCATTCTGGCTTGGGGTCTCATTTTGACCTCGGCGGAACACTGCGGTTATAAATCGATGCCGTAGCATTGTCAGCGTTGATGCCCTCTTATAACGAGTACAGTGTGCACACAATAAACCGAAAGACCTCTGCATCGGTTGGTTAACTATGCATGATCATTTTATTGGTTCTTCTACAGCATGGATGTCAGTTACATACGATCACATCGACAAGTCTGTTAAAGTCTGAAAATAGGATCTTTGAAGCTCGTCATTGAATATCGACCATGTATGGTTTGTTCGATCGATAAGTTGGCGACAGGTTGTAGATAATCATCTTCTTTTGATTGGTGCACTACATTTAATGTCTTATGCAGAACTGAGGGCTTCCGTATGCATTCAACATTATTTGAAAATTTTAAATTTTAAAATCACTCAACTTTTGCTAATCAGACCACTGAGCAAAATTAAGCCAATTTTGTGCGAATACTTGAGTTTTTTATGTAAATCAGTTCTGAGCACTATTTAAGCTTTCAGATAAAACCGTCGGTTGGTTTTTTTAATTTGAGAACGATGAGATGTACTTTGTGACACTTAATTTATGAACCTTTACCCAAAAAATGGGTGTCTAACTTCGAAATCGTGAAAATTTGATGGAGCAGTACTCTCTAAATATGGTAATTTAGGTGTAGACGCTACCAGTAGGTAAATGGAAGCGGCTGAAAACAACTGTCAGCAAGTAGTCAGTTGATCATGGCCGTAGAAAACTGTGACGTTTCACCACTTATATTGGCTAATCTTACTGTCATGGTTTGACAGTCTTTCGAATAAATTTTGTTTTTATTAATGGTGAATTATGGAAAGAGAACATCCTTTACAAATGTTTGCAGCTTTGCACCCTAGAAAAAGTATCAGCCTGTCCCTTCAGAAAAGCACTGGATTCAATTCTTGCTGTTTTTAAAGCCCTTCAGCGGTGCATACATTACCACGCTTGTGCTCTCCTCATCATTACACGTTTTTATGAGACTACCGTGCTAACTTCTTTCGACTAGGTTCAAGGGAGATACATATGAACTGTCACCCGTCATCGGTTGTGAGTAGGTGTCAGGGTGTAGGGTATTCAATTGAAACGTTCCTCAGGATGTAGCCGTTATGGTGTTCAATTCATATCATTGTCGGTTAATAGGCTAGGATACCGTGCATGTATCCTTTTTCTATATTGGACCCAAATTTCGCATTTGGTCAATCAGCACACAAGCATTTAATGAGTTTTATTCAAAACACAGGCGACTATAATCATATCACCGACCTAAAGAGCCCATTTTCTGTTTATTTTGAAGTGAGCCCTTGAACTACAACTGCCATTCAACATAAGCATTGATACCACTGTGGGTATTGAAATATTCAATCTCTTGTGTATACATTGACGAAAACTGCTTGCACATAGATATCTGGCACGTTACCACCAGTGAATATCTACCAAGTAGTATTGCCTGCTTCAACAAGAAAACAAGCTTCAACGGCAAAGTCTACAATTCAAAAGACAAACTTAGAAAGTAAGAGCATCACTTCGAACATCCGTTATCAGTATAAAGTAAGGAATGCTTCTCATGTAAACGTCCTGCGGGAGTTAAACGCCAGGTTTAAGGATAAATATACTTTATGAGTGTATTACCGTGACTTAACAGGCCTGCTGCAAAAAATCACACTTACTGTTCGTCACGTAGTTTGCGGTTCCTTTCACAGACAAGCGGATAATGTCAGGAGGGGATTGTTGGTAACTCTTTCCTCTAGATGTCTTCATGGACAACCTACGTTTTGTTGAACACTTCACAAACCATTAACAACGCAGTCTTAGATATCATGCACATAACCGGAGTGCTCATGGTTCAGATACATTTGGCCTCAGTATACACCTAAAGCACAATCTTCACATGGGAGTCCTTCCGGATTTCGTAGAAATGAATTCGCCATAATCATGCCTCACAGGCTTATTTAAATGTTTGTCGATGACCAGCTTGTGGGCAAGGTGAGATTACCCTGAGAGATCTTGGAAGAGAGGTATAGACAGCAGAACTTCTAATCGAGAATGAGGAGTTTACATATTAGTTCAATGACTTTCTAGGATAGACTAAACAGTTTCTGTGCTATTTATTATGACAACCAATCAGTCTTTATCAAGTACAACTAACAAGTCTTTATTAATCTCATACGTGCAACTGTTCAACTGGTCTTTCTAGTAAACACTGCATGTATGTAATCCACGTAAAGACATTTACAGATGCAAATACGAAACATCTCCAGATGACGTCAAGTTTTGTAAATCCAGCGAACATTTTCTATGTGATTTTCTGGAGATGAAAGTAAGGTACCGTCATAGGAGAGATGCCATCACACGGTCTGAATCTAGATTGTGGGCACGGACTCTAAAGAGATTCTATCTACTTAGGTGTACGATAACCTCTTCTCATTTCTCAACTTTTATGTTTTCATGGTAATAGTACAGCCGTACCTACCATAAGAAACCGGCCAACATTTCGACTGACGAAAGTTTGCCAGTCACAATGTGTGCAACCGTTTTATCGTACTGGTCGGTATTTATAAAAACAGTACCTAATTGTGTTTTTCATCTATGGTACGTAGTTTAGTTAATAGGTTGGTTTTTGTGGCTTCTTTAGCAAATCACATGTATAACATTGAGCAATGTTTTAGGGACTGAACGACCGAAACGACTAAAATGTTCAAATTATGTTAACCACCTTATAAAGACGATTCTTTGCCACAATTAGGCCACAAGCTTGATGTGAATAGAACCGTTGAAGTTTGATCGTTACCAATATAGGCGATACGCGGTGGTTTGCTCGATATTGGAACAAAGCGTCTTTAGGTGCTACAAGATGAATTATTCAATCGGACGTCGGTCGGTTCAGTCGTGGCTAACGATCACTGCCTAAAAAACGATGCATGTTGTGCGTCATACCGTAGCGGTGTAGAGCTGTCTTGTAATCATAACCGAACCATGGGTGCCATGAAACCACGACGTGTAGATTATTCGGAAGTTGTACAATAGTAATATCTAGATATCCATATTTGTTGCTGTCTGCTAATTTTGTTTTCGGGTATAGTAATCGTAGTGATTATTCCTCGTTGTTCACCGCTCTTAACCCGTAGAGTCTCTACCCCACCAGTCAGTTAATTTTCTTTTTTATGACTTCTGCTGCTGCGTTCGTTTTTGTTTGCGATGTTTTCAGTTACTCTTGACAAATGGTCAAACGATCACCTTGTCTTCTCAGACACGTCATTATATTCACGAACGAACCCGCTACAAACCCAACTTTTGCTATAATACTGAGATGTCGATGAGCGCTTCCAAAACTCGTAGAAGAAAATTATCCTTGCATTACTATTGCGTTATTACCTACGTGTTCACATAAGATTGCATCTGCATGCTCCGACTGATGTGTTCAACACCACACCCACGGCTATTCGTTTGTTCCATCTTGCCCCTAGTTGAGCGTACTGTTGTGAGTAGGTTTTTGATTAAAACAGTACATGTCAGACAGGCTAAGTAAAACAACTTGCTGGGACGGATAACCATTAAACAGACCAAAACTCTTGTGCCAGTGGAATGGTTGTGATCTGTCTTAAATTAGCCTGTAACCAGCAGAAGAGATTCAATGAGGTCAGATTATATTTTGTGAGTAAAAGTCACTGGACATTAGCTAACCACAAACGTTTTGTTGTTTATATTATAGTGGTGTCCAGTAATCGTTGCTAAGAAGAAAACAATTGAATCGGCTGAGTGCTTCGACCGGAATTCTTGATTACTATATTGTTCCATTCACTTCGGCGTCTAAAGCATTTTAGACGTTCTCATCATTTCGAATGTTCTAAACTTTTTTTAATTTTCGGAGCATTTGTGATATTTCTGTTCAGGTAAGTTCATAGGATTTTGAATATAACATGCACACTGCTTCACATACTTCAGTGGTCAACTTTTTAAGGGACAACTCGTCATGTTTAGGTTTGTTTAAAGTTGGTTTCCATGAAGGTATAGAATGTGAAAACGTGAGAATATGCATAAAATTAATAAGCTTTCGATGCCTAACAGTGAGTACGGCCCCGCAGTTAAGTATTTTGGTATAGGACATTCATAAAACTGACCTCGGTATTGTACTTGAGATGAACAGTTAGACAGTTTACATTTTCCTAATTGAACACAGCACCTGAGCCGAAAATGTCGTTACTAAAGTATGAAGTCTGTTTCTGTCGTTTGATTTCATGTGTAGCCACAGACGCCAACGCTCAGTTTCTTTACGTACCAAGAACGATTTTAGGCGATGCTGCACTCTGATGTTTCTTCTTGCATTTTTGATGTCAAACTGTATGTTCTGGTCCTACTACTGAATAGCATTCTTATTAGTAGTATGGTACGATCGCTTATCCCCACTACACTTGTTCACGTTGATCAGCATGAGCTGAATGAGGGGAGTAAAAAAAGATAATCCTATGTCCAACTTTCAGTTGTCTCGTGTTGGACAAGCAAACATTTTCATACAAGACCTTATCAGATGATAGCAGAAGCTTCAGTAGCATTGAAGCAAACAAGGTGATGGAAGAAACGCTCCATGCTTCTGATGTTTCTGTATACCATCTACACCGTGAATGAAATGTGGTGGGTTGATTTTGTTGGGAAGGTTTTCGCATAACTATGGTCTTGTTCTTAGAGTTACATAGCAAACTAGAGCCGACTAATCTAGCTGTGATTATAATTCCACCTCTGGTTGGTTTGAAGTATCATACGGATTTGCAATACTTGACGTTACATAACAGCCCAACAACCTTTTTGGAATGCAAGAATAAACACATTTAGGCCTGATAAAGTGGTCGGTTGTATTGCTTGTTAGATCATCCATTTCCCTCTAATATACAGGTCTGACTGAAATATATTAGCTTGTGGTTTATAATACATTTCGTTTAGTCCCGTGGTATTTATCCATAGTCCATGCAGATTTCATCAACACTCTGCATGCAATAACATTTCTGAGCAGACATGATTAATGTACAGTTTTTATGAAATACTTCTTTTCTCTCAGGACAATGCGTGAATTCAATCCAGGCAGCCAAACGAAACGCAGCAGTCCACCTCTGGTCTTCATCTTTAGATGCCAGTGTCTTCCCGGAGTTAAAACCATCCCAATGCTTGTCTCTGCATTCTTGACCTGCTGTATTCAGGGATCAACGACAAACCTGAGATGATTGCCCCATAAATTTCAGCCATTTGAATCGACGTGATGGTAGGTTTAGCCAAATTCAAGTCGTCACTATCGTCATTAAAGTATTGTTCGAAAGTTGCGCTGAAATACTAAACAAACGCTCAATCAGAACGAATTCCAGTTAACTGATAAGCAGGTTGGAATTACGGTTGATATAAACTGTTCACCAACTAAAAGTGGTTTCAGTTTTATTGCACTCATAGAGACCCTTAACCAGCATGGATCGTGAGATTTCTTGTTGACATGGTTCGTTAGTAGTATAACTACTTGCTACATTCGGGACTTTCACATCGACCACACATTCCTGAGACTACCGTGGAGATCACAGTGCTCACGAACTCACGTTCGACTCTACTGAATTAGCATATCTAAACAGTTATTTACATTCGCTCGTGAGTGATACTCCCACTTCATGACCAGTTCGGTAGGGTTCACAGTAAGTGTCCTGATGGCTACAAACAAGGACTTCAAGAATACAACGCCTCGACGAATTTGAATCATGGATCACTTCGAGCTGGTAGTGCTCCGTGTCAGGTCAGTGGTGTTATGTCAATCAAGGTGGCATCATGAGAGATGTAGTTGCAAATGTCGCTTGATTTTATATCTCTTCTCCAGTAATTCTATGCAAGCGCTTTCAACTATACACTCCTATTGATGATTTGAGCTATGACACTTCTTTTGGTGGATGTAAATGGCGTGCTTATTCGGATACTCTATCTGGAAGTAAAAAATACCTAACGAATCAGAATCCTTGTCTTTCTGAGATCGCTGCATCGATAAATTATGTGCACAAGACGTAAAGACGTTTGAGCAGCAACCAATTACGAAGTGACTAGTAAAAGATTACCTATAAAGTCCAATCCGCAGTGCTGACCCAGATTCTGTAATGAACGTTCCGAAGATATTGAGGCTGTTTCTCCTAAGATGTGTTAGTGGAGAGGGTGAATTTCCAGGTAAAGACGTACTTCATTGGTTAGCTCTCCCTCAGATATTTAGGTGAGTGCTGTTTTATGGGCATGATTTCAACGAAAGTAAGCCGTAACTTGTTTCGGAAAGTAAATGGCCAGAAAAAGCTGGTGGTGCTAACTAACATAATCAACCTAAAGTGCGTTAGGCTTAATGGATCTGTTGTAGTTCGTCTGGTGCGTTTGTCGTGTTTTGTTTAGTATGACGCGAAGCGAGGAATGTTTTGAGGTATGTTTGGTTTGTTAGTAGAAAGCCGATTCTCAATTTACCTATTTTTGTCTTTGCTGCGTGCAGAAAACAATCGTGACGAATTGTGCACCATAACTGTACATGTAATGTCTGCTTCCTTCCTTTTTATAACTATCACTGTTTACCTGTTAAAACTTCTCTGTTGGTATTGTTTAACAAGTCCTCACCTTCACCTTCACTAAATTGTTTTAATGAGGTCGCTTCCAGTTGACTGATAGCTGTTTGTGGACGCATGTACAGTTGCCACATTTTGAACTCCTTTGCTGGATAATTTGTGCCCGGTTGATTCGCATTCAATGTGAGATAGTATCTTTGTTGGAATTTTGCTAGACAATACCGCATAGATCCTAATCCTTTAGATCGCCTTTTGTGACGGTTTTTGAACTTGGAATCTCGTTAACCCGGCCGTTTGAATAAGCGTTATTGGAATTATCGAATACGCGTCACTGAGTGAATTACCCTAAATCATCAAGAGCGATTTAACACGGCCATCAGTCACAGAGTATCAACATGCTAACCGCAGTATGATTTACTGTTGCTAAGGACGTGTTGGTCTAGTCTGAACTTCTTAAGGAAGTCGTAATTGGGTGACTTTTAACAAGAGTCTGGGAGAGGGTAAACGATGTTTTATAAAAAACAACCCATTACGTTGCGCGGGAAAGTGGAGCTCATTGTTTCAAATTTTGTGCAGGAATAATTGAAATACAAAGCATATAATTTTAAAACATATCCAATGACTGGGAGAGTAGTTTTGCTCTCCGGAATGTACTAGTATGCGTTTAGCACGACGGAGTGTCCCGTTTGAAGATAAAAATTTGAATTGCGTACCTGAAATAAAATGACAAGACTCGATGGTCGGGTCATAGGTGGGACAAGCTTCCTAAGATACCTGGTAATTTTGATATAATAGATTACTGATGAGTAGTCGGGGATTTGGTTAATTTTAAAGTTGAACATCACTCACAATTGATCGCAGCTACCGCATCCCCATAGACTTTCCAGTCGGCCCCTTTCGATAAGAAGCACTAGACTCGAGTTTCGCTCTCATTAGAGCTTGTCAGTAGTGCATATCATCGCCACTGCCGGGACTTGAACCCCGGACATGCTGTTCAAGAGGCAACCGTGTTTACCACTGCGCCATTGACCTCACGTTAGGCCCGACCGAATTATCATATGTGAACGCTCAATCACTCTCGCTTGTGAGTAATGATCAGGTTGCCCGATCGTCTCGAAATGGAGACACAGTTACTGTCTGTTAACTCCAATCGATAACCCCGCGATTAGGACTTCCTAGACAGGTCGAAATCTCCGATCTCATTAAACCTGCTAGGCGATATATCTTAGATTATTTTAGATTATCGAAAGGGGCCGACTGAAAAGTCTATGGGGATGCGACAGCTGCGATCAATTGTGGTTGATGTTTAACTTTGATATAATAATTTGCGATGTCTCAATACGTAAACATGACGCTGTAACTGGGTTATCTTAAGGGGACCGTGTTTACGTAAATCATGGTTCCTCTAAATTATCCGTGTTTGCTGTTCAATAACTCAGCTTCCTGTTTTGTATCATAACGTTTTTCAGATGTAAGCTTTTTTGTAATACTAGTATACAGAGTGCCCCAGTCCAATCACTGTATACATCATCGCAGTGACAAGTATATCCAAATCATTTGCCGACCAAACTCGGTGAGAATTTTGCCCATGTGGACTCTTGGACACTGTTATAGCCTCTATGTGGTAATTTGTCTTCACGTCTTTTCTCAATAGAACATATATTGGAAATAACTGCGAAGGTTATGGCAAGCCTATTACGACAACCGTTGTCCTGTGTTGGGAGAGGAAATACATTTCAAATTAGCACTCATTAGTGGAAATTCTTGTATACTTTATCAGGCAGCGCAAGTGATTTTAGGCCCATGAACCGCATTGTTTCTCAAACTAGAGCTAGACAATTCAGAAGAGAGGCCATACGAAAAAACGATTTCACAGAGGGATTGCAATTTATGTGGTACGATTTTGTACAGACGAGACGCGGTTAAAGATTTATGTCAAACGATATTTTAGAAACCTAACATAGCTTGTAAATTAGGCGACAAAACTAGCACATTGCATAGCGTGGCCAAATAACGACGAACAAACCCTTAACAAAGAGTGCAAACTCTTTATATTACTAGATTTGACTCAGTGATGTAGGTGTATATCCAAGTCCATTATGAAACCCGACGTACTTTAGCCTAAATTCTCCAAGCAAACGGTGAAAGTCAACGCCAGTCCAGTTAAAAGCCAGATATTCTGCCTAACATTCGAAAAGCCCTGTGAACTTCGATTGACTGGGACCCAACAAAGCACGTTCATTGCCTTAGTAGCAACGCGCTGGTCGGTTCACACAGTCGAGTTTATGAACAGTTTACACTGACAGCAAAGGCCAGAACTCTAACTGGAATCACATTCTTGGAGCATCGTATAGATGCAGGTCACAAGCTGGTTTATGTTGAACAGTTGGCGAATAATTAGCAGGTGGTAGAACGCTTGCTGCGTTTGGGCATGGTGTTTCTGTGGCTGGTTCGAATTCAGCCAGAGTCCAGATTTTTCGCAAATGGATCTCTTCTATCTTATCAAATCTGCCGAACTATTTATCAGGAACAATTAGCAGTTGAATAGTATAGACCGTAGACGCAAAGTACGATATGAATTCAGTTCGCACACTGTTGTTACTTGTGAACGTGACTGGAATGAAACAAAACCAACTAGACAAATGAAACCGTCAAACTTACAAACCACGCTAGACTGTGATTGGAATACACGGCTAAACCCAGAGTTAAAACGCATTAAATATTTCCGTCAACTAATAAAATATGTCGATACCTTCTATCACGCGAGATCTACTGCAATGAGTCCTTCAGCATTAAAGTAAACAATTAACTTACCAATGTGAGACACACTGCGTTAGATCTCGCTCACCTTATTCTCCCCGTCAGCAGAAAATGCCTTGCAGTTTGTAATTAGCTCGAATTTCCTCGTAAACCCCTAGTCTATATGAACATACCCCGATAAACCTTACGTAACCACCTGGCGTTTGTTAGAATTTTGCCGAAACCCAGCACAATCACTGCAAAGGTATACCTACAAGTACACATTATGCTTGGGACTATGAGTACTGCATCACTGATAGTTGAAGTGTTGGAAAGTAACTGAGAAATTCGGGAAAGTGGCCGAGTCACAGTTATAAATTCAAAGTTTAAGGATCGCTGTGGGAGGCAACCATAGAACACGGACAACTCTTTCGAGTCTTCTGTGAAATCTCTGACTAACGATTTGACAATACCGGTGGGGAGAGCAGACGCAGTTAGACTCTGTCTGTTCCACTGTCGTTCTGAAACAGTCTCCAGCCAATCCGCTTGTTCACGGATCTCGGTCTGCTTGCGCACATGCTGGGTAGACCTGCCTCACAATTTTTTTTACCAGAAACTAGACGAATTTTGCAAATTAATGGGTGAAATTACGTAATGCTGAGGTGGTATCCAGATCGAAACTGACACCAGTTGCAAGATGACGTAATGACAAACACTACAATAATTCATAGTGTGCTGATGTACAAACCGTAATTTTGTTCGACGTTCACATGTAACTTTGGCCGACAGGTAAATCTACCTTATACCACTAGTAATGGTTCCACATTGGATTGCATACTGAAGCGTGTTACCGATTTCTAAAGGCATATCAGGACCACCGTCCCTAAATTAGAACACCATGCGTTACCTTTTCACCTGAAGACGATATAATTTTTTATTAACTATTCACTTGATGAGGAATTTCACTCACAGCACACTATTCTCAATGTATTAGTGCCTGGGTAAACTTGACCTGTTCCTATGTTGGATGTTAAACCAAAAGGTGCTGTGACTCGAGCTGTCGTTCAAGTCAACAGTGACGTGCAATATCCTAGAAGGAAACATTACTAAGAAGGTTGAAAATTATTAAAAGAAGACTAAGCGGAAGAACTAGAAATGTTGTGGTTACAAGTATGCCATTGACTGCGACACATCGCCATCTCGGATAGCGTCTCTAATCTGTGGTTTGTGTGATCACGAGGACCCCATCCAGGCAAGCGACACCTACCCACTTTGCTCAGTGGAGCAGTCAGGGTCTTCATATTGCCTAACGACGTTGTGGCTTGATCACCACGCGCTTTCACCCAACTGTTGGTGACCTTAGTATGTAATGCCCAGTACGGTAAACGCTCAGCTGACACGGAATACGTGACCCAACCAACGCAGGTTGTGCAACATGACGAGTTGACCGATTAATCAAGTATTCTGAACGTTCCCGAATACGAGTAGGCAAAGGGCCACATTGTTGATGTGATCAATCCAGTTAATGTGAGCCATGTGGCAGAGACAACGATGGTCAAACAGAGCAAGCCTGTTGAAATTTTTGTTGTGAACGGGCCATGTTTCCGAACCATAATCCGAAACAGAACGTACCTAAACATCATATTCTCTTCTTTTTTTTACGAAAACCGAATGTCATTTTGACGTCTCGATGATATCTCATCACCGTTATTGCAAGCCGATGAGTTAGTGCTATCCAAGTATGTGAAACTGCACACAGCTTCGAGACGATTATCTGCAATAAAATGGGAATGTCCCGGTCTTGAAGCACAGCACTTTGCATTTTGAACGTACTAGGCGCATTCCATACAAACCAGCCCGGTCACTCACTTTGTCCAGTATGGTCTGCATGTCTTCGGCAGAGGGACTAAGTAAGACAATGTCGTCCGCGTACTCCAGATCGGTCAGTCTAGCACCAGGAAAACGTCCAACACCAAGTTCACTGGAACTCTCAAACGCACCATCCAGAATGTTGTCCATGACGGAATTGTACAAGAAGAAGGAAATCGGACATTGTTGACGAACACCACTAGAAGTGGCAAACTCGTGATACAGTTGTCCATAACTTCTCACTTTGCCGGTAGGCTAAGCATAGAGTAATCTGAACAGATTCACGTGTCGCCCTGGTACTCCTTTGCGAAGAAGACAGTTATAGCAACGTTATGAGCAACGGTATTGAAAGCAGCCTTTAAGTCTGAAAAGACCATGACTGTTGCTTGCTTGAAAGAGGGCTGATATTCCAAGTTCCATCGCATGATGGAAATGTGACCAACGCACTGTCGACCGGAGCGGAATCCTGAATGTTCTTGGCGTATCTGACTTCCTTTTGGCTTAGTGAGTCGATGAGTAAATTGGACCCAACTGACACCAAACTGATGCCTCGGTGATCGTCACACATACTTCGGGCCCCCGTGCTAAAAAAGGGAATTACCGTTAATGAGCGGCAATCATCTCTTTAGTCTTCCATATCATCCTCAGGAGTTTTGTTAGGTCTGATATTAACCTCTCCCCACCATCCTTGAAAAGAGGGAAAGAGAGAAGAGGTTTGGTCCAGGAGGTTTGTTACGATTCAATAACTTAGGCTCCATGGCCACTCCGGCTTCCGACAGAGAACCGTCTAGGACACAACAAGTTGCTGTTCGAGTCCCGTCGTCCATGTGATGTGGTTGAGGTCATTTGGACTGTTCCTCAAAATGTTCAGCCCATCCGCCAAGTTGGCGCAACAGGCCGATGATCAGTGAACCATATTTTTTACATATGGTATCACTTACACTGGCTCAACGGCCAGTACAACCACGGATAATGGTAAAGGCCTTCAGCTATCCTCAGATATAAAGGCTTTTTCCACTTATCTTGATCGTTCGACCAAATAGTGCTTACACTCCTTGCACAAGCGTTTAGTCAACTTGCGTTTAAGATCTCGACGGTAGTAATCAAGTTCAGAACGAGGTGAAATCGGGCGGCGCTCTTTCAGAAAGTTTATCAACCTGACAGAAATTCAGTTATGTCGCAACTCAACAGCTCCTCCGGAACATACCTCTCTCGTCACACTTCCATGGCAGTGGCGATTTTCTCCCGGTGTTCTTTGGGTTCTCTCACCTGGCTCGACCTGTGAAATTTGTTTACCGGTGCCTCCGGTTAAGCATCTATTATATTCTCATCGCTTGATTGCCAGTGAAATACGAGCGTATGTCCTCTGGGCTAATGATAAAACAAAACCAGCATGCATAACAACATGGTCCGAGTCCCGGTGGTTGCTCCAAAAGGTAGGACGGTCCTTAACAGAGTGACGCCACCTGTAACTAACTGCTATATGATCCAACTGTGTCCACTGTTGGGAAGCACAGGGAGGTCTCCAGGTAACAGTGCTCCTTCCTGTATTGGAATGCGGTGCTCGAAATATATAGATCGTGGGATGTGCACAGTTGCAGCAGTCTTTCACCATTATCAGTGCGT
>LUCH01000195.1:273731-284007 GCA_013368495.1 Paragonimus heterotremus | reverse complement strand
TATAGATGGGTCGCAGAAATTATGAAATCCAGTTGTTTCTTACTGAATACCCTAGATGGGTGGTAGGAGCAATTGATTAACCGAAGATGAAGACTCGTTTTGGTGAGTCGAAGTGAACCACATTTGACTACATGTCAGTAGTGGAGGGTTTACAGATCAGTGGGCGTGATGTAAGGATATTCAATGAGTAAAACTTGTCATCAAACTTTATTATTCACGTACAGAAGCCAGTGCACGGGTTATGCGGAAGGGAATCACATTGCGTGTGGATTGGAATTCCAACTGCTTAGATCAAGTGCATGGGTGGCCAAAGAAATTGCGAATTGAACAAAGAAGATCACGATTATCCGCCGAACCGCTGGAATGAACTAGAAATTATTTCACAGATCTGTCGTACTACTCACCAGTATCACACTAACTGTCTTGGTACATCAGTGTTGGCTGTCGCATGTAACCTTACCATGGCAGCCTATTTGGTGCACCAAAGTATTAGAACGAAAACGTATTACTTATAATTGCTTGATAAATGTTAGTGTCCATTAGACGACACTTCCCGTTCGTCCCCAACCAGTTTATCTTCATCGCCAATGATTTGGCAAACACATAGTTACGTATCTTTCGCGTGTACTCATCAACTGTGCGTCCCCTGTGAACGACTTCAAGGGTGCGGATCTACGAAAGAAGAACAATAAACAAGAACATCATCACGACTACCTGCACCTAGCAATGAACTGAAAGTAAAAGTTGATTGCTTACATTCATGGGAATACGAGGCTTCAACACTGCGTTTCCTCCTCGATAAACAAACACATGAACCTTGCGGATTGCGTATCGCCTCGACAGATGAGGATGGACACATGTCCTTCTGTACCTGGTCATCTTCCTCATCTTCAATTTAAAATAAACGTAACAGAATAAAGGACTACCAGGTTTCTTTGATGGAATAATTTAATTCTCCAAGGTGACAGGGATAGTAATGGAGGAAACACCAGTAAAACTGATGCCAAGTCGTAGACGTTCCCGCCGTATTCGACGATATGTAGTGGTACGATTATACAGCCTTCGCCGAGAACTCATGGTGTACCAAAATTTTATTAAACAGATGGCTCCAGGGAGTATGAAGATCAAAAATCAAACATCTAGGTGAAAATTAGTCTTCAGGTCAAGTTTTAACGTCTTCACTTAACAACACAAGTACGTTATATCACACACACATCCAGAGTGATATGACATATTGTCGTCTAAGATTACCCGTAAAATTTCACAAAAAACAACAGTGCGAAAACCCACCAAACCAGAGGCACGTGACAATCAAATGACCCAGAGCTATCGAACTAGCCTGGATGAACAAAATTTACTCTCAACTGGCAATCACCTATTCCGTAATCAAATATCTGTCTATTGCAATGAAAAATGCCATTCTTAGATTATTCGCAATCATTATGCAATCACAAAAGTAGTCCCCTGATAACGTGCCATTCACCATGGTTTCTCATCTTTGGTTGATCGGTGGAGTGGAAAAGACAGGCCAACACCTGGCCCACTCTTGGCCAACTTGGCCTAGTCGGCCACGTGTTTACTGGGTGATTATCGTGATGTACACTGAATGCACTGTGGGGTGATTTGGTAGTCTGAAACTTCCGGACTCTGTATAGCTCCGTAACTCGGTTGGTGGAGCATATACCGCGTCGATGTACGCGTTTCCTGTCAGATGAAGTAGAGAAGGATCCTAGATGTTTCACGAACGTATCTCTTCATATTTGACAAATTTGCCATACTACTCACTAGTAACATTTATAGAATTGAAATATTAACTCGGTTATTTGTAGAGGATCCGCGGGAAGAAAATTATAATTCGGATGTGTTTGTTAATTTTGTGTATGTTGCATCAATTCAATATTCACGGAAGCATGCAAGGCAAGACGTAACACAGAAGTCTGTTGATAGTGGAAACCGAGTTTTCATTACACTGAATTTACAAACTGTCCCTTATAAGTGATTGATCTGTGGTTTTGTGTTTTCCCGATTTGATCCAGGAAATCACACCACATGCGATCACACAATGGGGTAACATACATTATGCGTATTTTTGTGATAACCCAGACACAATTTGCTCCCATCAGTTTTTGAACTATTTTACACATCACGTCGCAAGCAGGCCAGTGAAACCTTCGGGTTATTACAGTGTGTAACAAAATAATAACAGTCAACTACGGAAGTTTTCAGAGAAGAGACGTGGAACAGAATTCAGGGAATGTTTGATTTAATTTTGTATGTATGGGCCCGACTCTTGTTATTGTGTGCACGGAATTGAAGTTCAGTTGATGTCAGCGTTGTAATCACTAGATTGTGTGTCACTAATTTTTGTCAGTCAATATCCAGCAGTTTATACAGGAACATGCACAGGTCACAGATAACAGAACTCGTGATCGTGCTTACGTTTATTGCATTAGTGTAAGCCACACCAATTTTATAATACAACACACACCAACTCGTTTCCCATCAATTAGGATAAACCGACGACGCACTAGCCACACAGTGCACGTATTGCCTCCATGTTGTTGCGTGACAACAAAGATACTAATATTCCAAAAGTATTCTTTCTCATAACACTAACCTCGCGATGATGATTTGAGAAGTTCTCAAAGCTTTAAATCATTCGCGCTGAATATTTACTCGCCAAGTTAGGAGTGGTTTTAGGAAAATACAGTTTTGGGAATATGTTCGCTCTTACTTTGGCGGTGACCTTAGTTTGAGACAACAGTTGATAATTGCAAGCTGCGATTCCTAATAACAAGACATAACGAGATATTTCCTTTTTGTGAGTAGAAAGCTATCACAAGGGTTTTCCTGGCTGGCTGACGGTGGACGATGACAAGTCTGCTTAACCTTAATAACAGAAAATACCTCTGCGTATCACGTTTTCAAGATTCTGTCTCTCTTCCATACACGAGCAGTTTAGTTTATCATTCCAAGCATTTTCCAGACTAACCAGTGTTAACAAACTGTTAACTATTTTGTCCTTTCCATCACTTTGGTTCTGTTAGTCACTGGCTTGTTCATGTCAACTGCCCGCCCATCTTTACATCGTGAGAAGATTCATTCTGGATGTTCGGCAATGTGTGCTCCTTTATACCAAGTAAATAATTGTACTTTCATGAAGCTCACCTCCGTCCTTGTTTTATCTCGTTATGCACAGAATATATGAATGGAAAGCGATCCAGTAACCCCTTGCGGTATCATCTAATGATGCTTTCCTCCAGATCGCCAATCATGGAGGAACTTCTGATAGTAAGCTGATCAATCTAAGTTGTGTATGGCTGGTCTATACCACTAGTTTGGATGGAAACAGAGTAACAAGTTGCTCGGGCCACGATCACAAGGGTACTGAGATTAAGTCCCGTTCCTAACATCATTAGTTCACGGGTTCGAACAGGAACGGAATCCATCACAGCGGCATCTCAATATGAAATTGAACTTTATGAATTACTCTGACAGTTTTGTGCCTCAGTCGAAGTAGACTGATAATCCGAGGTGGACGATGTCCACTCACACCAAAGAGGTTTGACTGCAATTTCCACCAACCATGGTAATTTGTTTCTGGCGATTTATGATAGTCCACTTAATGATGCGTAATCGGCAACTGGGATAATGCTGAGTCAGACGGTTGAATTACCAAGTCTATCCTCGAAAACCAACAGAATCATACAGATTAGAATTTATACGGTATTGTTTTCAAAAATTACACTTAAAATATCCTTCCACCGAGAAGATGGTATCTAAATTAGACACCGGGAAAATTGTTTGAATAGGGGCAACTAATGAAGTGGCCACGAGCCGACAGAAGTTCACCCCCTTTTGGCAATCAGGTAAAGACACGAACATGAGCTTAAATGAAAATTTATAGTTAGACAAAGAAAAGAATACGTGGATTTTGTAAGTGCAACCTTGTTATAAAATTCATCCTAGGTGTTATTAAGTTTGGAAGATAGCAAAGAAAAGGTCAGATTCTGAGCGACTTTTTATGACCAAACCAAACAAGCTTCAAGAGGTTCAAAGGTCAAGCGACAGACATATCAAACTCAACTTCAATAAATTCAATGAATAACCTGGTTTCAATTGGATATCAGCTAGAGATCAATAATGAAAGCGAAAACAATACTATCGGGCTAATTAACTGTAGTGATTGTAATTCATAACGGAACATTATGTGCTATCGTTGTTTTACTGTATGCACAATCACGTTGTACAGATACGGATTACGTAAGGATTTCGTTGGCTAGGTTGCTGCGTTATTGCTGCCGCGTAGAAACTAGTTTCGAGTTTGACATAAGTACATTTCTGATTCATATTACATATTTCCAACCACCATATTAATTCTATTCTAATGGATTACTTTCGGGCTTCCAAGTACGGTTTTAGGAATCCATTGCAGTTTCTAAATTGCAAATTGTCCGATGAAATAGACATAAAAAACTCACTCACGAAGCTAACTGCAAGGAAGGTCAAAGGTGTTTAAATAAGATGGGTGTCATTTGTTGTAGGGGGACAGTGAACTATTTGATCATTTTCTCTTAGTAACAGACAGCCTAGCTAAACAGACACACTCTTGTAAACCGCTCTAAAGTAACATTGTTCACTTTGTGAAGAACAGATTCAAATTCACAGTGGTATTTGAAAGTTAATACACTCCAGCCCGGAAAAAATCTATTTCTAACGTTTGCCTGTTATGGACGACAAAAGTGTAATGTTATCTGTTTCACTTGTAGATTTCACGCAAAATCTTGTAAATCACGTTGAATTTAGTCAGTTTCACAAAGAGTTGTGGCTTATTGGGTAATGTGGTGGATCTAAACGTTGAATACAATTCAGGTGTGAACACGAAATCAAAAGGTGCTAAAAAAATGAAAACAACTGACTCACAGTAGTTCGTGAAGGTGTGTCGTTTAGAGTTGCACCACACAGAATGAAGTATCCAATTGATGTGATCTGTCGTACAGTTTCCAAGTAACTTTGGAGGTCACAACGAAGGTAATTCCGAAGACAGATCAGTTTGGAAATGTGCTGAAATAAATGAGGATTCCATTAACCGTTAACTCTCCCAAAATCTGTACACACGTGACACTAAACGCATAGAGAGAACACAGGGCTCGCTACCTTGGAAGTTAATTTGTATTGTTAATTGATTTGACTCACATGATTTAAACGAGTGTACTTGTGAATTTGAGGAACGTGAAAAATGTGAAAAACAATGAGAATTATACAGTATACAGTAAAGTGAATCGGAGAGACTTCTGTGAGATATTTATATCCTTCCTGTTTTCGTCAGATACTTCGCAGTCAACTTCATTGTAGTTCATCACACGGTATTCTATGCTAGTTGCACTGTTGCCCGAATAAATTTTACAACCAGCTGGATAGCACAATTGTTTAAAGCTTCAAATAACCGAAAAGTATTTGTAACTGAACAAAAACTCGGCCCGGACACTGTGGACGTCTTGGCATTTGCTAGTTCCACATGGCTTTTATGTACGACTACAGTCTCACACATTTTTCTCGTGTCCGGTTGTCTAATCCTTGAAGTCATGACGTCGGCTCTGTGATTTTTTGTATGGTGACAACAAACAAGGGATTTCAGCGAACGGAAATAGTGATTCGACGTGGCATGTTGCTTTGAAGGGAAAGTCTACATCAAGGACTAAAAGGTATTCCCTCTTTTGTCATCGGGTGGTACTCCCATTACTATAAGTATGCTGTAGGTGGCGTGTTGTTTCTCTGAAAAATTTCGTGAGCTCAGACATTTGCTGAAAAGTTCCTTATGATGCCTGAACAGTGTGTCAGTCTTCAACATTCTACGAGAACGACCACAAGTTTTGAATCCTTATTAACACGGGTTTGTCCGCGAACTTATTTCAAATCACTTGCAACAGAACGGCTTGTAATGACATACTCTGCCTGAATGAAAAAACGAGATTTCTAAAATAAACTATTTTGTGTGAATTGTGACAAATACGATAAAATATCGATTATTGTAAAGCAAACGAATTTCAACAGATATTTTGTTCCACTATGAGAACCACCTTCAGAACGTGAACCAGGTGAACCGGTGTGACTCAATGTTCAGTGAGACCTGCGAGACAAACATCTTTTTTTTGCTCAACAAGAACATAATCATAAATGCAAGGAGTGAGAAGCATCTAAGTGAAAATTGTTTCTAATTTTTACTCAAGATTTTAGATGCTATCGTATTGGAAATTAAATGGATATGGAAAGTTATATACTGATACTCGCTGAGAGGCAACCCACAGACTATGACGATAGTTGTCAGTCTTCTCAGACGTAGTCTGAAAGACGCAGGATGGGCAGTGCATCTGGTTTGGACGTGCATAAATGTACACATATTGTGAAACCAACTAATTTGGAGCTGACAGAGGTTCCACTTAGTGTCGGATGTCTAACTGTAGTAAACCGTGAGAGCGTGTGTTTGAAACACTAAATGGGAGAAATGAGGATTAAATGAATGAGCATTGAGAACGGTACAGTGTAACAGTCCTCTGAATGACGATTATAGTGTGAAGATGTTTGTACGGTACGATCCTTTTGAGATTACCAGGATATGCATTCGTCAATAATACTATTCTTGTATTTCATCGAACGAGTGCTTTCTGAACAACACACAGTGGTATACAGTGATAAAACAACCGGATAAAAATAACATCGAACTTTCCAGCACTATCCAGTAAACCTCAGACAATCTACTATTAGTGCTCCAAACTGAGAACAATTAACAGGGTGATTAAATTAAATATTTCTACACCCACACTGCCCAATGATCAATAATGTAAGGTCCAAAATCATCGTCAGGAAGAAAAATCACGTTTTAACCAGTATCGTCAGAGTTAAATGCACTCATACATCCTCCACGCATTAAATTTCAATGCGAGCTTCTACAGGAATGTGATAATTCACGTTGCAGTCAATGTGTAAGTTCTGTGTACGAGTTATCTATGAAGAGATCCCTGTTTTCTCTCTGGATGTTTTCTGATTTTTCAGTGGTCTGGTCTCGGGCATCATCAGCATGTCAAAAGTTTTGCTGAACTCCACCATATATATATATATATCTTTGGCGTGCTCCCTCATCGTTCATTATCGGAGTATTTGGTTTCAGATCTCAACCAGAAAAATTCTAGTAGATGTGTAAAGGTTATTGTCATAGTGATAGATAAAAACGGCAGACTGAAGGCTTTTCAAAATGAATCACAGAATGGTCGCTATGAGTAGTTTAAGTAGACATCGGAATAATGAAACACAAATATACGAACAGCTTTGTCAAATTCAACTGAACGTCTGCCAAACCATACTAGTAGCGCTGTTTAAAACCGATACATAGCTTCTGGTCAGCCCCTTCGGTTAAGACAGTGCATCGATGGTTATATTCGATGTACGTCAGCCAATTACATAGTTTCTCAATATCAAACTACGAAGCCCAGTCAACTGACAAGGTAGGGTAATATATGCTCTTGGGTCAACAACCTTCTGAGCGCTCACGTCATTAAGTCTTTCGTGGATGTTTCAGCAGAGCACTTTCTGTCATATATACTACCAATGGACAATGATAATGGCAATATATAACCCATCCGCCGGATTTCGTTCCCAGAATTCATATGGTGTTAACAATGTAATATACCGTAGTTAAAAAACGCACGTGGCTACTAGTAATTCCTTGCGCAAGGGACGGAATGTACATGTGCTGAAATAGGTAGTACGGAAGTTAGTCACAGAACTGGTAAGTCGGAAGCTGTATTCACAACCAGCTAATTGAACACACTCATTCGTAGGAAGCGTTTATTCAGCAACACATGCAAAACAGAAGCACGATAACATGATGGTAAAAGACGACAAAACAAGCGTCTTACAATTAATCATTGTTCTCCTCCGTTGTTATTTCTTGCACTTGGTCCAGGTACGTGGCGGTCGAGAAACCGGGAAAGGAGAGGGAAAAAGGCACAAGCTGTTTGGTTCGCAGTTTGACTGACGTCGTTGCTGTTACAGGTTGTACGTTGCAGTGCGCGGAGGAATTGTCGGTATCTATACTCGTTCAAACAAATGTTTAAACACATACAAAAATCTGAAACATAGTCTTTGAAATCGAAGAATAATGTCGTTAGCATCGCTGCTTACGACGGGTTAAGTCCGCTACTCTGTTTCATTCATGTGTACTCATATTAGGTAATAATTTCTGATCATGTACTGAAGTTAAATGATTTTTCAACAGATAAATGCTTGCATGTGTGAACGTTCCGTTAGCTGCAACTATTTTCTTCTTTAACGATAAGAAATTTGGTTCGGATCTCCTTCGCGATAACATACCGCCTAGAAGTGGTGAGTTTCAAAACTCCTACGGAAAATTTGTGATCCTCAAGGTGGAGTTGAAACAACATCATTGCGAACAAAACAGCTTACAACTGCGGTGCAGGAAAGCAAGAAAATCACTGTTTCCTTTCTGTATCTTAACGAAGCCCCACACAAAAGCTTACAAAAGTGGGATATTCTGGCGCTGCAAATTCGCTTTGTTAGTCACCAAATGCATTTGTTTTGCTTATCTAACAGGGTGTGAGCAGATCGTTACCCCTTTCGTAACCGATTGTAGCGAAAAGGCGTCCAATAAAGCACAATCTTTGTTGTCCAACTCGCTAGTTACCATGCTACGCGCGCGCTCACGTTTGAGTCAAAATTTGTACGATCATACGGACCGAAGAAGACTGGTTGGGAATAACGCAACGACCTGCGAGGTCAACACGAAAGCGAACGAATAACAAGACGAAACGGTAACAGAGCGGAAGGACAAGCGAGCACGTTGCGGGGTCTGTAAGAGGCCGCAGTTGAAAGACTCACGTGAGTAATAGTAATTCCTTGTGCAAAGGACGGAATGTTCACCTGCGGAACTGGATAATACGAAAGTTAGTAACAGAACTGGTGAGTTGGAAGCTGTATTCACAACCACCCAATTGAACTCACTAATTCGTAAGAAGCGTTTATTCAACAACACATGCAGAACAAAAGCATGACAACGTAATGATGATAGAAAAAGTCACAAGTTGTTAGGCGCGCAGTTTGACTGACGTCGTTGCTGTTACGGCAAAGGCTTTCAGCTTGAACGCTGAAAACTGAAATTTAGTGCAAGAGGTTATACAAGCCAATCCAGTCCACTTCTGACTGTCAATAAGAAAATACGTCCAGAAAAGTGACTTTCAAGCACCCGTGTGCACGGACTATAGATTCCATAAGATGAGATTTCAAAATATAATAAGTAACACAATCACATCTTTAATGTTAAAACGTTCACCCTAGATTAGATTTGACGAAAAATCTACAGGTTGCATTCGAATGCGTTCCGTTTTGATGAGTTTTTCGAGCGGATCAACAAAAACGTCTTATTTGGCAACTTACTACCAATCGGGAAAAAAACAACAAGTCAGTAAACAAGCAAACTGAAGTATGCAATTTTCCACGTCTGATAAGAAGAAAACGTGTTGATCAATTTTTTGTTTCAGTGTTAAATTGTAGGGCTGAACCAGCGTTTTGGAAGGTTCATTTGATGATTTCCAAAAGTAATAACTGGATTTCAACACTTCACGATCAGTGATGACGAATAATTTTGGCTATCGAATAGATTTGCAACTGAGAAACAATCTAGACTATTGCTTACGATTCTAGTTGAATATGTGGCTGACCAAACAAAGCAGTGCACAGCGAGACGGAATGTGAAATAATAAAATGATTTTAAGTCTGAATGGAGAAGACAGTAGGCTGATATTGCACGATTTATGTCCGGACAAATTTCGTTGCATCTTTACGAGTGCATACTACAGACCATTTATATATCAGTGAGAAAACGAACAAGATACCAGAGAAAGTCAATTGTCAGAGTGCACAATCATTGTCACTACCAAGGTAGCGACAACCCTACAACACAGTTATTTATGAACACACAACACGGGTTTGAACTTTTGGATTGCAACAGCCTCCGCATGGCGCAGTGTTCGCCTTTGTGATGTTGAGTAGATAACGCGAAATGCCGTTGTGGGATCACATTGGTGTTCCGTCATTAGAATGTGACGTGCAATGGATGATGCAGGCTCTCTGATTCTATGCGCCACTGTGACGTCATGTGCATGCTTGACCTGTCTCTTGACTCACTTTGAGATGTGCTCCATGACCCATTGGATTGATTCATAAGTTCAAAGAACGGTTCGCTACTAAAGGAAACAAGTAG
>LUCH01000195.1:236827-273100 GCA_013368495.1 Paragonimus heterotremus | reverse complement strand
CTACTTGTTTCCTTTAGTAGCGAACCGTTCTTTGAACTTATGAATCAATCCAATGGGTCATGGAGCACATCTCAAAGTGAGTCAAGAGACAGGTCAAGCATGCACATGACGTCACAGTGGCGCATAGAATCAGAGAGCCTGCATCATCCATTGCACGTCACATTCTAATGACGGAACACCAATGTGATCCCACAACGGCATTTCGCGTTATCTACTCAACATCACAAAGGCGAACACTGCGCCATGCGGAGGCTGTTGCAATCCGAAAGTTCAAACCCGTGTTGTGGGTTCAGAAACAATTGTTTGTAGGGTTGTCACTACTTTGATAGTGACAACGATTGTGCAGTCTGACAACTGACTTTCTCTGGTATCTTTTTCGTTTTCTCACTGATATATAAATGGTCTGTAGTATGCACTCGTAAAGATGCAACGAAATTTGTCCGGACATAAATCGTGCAATATCAGCCTACTGTCTTCTTTATTCAAATTCTTGACGGGAAAGGAATGTTTCAAGATTTTAAATCTCTTCAATATGAGTTCGTGAGGTCTGAGGGGTGAAAACGGAATGTAAATTGATTACAAAACTCCTCTGGACTCCAGTGAAACAAGTGGTCGAGGTTAACTTTAATCACGAATTTAAAAAAAGGATTTACAGACAAAATGATGAACAGCGGTTGGGAAACATTTAAATTTTGGAGAGGAACTTGAAATAATACTACAAGAAATTGGTACTCATTCAAAGTGGCCAGCGGATCACCGCTTATTAATAAATCCATCAACATCAAACAGTTAACGGGGATTGATAAAACTGGTCAGATAACGTTTACAGTTACATGGGATAAATACAACATTAGGATTTGTGAAGCCTTGTAATTAATTGTTCACTCGGCCGATACTCAGTAGAGTTCTGAACTAACAACTCTTCCGGATAAACTTCGATAACAGTAAAATCTTAAACACTTAGGTTAATAGTGGTTCGCAAAATCACAGGTTACAAGAAGTCTGACGGGTAAGAACTCCTGTCGGAATAAATCTAAAAGAGAGTGGTGGTGGTTGAAATTTCACGAGATTTAGCACCAACGGGATTCCCTACGTAAGCACACTAAGTCTATCACTAAATAATTTCTTGAACCGCACAAACGGCTGCAAGTGTCTCCAGGTTCTTTTGTGGAGCAATTGCGTCACAACAGATACTTGGTTATGGTTATGCGATAATCACCACATATCTGCCACTTTTGAAAAGAGTGACAACTGGTTTTTCCTTGGCTGGAGAACCAACGGCAATCAACATGCCTCGCTTAACCGTATGTTGAGGAGTGTTTTTTCTTCCGGTCACGAGGTTCATAAAGGGGTGAATGATATGAAAGTATCGACTAGCCTTTCAATCAAAAAATATATTGGATACGATTTTGAATATCGGATAAGTAATTCGTGTAATACTCGTCAGTGAACAATGTGATGTTCATACTTTTACTAAAATGTGCTGCGACGTTGTAATCCAAGAAACGTACAGTCCAAGTCAAGAGCGATGTTTTTCAGTTTTCAGGGTCTCGTTACTGCATCTCGTCGGCCTTATTCAAATCAATATTTTCCAAAGTGCACTTGAAATGAAGCACTAATGGAAGCGTTCTTAAGAACGAATTAGGCGTGTTTCTCGAGGAAGTTGCTTAGATTCAACTGAATTGTCTTTCAATCCCTTCTGGGCATCTTACACGAATGGGATTAAAGTTTAAAACAGAAAATAATAAGACATTCTGAAATTTCCAGAAGACAGCTTAGTTTAACTTCTGTTGTTACGGACGTTGCAAACACCTGAGTTTGCATTCTTTCACATGAACAAACCAGATGAGCTAATTAATGGCCTAGTTTTCTACTGAGTCTCCTTTTGAAAACTATGGATTATTCACTCTTGTCCTGAAAGCAAGAACGTCAAAGTTCGGTTAAGTACAAAAGTGATAATTTAGCACAAAGCATATACAAATAAACGTACGAACTGTTAGGTGTTTTGTTATTCAACTATACGCCGAGGGAACATGCTTGTTGGGCAAGTTCTAGTAATCACGTTTCAAAAACGTGTACAACAGATTTATTCGCCTCCACCTCGAGCAAGGGACTCTTGTCTGGCGTCCTCATCTGTAAGCGGACAAGCTTACTTCAGGAGCTGCTCAAAGGCGTGCACCAAAGACAGTTCTGGGACTGAATGTGAAACCTTAATTCGAGCAGGTTTGTGAACCAAACTCCTCTAGGATTTTGTAGACAGACAGAGGACATATTCTTTGCATTCATGAGTTTGAAGGTCTCAAACCATTCTTGCAGATCACTGCTCATACTTGCGCTTGTGAGGCCACTCAGAGGCCATTCCTTAAAACTTAACAGCCAGTACAGCCGATTCGATCTTTGGCACAACTGCGCTGTTCCTGGATCTCTCTGCTTGAACACGTCGTGAGTGACACGACAATGGCTGCGTTTAAGTTTCGCCTAAATGCTTGCTCCATTCTATGATTCAAGTCTCAACGTGTCTTCTTGCACATTGCCGCGTGCAAATGTTTGTCCGCCAATTAGCCCATAACATGCCACCCCATACACTTAACCATACATGGACATTTGTGTAGAGTAATGATAGACATGTATTTGTTTTCCTCCGTTTCAGCCCTCCTGCACAGTCGAAAAAAGTTGTTGAGTGTAACTACCCCTTCGCGTTGAGATTACTTGTTTGGAGAATGAAACAATTGACAGGTGTCACTCTCAGCTTCCTTTTACCACCAACTGAACCGACTGAACTCAGTGAATTTTTAACCTGCGATTAATGAGCATAAGTCGCTGAAGTGAAACGGGGTAGGAGATAGGACGTAAAGTTGAGGCAAAAATTCGATAAGAGATCGATCAGTGGTAGGTAATTTGGTCGATATAACTTGAACTACATGCAAAACTATTGACAACTTGTTAACTCGCAGACATTTTGGCCAGCCTCCTTTGAGCTGGAAAACTAAACCGGTTTACAGTTCGTGAGCGGATCATATCTTTGCTACAAACACAGTCAAAAATTTAGTCAACCGTTCTGACCACTGCAAAACTTGCCGTGGTTTCTCGATTGTCTCCAGAAGACACGATTATGCACTCTGGATTATTTGGCCGTGCAAGTCTGCTCAGGCGTTGGGTGACATCCTGGAAGACCGATCAGTTGCATTTTTTAGTTGTGTTTCCTTTATGATATTGTTACCTGCGGTCGAAACCAGCAAGCGCGCACAGGTTGAATTTGAATCGTGTAACGGAGCGTGCTGCTGTGTTGTCGGCGCCGTTTTAGTTATCGTTTGTGTAAGTCGTGTGCATGGCTTACTGGGCCTTTGGCTCATGTTTGTTTTCTTGTTGTTTCCTTTTACAGGATCTGTTGGAACCCCTACTTCGGAAGAACGCTGTCCCCTGGTGTCTCCACGTTGCCCCACATTGGTCCGCAGGTGTGCCGGACAGTCAACGTGTAAACAGCCGGCTCGCATATTACAGTATGTGAATTTTGGTGGGAACCTTTTGCGTACACCATCAACTGGTAATGCGCATTCCGCATAGAGGAATCGCTGTTTCTGTTATTGGTTTTACTCCAATCGACGCCCAAACTTTCTAAACTAGACCTCACTCAATTTAGCCAAGCTGTCCCATTGCAGATCAGCAGAATGAAAAAAACCGTCATCATTAAATGCAATAGGGAGTATAGGAAAAGTGGGGCGACTGACCTGCAGATGACTGTAACAAAACTGACGACATGGTTACAAATATGAAACGTCCCTCTTAAAAACCGCGTTATTTTAGCTTATCGTGAGGCATTCTTTGTTGAATATTGCAGTTGCAACTGCGAAAATGTGTATGAATTGCCTTCTAGCAACCATTGTGGTAAGCCACGTGAGTAATTGGAAAAGGTCATTGGGGGTGGAAAAACCTGGATGCGGAACATATGATTTACTCTCGAAAACCGGGTTATTGATTGTTAAACACAGTGGTATTTTTTGGTATAGGAGCGATAAATTAAAACAAACATTAGCGTCTGACAGCTACAAGCTTACCTTGACATGGATGCTTACAGAAAGTTATGTAGTATCACACAACGAGGTCTGGAATAGCCGGACATAACATCCAGCTGACACGACTCGAGATGGCAAAAGACAACCAAGCTTAAAATGTTCAAAACAGCCGTCAGTTACAACAGCAGATAAAAAGAAATTGGTCCACTACGAACAACCTCCGTTTTTCACAGGAAGCGTATCAGAGAACTAGCTTTATTGTAGGCGTGAATGTAGAAACCACCCTGATAGAAATTCAATTTTATAATCCAAAATATGTGAACTTTTTCTCCTCAGGACTTTACAAATGCATGTGATGTAAGGGAACTGTACAGGAATTTCAGAAGAGGCCATGTAAACCAACAAATGACTTAGAAAATTGGGGTGAAGTTAGTAGAGTTGTTGAACAGTAAGCTATCGATTGCACCATCAGACACTTGTCCATGGATGTCGAATGGTTCGGTTTTGTTCGGGTTTCAGGTAGCATGAGTATTGGGTGTGTGTCGCCTGCCTGGTTGGGGTCCTGGTGATCCTGTGAATTGCTAGCTAGAAAAGTCAGTGGTCAACCTGCATTCATACGATTCCTAATTCTTCCGTCTAGTCTTGTTTTACAATCAATTTCAACTTTTCCAGTAACGTTTTCTTCTTCTAAGATATTTTACGTCTCCATTGAGGTGAGCGGTGGCTGGAATCACAGTACCCTCTGGTCAGACTCAAAACTGTTGTGGTGATGACGATGCACATGAGTATACCCGATAAAGAGAGACAGAGGGTTCACATGAACTGATCTGCACACACAGACATATATCGTGTGGACAGAAGGCGACAATGTTTGTCGTTGAGAACAATCATATTGTGACCGTTAGAGAGAAGCATACAAAACTTTGTAACTACTTTGGATTGTCTAGCTAGTTTTAGTGAAACGTCAGTGTCGGTCATGTGGAGACCATTCATGCTGCTTAAGTCAGTGTGAGGTCATTCCTGAAGGTGTTCATGAACACCTGTGGAATAATCCTTTTTTTTTCAAACTCAGGCAGATGTTGGTTAATTATACTGGATTGTAAGTAGATCATCATCATCATCATCATCATCATAGACAGCAATACATCAGTGGTTCACACTGATGCTTAACTGCCACACAACCATGAAGAAGAATAAAAACAAACCTTGTATAGAAAGAGAGAAGAAAAGACAGGGAAAGGGGAGGGGACCTAGTCACTAAAAATAGCTACGTCAACATTCAAACATACATCAAGGTGCCTACACCTTGCAAACAAACAAACAAACGAGTTGTAAGTGAAAGTAAGGCGTCATCAGCAAGACAGCTTCCTCACAGCTTTCACTGCCCCGCGTGATTAAGTGCACTCACTTCACAGACAACTCGGACAAACAACGACAACAGTCACGCCACTGAGCTCGGTTAGCCGCCATCTCACCTAAAGTTTCAAGCCATCGACTCTGTGAGTCGCGAGGGCTCCAGCCCGGGAGACAAACCCGATCTACAGTGCCCAACCCCTTCGTGAACGATTTTATTTGTCTATGCCAGGTCATCATCTGTCCACCTCGCACCTTACGCCAATCGGTCGAAGCGTCGGCAAACAGTGCTCGGTGTGACAAGCGATTAACTGGCATCCTTAGTAAATGGCCTAACCATCTAAGTCTGTGCAAATGTAGTGATTGAATAAAAGAACTCGTTTGACAATCAGTGCCAAACACCCGCTTCCTAACCTCTTCGTTGCTTACTCGCTGGTGCCACCCGATACGAGCGATTGAACACAAACACCGGTGGTCAAACACCTCAAGACGGTTCACGTCTTTTACCCTGAGAGGCCATGTTTCGCTGCTGTAAAGTTATATAGCTCTCACTGTTGTCTGATATATGCGGTCCTTACGCTTCAGAGAGATACCTTTCTTTCGTCATAAGTGCCTCAGATTACGAAATACCACCCTAGCCTTGGAAATACGCACCTCTGTTTCATTCCCTACACCTCCGTCGCCGCCGCCACCGATGTAACTTCCCAGATATACAAACCGATCAACAACTTCCATGACTTCATTGTCTAACATTAAACCCACGTAATCTCAGCAATCTTGCAGAAGTACTTTGCATTTTGAAGCTGCAAAGCGCATTCCGAAGTACTTAGCAGAACGCGAAAGTGTGTTCAGCGTTGCTTGTCAAACAGCAACATCTTAACGTCAGCATAATCAAGATCGGTCAGTCTTCCACCAGGTAGGAGGTCAACACCGGCATCATTAGAGTGTCGCAAACAGTCCTCCATTATTTCGTCCATGACGAAACTAAACAAAAATGGTGAATAGGGACAGTTTTGACGAACGCCGCTCCTGGTGCTGAAACTTTCAGACAGCTCACCGTAAACCCTAACCTAAGTCGAATTATGGGAGTAAAGCGCCGACAGTATGTTCGCCTACTTGGTCGGTGCACCCCTGTGTTTAAGCGACTCTAATAGTGTAGATCGATCCACCGAATCGAACGCACTTTTACAATCGAGAAATATGGCAATTGTTGGCCGGCAATATACATGACGCTGTTCCAAAATTTGACGAAGGGTGAAAATATGATCTATACATCCCCGGCCAGGACGAAACCCTGCCTGTTCTTCTCTGAGTTCTTCTCTAAGTAGATCAAGGTGAGCTGAATACGAGCGGCACATACCGTAGACTTTATAATGATCAATATTGGTAACCGCAAAAGGCCTCATATGGAGGTATGCATAGGAATGGAAGGCACAAGCTCAGAAGCAGCTGTCATTTGCTTGCCATAATCTAACCATATTAACTGTCCTCGGTCCACAGAAAACGCAACCAAACATAAGCCACATACACACCATGATAACTTAATGGTCCATATCTCCTAGTTTATCAACTTACATACTTCGTGAACTGAAGGTATTTCACTGAGAGAGACATAAGCACCCAATCTGTACCAGACAAGTAGTAACGAAGGCTGCGATTCAACTGAAGGGTGTCATTTGTTTACCGCTTGTGTGACATAAGAAAAGAATGCTTATGGAACAACTGAGTACCTTCTTAACACGTGGTGGTATTATTTAACTGTAAATATCTGTGAAGATTTGATAATGACGTCGATGAATCCTAAGTATTGTACTGATGCAGTGGAACGGCAATGAATACTAACTTTAAAAAAAAGTAAATCAATAAATTCTATATCAAACTAATGAAGTCAGGGTGACATCCACTCTGTGAATTGAGCCACACTCTGCTATAAGAACCCCTGAGTTCAGAAAAGCAAATTCTAAAACTTTTATCTCTGAAATCAACACTCTCAAAAACTTTCATTCCGCAACCAAAGAGCTGCAGTTTCGTTAAAAACTCAATTGAAAGATGTGTCAAAAACAATCGGCCGATTCCTCCATATCTTCAAAGTTTAACTTGATGGTAATTTTTGTAAAACAGTTCGCCAGATCGCAGTCTTAAACTAACGTGTGTATCTTGTTCAGACACAAGAATCTTTCTCAATATAGTCTTCGTTGTTTAGAGACCAGGAAAACCTAGCTCACAAAGATGAGCTGTAGAAAGTGATAACAGATATTTTTAAGTAACCATGTTGAGAATGAGCTCATCTTTACAACCTAACTCAAAACCACGCTCATGACAGTAGAGTGAATTTCGTTGTATATGTAATGATTCACTTTCAGATCTCCTTGTAATCAGTTAATGCTTACAATTTGCGAAAATTTAAATCCCACCATATTGTTGATCCAACTCATATCGAGGACCATCAGTCACCGATGTGTGTTGCCTCACCTGGTCCGAAGATTTTGTAAATGTCCGTGTGAAACGGATTACAGTTCATCTATTGATATGCGAGGATTATCATCTAAAATTATACTGTTATAAATGCGAACGTCCAACCGCTTAAAATCCGTTACTCTAAACGTTCAGGTCCTGGGAGGAAAGTTAATTTCACTGACAAGCTCTTCTGAGCACGTCTCATCTAGGGCCAGAAACAGGGATGGACGTAAAAATGTAAGGCAAACTATTGCGACTTCAAGAACAGACAGTAAACAGCCAGCACATCTACAGTTGTAGACCCCAAGTTAGTGAAGATGAAAGATTTTGCACGCGCTACTTAACGAATAACCCGGGGTTAATATGGTCCATGGAGATGATGATAGCCAAGAAATTGTCCCCTCAGTGTGTACAGAAAGTCCTCAACATTACAAACCATTTACATTGTTGAAGTATTTTATCATGTGTCGTGAATGAGCTTCGATTGGGGTGTGCAGTTCTGTTCACCTGTTTTACACTGTTTGGTTTTCAATTTCCAATATAGTACTTACATGAACAGATAGAAAAAATGAGCTGAGAAGGAAAATGGTGCAGTAAAACATTTCCGATTTCTGTCTTGATATTCGATGAGACAAAGAGATAGTGTATTTTTCAAGAAAGGTCAGAAGTGAACTTTTTCAATATCCGGTAAATTATGTTGAATTCATTAACACTACAGCAAACTGATAAATTATGGTTTCTTTTCGGGGAAACAGACTGCATTCGCTAATTTTGATGCTGAGAATAAGTGGTTGACTCCATGGGACAGACATTGGTGGTATAAAGCCGCTTCTTCACAACAATGTCGAAAAGTTTTCGAATTCAGCACTCCACTCTTGGCCAACTTGAATTTCTTGACCTCGGTTCTGTGGACAGATTGGACCTTCCACGTCACTCGTTTCATCGTTAACTTTCGTTTGTTAATAGAAAAAAGTCAGTGGAACTTAACCCTAGAATTAATTTCCTTTGCGCTTCATCACAACCGATGGGGATGAATTCGTAGAGGTAGAAATTGATTCTTAATGTTCACCAACAAAGTATTTCAAACAGACAGAAAACGTTTTCGCTTACTGTAGCTGACTGTGGACTATAGAATCAAAGGTCCATCAATGAGGTGTTGTTTCCTTTACATCTAATCAGAAATGTTAACCGCCGACTTCCCAATATTTTGACAGATTAGTCAGTTTGTAGCAAACTGTGATTTCTTCCATGTTACAACGTTTTTCTTCGATGATCGTCTGGAACAAGTTCATCTAGCCGAATGACTGGTAAGCAGTATTAGGTCCAATTACTCTGAACTTCTCTGTAAGCTGTTGTAGTCACTGCAGTCGCTGCGAGTTTCGAGCTTTCTTTTCTGATGCCGCGAAGTTTCTTAAGCTTAGTGACCTCCACGTAAAGTCCCTCGAGCTTAATGTGACACTTTCTAAAACGCAAACGGTATCAGTCAAGAATTATATGGTGTTATTCATCTGGCACCTACATGCCTGTCTGTAGTGTGACAAGCGTTCTTCAAACAAATGTGAATATTCTATGTTTTCAGTCATGGGTTGCCCAGACTAGGAGACTGTAGACACATTGCGCACAAGTTACTTCGTAGTTTTATCTCATCTCAATGAAATTATATTTTACGCATTTGGTTTGATAAAAATGCAAGTGAATATAAGTGCATGTCTCCGCATTATTAGACTATCAATCAGATGAGGTTGAAAAGATTTTAAACATGTCATATATTACAGATTTTGTCACTACGCGGCCGAAATTCCAGTACCCGAAAATCGAGAGGATGTACGGTGCAATGTGTATAAGTGTACGTCACAATAACCCCAAATTTTTGTATGTAGGTTTGTGTGTGTACAACGTACTATTCAAAGAAAGTAGGCACAAATCAAACATCCGCTGAAGAGAAACATGACAAACAAGATATCTTGCGCTCTCAGTAAAATCAGTGCTTAAAATGTACATAAGAGGGAATATCTTAACGTAAGGGGGATGGAGTACGATACAGAGACCAACAATGGGGTAGTACGAAACCAGCAGCAACTACGGGTTATCCCCAAAGTCGTTTATCTCACACAGACTCAGCAAGTAGTGCAGTGGAGTTCAGCGATCGTAATATACTACTGTTACCGCGGCTATTCCGTAGCAGGCATATTTATTGACAACCTATAAGCCACAAGAAGACTGCAAGAAGGATCATCATAGTGCAGCATCACCCATAACAGTCCCTGCTACTCAATGGAACTGAGCACTGACATCTGTGCTAGCCGAGACTATCTTGGGCTGGATACTGCGTGCAAATGAGTGTTTTTGTGTCAGGTTTGGTTTACATGCTTAACCCGTGTATTGCTCTGTCTAATAACTAACCCTAGTGTCATCCGCGTTCTTGGATCACAACAGTAGGAGGTAAGCCGTATAAAGTGCTGAATGGAACATACGACCACCATATCATCAAGCATCTTTGAGATAAACCAGTATAACAGTATAACAGTTGCCTGTGGGATACGGTTACTCTATACCTCGTCCTCGTTCAAATACGGTGACTTCAAAAAACACTTAAAACTGCTATTGTGTAACTACGTAAACGACCAACTTTTTTGGATGTTTGATTTTTTAATTCAGTTGAAGCGACCCATAAAACGGTTTGCAACCAAACTCATGGTCGTGAAACAGAAGTTAGAAAACGCTGCTCCACGCATGAGGACCAAAATGTCCCACGCTAAAAAAAACGATTACAACATATTTTCTAAGTGTTTGTCCGCAATGTCCTCAACGCCAGATCCAACTCCGATGGACAGTTTATCACGTACGCATAACACTACTTACATAACTGAAAGGCACACAGGTAGATGACAGTCGCACTTCGCGACTAATGTACGGAATGCAACGTGGGTACTTAACCGTTTACGCTTAACGTGAATGCCTTCCTGTCATGACAGCGCGAAAGACATTTTGATAAGTCTCTCAACCGGAGTAAACTCCAAACAACGCTGGGCTACAAGTAGCATTCTGTTGCTGAACCTATTCCTGTTTTTCTGCTCCATGCCGTCAGATAGAGTACGAGTAGGCGACACTTGGATAAAATCCCCGTCTGAGTTAGGAACCATTGAAATGTACTTAAGAAACATTGACAATGTTCACACTTGGTTACCCTCAAAAGGCATCTGTATTCTATAACAGTAGTTATTTTGAGTAGCCAACCTCCACGGAGAGATTTAGAGACGCAGTGCGGTCGACAAACGTGGTATTTAAGAAAGTAGAGTTTGTTTTTCAACTTATTTACTCTATGACCCCCGAGATACAACCTCCTATCACGCTACTGTGTGACGATATGATCGACGATTGCGCTGTTGACCTTAAACTTGATCTGGCCGAATTGTCACACGCAAACCTTCTGTAACATTCACTTTGGAGTAACGGTGAGAATGTTCAGCTCTCTTTACTGGTGACTAAATGACAGTCCTACTAATTTCAAACGCTGATTTAGCGACTAAAAATTATCTCCAAATTGAAACAGCAAAACAGCACTGAAAGTCTTCAGCTGTTTCGGACTGCTAATTAGTAGTAGGAGATTTTAGTCGACATTAGGTAAACAGTGCTCACCCCCGACTTTAGCTTTCGCTTTCCTACAGACTCTTCAACCGTATTCTTCCAAACAGAAGCACTGTTTTTTCGTTTCGACCTTGCTGGAGCTCGTCAATTATGCGTGTCTCCGCCGTAGCCGGAACTTGAAATCCATATTCGCTTCCGAAAGATAATTCTGAAAGTCACTGTGCCATTGCTTTTACAACGGACGCAACCAGGTTCTCATACACAAACTCCCAGTCAAATTCGCTTGTGCGCGATATGTTGATTACCCGATCTCCTTTAGAAGAGATTATAACTGTCCTGATGAGGTGACTATCCTCTGATCAAACTGACTTATTTACTTACTCACTAAACCCTCAATTAATATCTGCCTTTTCTTGTTGGGATTCTTGAAGTTAAGTTCCAATTCAAACTTTAATCCGCCGTGCTATAAACCGTATACATACCCCACCGCGTCACACATGAGGTCTAGGTCTGTATCATTTTAGACAGGATACTTGAGAAGTACTGCTACTGTTCAGTAACACTCGAATGACTGATATCTCCCGATCGCAGGCGAGTAACATGGTTCAACTGCCTGTACGATCTAACCTAATAGCAGAATACAATTTAATGATCGGTTAGCAAATGTTAATATAGCGTTCTGTGGCGTAAGCATGAAATGCAAACTTGCACTTGAAGGAAAACAGATGTGCAAGTTACCAAATTATACTGTTTAAATACGCTAAAACAAGAGACTGATAAAACAGAGAATTAAACACACTAACAGGCAACAAAAAGCAGGCTGGTATAAAAGTGGACATGCTTAGATGTGTAAGTTCTTTGTTGCGGAGGGGGGAGTGATAGCTAAATATTCCTAACGCCTGGTGGTTCTAGATTACCTGCTCATTAAGAAAATTGTCAACACCTTGACAGCGTTAGTAGTGAACTCGGAGTTGCGTGGTACGTTTCAAAATGAACGGACGGTAAATTGAATGTTCTGCTTGAAATGTAGTCTACCCACTTGTAAATCACTTCTAAACAATGGTCCATCAACCGTTTGTTCATAGTTATTAGCAGAGGACTTCCTATTTAGTGATAAGGTACGTTGAAATTGTACGTTTGAAAGGATCCCCTACTCAGATGCCAACGGTCACATAAGAATAAGTCTACTATTGCCACGCTTTTCTCTCTCAGTACCCCTTCTTTGTATGCGTTCAATAGGAGTCGTATGTTTCATATACGGATGACAGTCCAGCGTGTGCTTCTTTATGTGTTGGGTGAACAATGGACCCGTACGTAACGCAAACCGCTTCAGGGTGAAATTGTCTATGTATTCTTCGTAAGTGACTCGAAACCCAGGCGTTTTCCCTGTCGTTAAGGGAAACATAAAAAGACATATATCACCGAAGGAACCTTAACTGGATTAGTAAAATTGCATGTACTGTTGTTTGCCCATGACCAGTAGGTCCTTCTTCCAAAAGTTGTCGAAGATAACTTAATCAGACCATTATGGGATACCACTTGTTAACTTACTTGGTGATATGGTCACACAACCAGGATGCTATTCTCTTTTGGCTACGTGGAGTGAATTCTGAACCTGAAAGTGTTATAAAACTTGTTTCATTGTAGAGCTTGAATCACACATCTGGCAATTAACTTGTAACGTAACTGTGAGTATAGTCCACAAATCGAATTTTTCACAGTCACACAGTCGAAGACACCAGACAGGAAAAAACAATCTAAGACGAAAAGTAGGCCTGGCTTGCTTTTTAACGCGGGCAAGTCTATACAGTCTCAAGTTTTTCGATCCCCTTATATCAGCTTTTGAAATGAGTGTTATCACATTTAAGGTGACGCTTCATTTACCCTTCAACTAGCTAGACTTTCTGTCAACCTACGTGCCACAAGTTGACTTTTTTCTCTTTCCTTTACACATAAGGCAGTTAACTATTGACAACAATAACCTATTTGAAGTCCAAATTACAATTGTCATTGTCCATATCACAAAACTAAACTGTGTTCAGCAATAGTTACATGAGCAAAACTGCCGTTGACGTAAAACGCTATTTGTAGGTTGAAGGTTAGACAGCGTTTGCAGAAGCTGATTAACAATCAGTTCACGCTGCTACTCGAGGATGAGACGTAGTTTGTCAATAAGTAAAACCGCTGCATAGACGCCTTAGCTGACTGTTGTTAGTTGCACAGATGATTCCTGATGTTTCGACATTGTTGTCTATGTGCCATAAGACATTATGCAGTCAAATTTGTGGACGTTTGAATAAAATCGAGGAATCTAACACCTCTGGTTAAAACATTTTCACGCCTAGGCAAACCAAATTACATTTGCTAGCTCTGATATGGGTGCTTGGCTACGTGCATCGACAGAATAAACAGTACAACTGCGCCTTAGAAAAATTGGCCATATTCCGAAATGGACTGAATGTATGACAGGCTGAAGTGTCACGCCACTTGTCCAGTCACAGTGGAGCCGTCACCCAATTTGGTCGCTTGCAAAACATTTATTGAATGCATCTGCGAAATTAGCAACAATCAGCTGATGCGCCTTTCAGTGGTCCCGTCTATAGGAAGACAAAACCGCCTTCTGTAGGTAGTGTGTTCTGATTGTTAGCCACTCTCCACCATGGTACCCAGTGATTACTCACCGTGTGTCTGTTGTGCCATTCACCAAGTGCATTTTTATTCACATGAAGACTAGTGAGTAAAACCTGATTTTGCAACGGAAGCATTGTCTAATGCTGTGGGCTTTCCTCAAGACAATGAAGTCTTATTAGACGTTGTGAAAACATGATATTTTCTTCTTTCGCAAAGCATTTACGGGGAAAACAATGTTTCAAAATCTCTTTAAACGCTTTAATTTGCATGTCCACTAGTGTGTTTTAGAGTTTTTCAGAGTAGGAAAATGGTGACTGTCAAATTTTGAATCACCCGTCAAAATTAAAAATACTATTCTACATCAGAGCATGTTAAACTCCTGTTATTCTCATCGACTACGTTTCAATATAGATATGATTGATTCAAACAGTTAGAGCTAAAAATGAGACACTAACTTGACGGATGGCTTGTTACATAATTTAAGTGTTTTTTTATAGCAACTGATGCAAACTTATGCAGAAGCAGCAAAGTGTGACAAGTTCCGTATCGGTTACCTCATTTGTGCCTGAAAGACCAATTCTCACGGTGTCGGTAGTCTGATGAACAAGGGCTTCTTTCCGAACCGACTGATTTGAATGTTGCTCATTCTGTTCATACCTAAGTAGTCAAAACGGAACAAAACAGGTCACAATGGTGCTTCGATCTGGAGATTAACTTAATATACTGGGATAAATGTTACTCAAATATTCAAACTCATTCTTGTTTCCTCAAGAACCAACGGGCAACTGACTATTATGCTTTAGGCAACGTTCCCCTTCAGACACACACGCTTCTTCAAATTAGGTGAACTGGTTTCCAATTTTGGGACATTTAGTGTGGGCTCGAAAAAATTGGCGGAATTAATCCAAAACGATAAGTGTTGGCTAATGGACGAATTTTAGTAAAAAGACAGGTAAGTGCTGCATTCAAACAACTGGACGTGGTCAGTTTCGGACACCAGGAAACCAAGAGGGGACTGCAAGCGTTACATCAAATATCTATGTCAAGGAGTCATTTCACCTGAGAGAGACGGGAAGGTCTATTGATCGGTTGGTAAGGACAGTTCATCAGGCGATCATTTCAAGTCAGTCACCCCAAGAGTGATTACCGTACGTGGGCGACAGGGAACCTGTGTCTTGTTCACAAAGCATCTTATTTATTCAATAAGCCGGTTTCAGTTAGTTCAATACCTTCGTTTATTCAACTATACCGAACATTAAAGTAGCAGGTCACAGACTTTTAAATTCGGTTTAGAGGTGGTTTCGTGATTTCAGTTCCATATCACCTTGCTCTGGTTCTAATTATTCGACTTGAGGACAGTACTTGGATGTTATTTAATAAACGTAGGAATTATTTTTTCCGCTAGTACATATTCAGTTGGATTCACCTGAGATTGTAGGCGTTGTCACCCCCTTCTGTAAAAACCGTGATACCATCTTTGTACCAAACGCAGCGGAATTCTTTCGATACTCACGTGTTACGACTGTTTTCACTCTGTTAACGTCTTCTGTAGTGGGTTTGACACTCTTCCTAAAGTTGCTCTAAGAGATTGCCTGCAGCAACTTTGTTTACTAGTGAAACTACTCCTTCTTTTGTGCCACTTTCTATCGTTTGCCTCAGTAAGCGGATGTAAATACCAATTAGATAGGGAACTCGAGATGACTTCATAGAGGTGTTTACAGTGGGCGGATTTTTAGCTTAGATCACCCCACACATGTATCGCTTTATAACAAATATTGGATTAACGTTTCGTCTCAAAGTATGAATCAGAAAAAATAGAAATGCAGGATGATTGGTGCATAAAATTTCGACTGCCTTACTAGATAAGGAAAATGTTATAGTCATTGCTACCGCGTTTTATCAAGCAAATTCGACGCCAACTACAGTTGGGCAAGTATGCCTTGTCGTCAGACTGACTTGTCTGCTTTTTGTAAGGGACTCCGTAATAGAATTGTGGTGTTGCTGTATACACGATGGACTAACTGAGCGATTTAAATGGCTGTTTTCCGGAAAGCACATCTGATGGTCACTTTTTATGTCTGTCACTTGCAATGCACCGAACCGTTGTACCGTTGTTAGTTATCAATTTGGAACACCTATATGACGATATGTACCAAATTCCTGTGGACCGTTAAACTGTCTTAATGTTGACCAGTGGAGCACGATGGACTCAAATTTTCAATTATCGCTCTCAAATCTATAACTACAAGGATCATGATCTTAGTACTGGACTAATGAGGTAAAACTGGGAGTTAACCTGTCTTAAAACACGTCTTCTTACTGCGTTATTAAATAATTTGGGCTTTCATTTCAAATTGGTATCCATATCTGCTCATTGTAAACATTGCTAAAAGCTATTGTATTCCAACTCAGCAGAAACTAATCAACCTCTATCGTCAAAATGGTCTGTAACCAGAGAGTGTTCCGTATACCCAAACGTTTGTGTGCTGGGAGCATTCGTTGTTTGAGAGAGTTGGTTTAGCTCGGATACAATTGTCGCATCGTGATCATCGGCTTCTAAGAAGAATTGTTTTGTAGTTCTAATGTAGAACAGGGACGTATATCACATTAGTTTATCTTTATTGCAATGGAATTCGCAAATTTGATAATTTGTCAGCATAGTTATTTTGTACCACTCTGTTTATGCATGCAGCCATTTGCGTGTTTAGTAAAACTGGTCAGAACAATCTGAAGAAACCTTCTGAAAACAAAAGTTTACATACATACACAAATAAATACTTGAGCTGGAAGGAGGTAAGTTGTTGCTGATTTGGCCAACTGGAGTTTGTAATCTGCAACATGTGGTTTCTGAAATGATTCGCTTGAAATTTCAACAAGTTCATTTGAACCATAAAATGACCATTCGGCGTGAAGCCTTAAGATGATCCACTAGTTGGGACGTCTAAAATGCGGAGTAATTCAAACGTTGTTATTTTGGGACGCCAGAAGCGCATCAACATGTATATGTACATATACATAATGTCAGTGTCACATGTTTCAATTTTTAATGGCCACAATTTGAAAACGTGGAGATTTCCGCGTACTTTGTAGTTTATTATGAAGGGAAATTAGGCAAGCTTGCTACTGACTGCTTAGCAGTCAATGCACAACCACTGAAATACTCCTTGGTTCACAGTGTCGAATGGAATTATTCATGTGAATCATGAAGTGAGAACACGTCAGTTCGACACCAACAGGGAACATCCAATCAGACTCCAGATCAAAGATCTAAGAACTGCTGGAAACGGCCAATCAGACATCGGGTTAAAGTTCAAATGCAACAATAGCCGACGAATAACAGATCAGGTCAAAGGGCAAAAACAACAGACAGCGACCAGCCAGAATTAAGGCCTGAAGGCCAGTCCACTCTGTTATCTAAGAACAGCATCCGTCGAACTTCACGAATCTCCACGTTGGAAAACTATACACTGAAACAATTACGCACTTCTGATGTCACCTCGCTTGGTGATGAAAGTTTGCAAGGTAAATGCCAAGCTCGGCGAGCATACCAATATCAAAATCATCAACCTCAGCTACGAACAACCCTAGCACTGTTCACAACTATCCAAAACGCCATAAAACGATACTTGTAAAATCGCTATATTTGGCAGCGGCGTGTTTATCACTTGGTAGAATAAACGTTTTTCTGCAGGCGACATGTTTCAGAATCAAATCAGTTAACGATACAAATAGGCTTAAAATAGTTAATGAGCAAATTTCAGTGTCTAATTAGTGGGACAATCTGAAATGGTTTTACATTCAAAATCGTGAATAAATCCGTAATGTGTGAAGATTAGCAGCAACTGAATACACCAAGCAGACCATATTATGAAAGCACTGTGATAAACATTTTTCAGTGTCCCAATTTTGTCTTCCATGGTGAAACTGTAAATTTATGTTTAACACAACAAACTAATCTTTACGAACCGCTACAGCTTGATAAAAGGTTTGCATGTTAAAACTGAAAACATTTCTAGGCCCTTATGCTCGGGCACTGTGTAATCCTCTCGTCATACCGTAAGCAGCTTGGTTGTCCTGAGTACAAGACACGCCATCTGCAACTCGGTCTGATTAAAAACTCGATGGAGGGATTTGAGATACCGCTTTTGCCATGACAGAAGACCAAGTGACTCACCAGACGACCTCTTTAATTCTAAATTTTAGCCCGTACACCAAACACATCGGTAGAAACGCATTCCGGTCTTCTGAAATTTACCTGTAAGTTCTGCACTCCTGTTCATCTTTCGGTCAATACTTTTTACAGTAAACATAATTATCGAGCTTCATTTTTTGTCAGCGTACATCAACTTTGTTTATTCTTGCTACAGCTAAACGCAAAAATCCATTTCACGTCATCCTGTAATGAACACGCCGACCAACGCACTATAGATCCCACGATGTGCACCATCGAAGTGTTACAACTTAGCTTCCAGCCACAATTGTCCGTGCACAGCAGTTTCTTGAAAATTTAGTAGTCCGGTCTAATCAGTTAGTCTTAGTGGCTAAATTATCAGTTGAGTATGGCAAGAAAACCTTCATGTCTGTCATCAAAATGATTGGGCAAACCCACGCACTACTGAGTACTTTTTTCTTACCCTTATACCAAACCAACCCATAAAAATGCAGCATCCTCACATTCGTGAACAGACACAGAAATGTCAAATCTTCCTGAGAACTGTCAAGTCGGCACACTAGTCAACAAAACGTACAATCGAGGAAAAGATTATGAAATGCATTCCTTGGTTGAATAGTTGTTCAGACGGATCTATCTTAAACAGAACGTTGTAATTCAACTCAAGCAAGCAATCTTACATGTACATTCGTTCCATGAGCACAAGTAAAGGTTTCCAGAGTGCATACGGGGACTAGGTGTGTTCTCAACTCTTGGCGATAACTTCGTCCGAAATCCGCAGCAGCTTATCCATTACAAATCTTGGGTTCCAGCGCATACTGTTCTCGAGATATGCACTTCACAATGATTCATGGGTGGTGGTGGCCATTTACGTTTCTCACCATTTTGCTCGCAACGGATTTATAACAGAGCTAATTCTCGCGATATGCCTTTCAAAATGTTTGACAACTCATGAGAATTAACAACTCGTTTGCATGTGAGACCATAAAAGTACATCAACTATGTTTTCGTGACTAAAATGGCTAACATTAGGGTTTGTAGGCAGCACAGTGACAACTTATCGGTACACTTTGCATCAAGCAGATGAACAGTAGCACTGATTTACCGATTTTCGCAGGTGTTCACTCTTCACAGTAATGCGATGGACATAGGATTGGTTTGATACATATTTTAGATAAATAACACCACAATGCAACTGAACATGAACTGGTATCGAAAGATGTGGAAGGCACTAAAGATAACTCCATATTTTATGATGGCGGCAGACAAAATCATCCGTGTTGATGTGATGGTCTACAGAACATTTCAGCCAATCAACTTCCAAGGAAAGTATTTGCAACCGCTTAAAAGAACTCACGCTTTACTTTCAAAACTCAGGAAGCAATCACACATATAATTACAGGTAGGGGAACATAAACACATCTAAAACAAAAGTGATGTCGTCAGATGCAGCCAAAATGAAACCAGGTTGAATGGTTTGTATGCAAGAAATCGCTGGTCACACAAACCGATGAACCGTCCAAGCTTTTGTTGAGTGTTGCGGGCACGGCTCACGGAACACGAAAATGGATGTGGTCGTAGAGTTAAGAAATGCAGTTCACTTAAGAGACGACACATTCAAATAGAGTGAAATTCACACACTGATACTGAAACATTTGATGAAAGTGAGAATTGTCACACCGAGCAAAGTGGGAGAGGAAGCAAAAATATTTACGTATCGTGAAGTAACATCAGACACACCGTTGCGTATGAAATCAAAGCACTACACACGGATATGCAAAGTCGTAAATTATAAATCAATAATGAAGATTCCATTTTTACGTATTTGAAGAGGAGTAACCTACTGTTGCATAGAATATGATTAAACTTGTCAAAATCGATGAGTTCGTTTGTAAACCATTGGTTAATGACCCAGAAAATGTGAGGAAAGAACTGTGACAAGTGTTATAAGATTATTTAGATGGGTTCGTGTAAAACGTTTCCGGCCTACGGTGTCCATGGACCAATTAGGTAGAGGCGATAGACAACCAGGTCATCCCAAACGTATCGTTTAATTCATGTCGTTTGTGCCTTCACGCAAGAAGCCCACACGAAATTAACTCACAACCGGTGAGATAAAGTGAAATAGACAAAAACAGCGGTTTACTGAAACGATTACTTTTCAGTTCGTTAATTCTGAACCACTAGAAGTCACAGGTGATTAATGTGCCAAAACTGCTGTTTGATCAAATAACTGTGACAGTGAGCTCCATGGTTGACTGAGAACGACCTGAGTTCACAGAATTCCATTCGCACGGAATTTTGGTCAGCGTAAAATGCGTTGGTTTACCGTGCTTTATAGATGCGATCACTCCAACGGACTAAGTATGTTCAATGTAAATGTTTCTTCAGAACATACCTGTGAAATCCCTCCAGGTGATTCAGAGTAGGTCACTCAGTAACGCGTATTCGACAATTCCAATAACGCTTATTCAGACGGTCGGGTTAACGAGACTATCTACCAGGTCCGAAAAACGTCAGAAAAGACGATCGAAAGGATTGGAATTTATACGGTACTGTTTAATAGAATTACAACAAAGGTACTGTCTCACCTTGAATGTAAATCAAACGGGTACACAAATTATCCAGCAAAGGAGTACAAAATGGAGCAAATGAGCACGTATTCACAAACAGCCACCAGTCAATCGGACACGGATGAACATGAGGACGTGTGAACAACACCATGGAGGATGTTTTAACAGATAGACAATAATCGTTGTAAGAAAGAAAAAGGTAAACATTTGACGTGCAATTATGATGCAAAATTCGTTGTGATTGTTTACTGCAAACAGCAAAGAAATAAAGACACATTAAGGATAGGCTTTCTACCACCAAACCAAACACACCTCTATGGGTTCATCGTTCCGCATCATACCAGACAAAAGACGACAAACATACCAGACGAGCTTCAACAAATCCAACAACACTTTTATCATCATGTAGTTGGCTAGCTTTCCATCCACAGTACCCCAGACCTTGATCTCTTGAGTATCTATCATTATACGGACGTTATCCTTAACTTGAGTTGCCAACGGATAAACCAATGTCAAACGTGGTTTCTTTTTATCCGACAGTTCAGAGATGGTAGCGTATTGGACAAGTGCAACACAACACTTTTGAGGAGATGATGCTTTATATGTTTTTTGTTAAAAGCATGCGTCAAAAAATAAATTGTCGTACACTGATTCTAGAAGAACGATGATGTGATAATCTTCGGCAGATGTGTTTTGATTGTTTTGGTATTTTGTTGCAATTTTACGGTTGAGGCGTGCGTAAAGCATGATGTTAACCACAATTTTTCTCTTATATTCTGTGTTCAACCTGTAAAGACAAAGGACTGTGAATCAGTAAACAATTGTCAATGTCATGTGAATTATTGGATGCCACCTACTTCTCGGATTGTGAAAAAATCCACCTCACGGTCGTATGCATGTAATTGTTGTCTGTGGATGAAGCACGGTGAAACAAGCACCAACGTTACACCAAAAATTGCATAGATACCACAGGACTAGCTCATGAATTGCTTGAGACTATCCAAACCAGTTGGTTATTGGTGGGCTAACCTTCTGTTAGAAGTTTTCACCCCTTTGACCTCAATTCACCATTCAAGCAGGATAGCCGAATTCAAGTTGCACTAATGGCAAAATAATATTGCAGTAAAAAAAATGAAACGCTGTCATGAGTAGATGTGATTTGTTGTGAAGGCTGGAGTTGGTCAAACGTGATTTCGCAGTCAACAATCCTGATGAAAGATTGTGTGTATCACCTTTCGAAATAAAAATTAATTAATGATGTGTAAACGTCTTAGAGATCCGTGGGGCTAGCAAACAACTTCGAAACAGTACAAGTAGTGGCAAAGATTGATTACCTGAAAAAAATTGTGATATGACTTTCATTCATGAAAGGTTCTGCCATTTAGTTGACACAATCTGGAAAGAGATGTGACCTCTCAATTATATCAGCAGGTCCTAATTGCACCTTCATCTTGGGGATAAGCCGTGTACCCACTCATACGTGTCTGATTCTGTTGACCAACGTTAGGAAGATTCTGACCCGAATCTCACTTAACCGACTCAATACTGAACTGAGGTTATATCTGAGGAGTAGTTTGGTTTGTTGGCGAGTTCTTGCACGGTCATCACTCCGTCGGTTGCTAGTTGGGCATTGGAAATTTTAGGTGCGCTAGTATCCACTCTACGATTTCAAAGCGCACATAAATTGGCGGTTCAGTTTTGGGAAATACGAGGCACAGTGAACTTACTAGTATAGAGAAAATTACTGGTGAAAATATTCGGGGTTCCACAAACTTTCCAGAGAACTCGTTTCGTAAGCAAACGACATACTCCAATTTCGTTGTCGTTCGAGCTCGTTAGTGGTGCATCTGCTCTCGGCAAATCCAAGAATGGTACTCCGGTCACATGGTCACGGGGCAACCATGTTGACCACTGTGCCACGAACCTCACGTTAAGCACGACCGAATTATCACCTGAAGATGCTAAGCCACATTCGCAACCCTCCATCTGGTTGGAAATAATAATCTTGTACTTGGGAATCTTCTTCCCGTCGAAGGAATAATAACAGCCTTTTACCGGCTGAGTATTATTTCTGATATATATGTCAGAAGTGTATGGGAATGCGATGTGTGCACCCATTTGTGATCGACATCAAACCTATATTGACCGAACTTCATTTCGACTACGAGTAAGTTTGTTAGCCTACCTGAAACAGGTATGCAGATAGGAATAGAAAAGTTCAACCTTGTGAAATTTCTGTCGGTAACGTTTGGTATATGTAAACCAGACATCTTAGCTGGCTGAAGCATTCAAGCTGTTTAACTTTAGAGATAATTCCTTTGGACCGGGTGGAATTTCTCCTCCTACCTTTCCAGTTTACTTGCCCTTTTCACCTGTTTCCCACCCAGTCGTATGTACAAGGTGCCCTGTCTAGGGAACCTGACCAACTTTGCCCCAATATACTACCGTCGTTGTTGGAATCTTCCGGCCACTTACAAACCACTTGCTATTTCTTCTAATGCTTGGTGTAATTGTGTATGTTGCTCTCCTTAGCTATTCGATCAAAGAGAAACATTATTTTGACTCTATAGCACGACTTGTATAAAGTGAGCTTGTGTTTATCAAACCTCTAGAGGGCCGTCGATCAACGACCACGGTCATTGCGTAAGCATCCAGATTCATCTAAGGCGTCTGACCAAATTAATGGCATCGTGTTGCTCAGTAAACCACGAGCAGTTGGTGCGCAAGGCAATCTACTTTAGTGGCTTTACTCCCACCTCGCCAGTCGTTGTTCTCTTGTTTGGGTTAATTCCAGCTATTCTGCATCTAACCGGAGCGACGATGGAGTTCCTCGGGCCCCAATTCTCAGGCATCCTCTCCTTTTCACCCGTGTGCACGACGACCTGTTCAACTGATTTTTTTGTTGCTGTTTGCAGACGATTTTAAGTTCTGGCGTATAGTTAAATCTTTCCGAGGCTTCTTCCCTCCTGCGAAACGATTTACATACTCTATTTATCTGAAACTAACTTACATGACTTCAACGTCGATCAGTGTAAGACAGTGTATATTCAACACATCTCTAACAAAATATGCGTTCTTTTTGGTGATATCCTTCAGTCTATGTCTACTGAGACGTACTTAGAAGCACTCATTCCCAATAACCTTTCTGGTCTCTGAGCACTAAAAATAGTACCAAGAAAACCAGGGTGACTTTGATATAGCTTAAAGCTCTTTAGCACAGTTGATCAAACTGACAACATTGTTTTTTCTAGCTATGCATTTGTTAATTTTTGAAACTTCCTGTTTGTAGCTCCTGCGTTTGCTCGTAAAATTTAATTAAATCGATTTTTCCTTCTCAAAGATTGGATAGTACACCTGCTTCTGATTTAACGTTTATCGTTTCCTGCCTCGTGATTCAATGCACGAAGAAAAAGGCACTCGAACGCCTTGTTTCCTTTTTTTGTCACCGGCCCATTGAACCTACTGAACCACCGAAATGCTGAACTTGAACACCACCGCAGATGAGCAATAAATCACTTTATACCCCACCTGGACGTTGTAAGCTTAATCTACTCACGACAGTTGAGGACGAATTTCAGCTGTAAAATAACGTAAACGGTATACTACTGGACATTCCAAGCAGTAAGGCTAAACGTTCCTGGTACCACTCGCTTGCTGCTGTTCGGGTCTTATTGTGTTTTGGTAAAGCACGCGATGAAGGAATTATACCAAGCAACAAATGCCATTGTAATCACCACTGTGCAACGTGGTTAGCCCACAGATGTGACATTTTCTTCGTTTCCCGCCAGTTGTAAAAATGAGATGTTTTCGAAAGAACGTCGTAAAATCATGTGGCAGTTCCATTCACTTGAACTGTAATATTTGAGTATATTTGCCGTGTGTGGTGTACTTCAAAGTTGCATTACCAAGGCAACTGAAGCTATCGTTAATCTTGCTATACACGACTGAAGGACATGTAGTGTGTGGTTTAGAAAGAAAGGCCTGATACTTTGGTGAAACTCCTTGTACGCCACCCGAAACAGAACTTGGTGCAACAGAGTACGCTGTAGGTCACTTGCATCCAGCTGAATTGCGCATCCACTACTTCGTGCATCTTGTTGTCAAACAACGTCGAAGAAAACAAGAATAGTGTCAATGGTAACCTCAGCATTAAACTGCTTGTCCAAAGGAACGCGTAAACAGAAAAGGTGAGACACGGATCTTGAACCAGCTGCCTCATAGAAAGCTTAAACTGGGCAACCCAAATCATGATCCCTAAAAGAAACCATATGAAGACTTTATTGTGATGTCATTTCCACTACTTCCATTCAGCAGGTACATATATCAGTACTGGCTAACTTAGCTGGTCATGCATCTTCAACCCTGGTTGATTACCTGAATCTTTTGCCAGATAATATATAGACTGGTCTACTTTCCTTTTGGCAGCTTAACTATCTAGTACATGGTCTGTGAAAAGTTATGATAACCAGTGTCAAAAAGTGCGTGCGGTGCAAACTTCATTCAGGAAAGTGCACTAAGCAATAAAGTGAACACATTTCAATCAGCTGAGATATTTTTGTGCAATGAAGTGCATAGAACCGTTGTAATGAATGTCTACGGAAAGCAAATATTTGAATCCTGATTACGAACAAGCAGCACAATCACTAACCTATATATCCAAGAAGTTTGCATAGTATTAAGAAATGAGCAGCAGAAAACTGAATACTCCTTAGAAAAATAGGTAAGATGTAATGAGAAGTATGTGGTTAAAATACAATAGTTACCAGGAGCACCAGACCGGTCTTACTATTGTCGGCACTCATCAGTTATACGCACCAGGTTAATTTTAACTAGGTGTTCTACTACAGAGTTCAACGAATTCACAAGAGATCTAGGGATTAGATGAATTTAAATATGCTTACTCATATTCGAACCTCGGATGGCAGATTCGGAGGGAGAAATTGAATCTGTGGTTTGTTTCACTTTCAAATGCACAGTAATAGAAAAACTGTTAAATAGAAAGCCAAGGAATAATAATCGGAATAGAAACGTAACCACTGCACTGCAGCAGAGAGCCGGTGGATAACATGTAATAATGAGAGGTCACTTTACCACAGCTGTTCCAAGAATCGAGTTATTTGAAGACCTAGTTTGATGTTCAAGATATGTGTATGGAGTCTGCGTTTAAAGTCAAGTACCACTAACTCAACTACAACATACTTTGATAGGTAGTTCTGGATAGAGGTCACCCGGATACTTGAACAGTCTTCTGTGCAGGTCAAGCGGTTCATCTGATGTTTTAACTTTACAGGATTACCCCTGAGTTCGTTATCTTTGCTAACCACAAATATTTATCTCAAGGGATGTTGACATTTAATGGATAATTCTCCTTATTGAACTCAAGGTTAGCCTGATATGGCGATAGCGTAGTGCACAGGTGGACGCTGAAATTTTTGGTTAACAACACACTTGCTTTTAATTTGAGCTATTTATCTCAGACTCACTGAAGTCCGTAGATTAGTGTGTTTAAGAAGAATGTTGCCTGGACAATCGTACAAATTCATACTCCCTTATGATCATAGATAAGATTATAATTTGACAAATTAGGGGGCTATTTGCAGTTTCTCAAAACCTCTGAATACTTCAGAAAGTTTGGCAACAATATAATTAGCGTATGGGTGAAATGTAATTGTGTAGTTTGAAGATGCAAAGTGGCATTCTATGCAAGGCAATCCGGTCAGTTACCTGTCTATAATGAGTACCTAACTGACTAGATATCAGCCGCGAATTCCACATCGATCAACATAATGTCAGGTAGAAATTCAACACCGTGCTCATTACGTTCCTCAAACGAACCTTCCATACATCGTTCATTACAAAGTTGGACAGGAAGTGGGGGGTAGGACATCCCTTGGAAAACAGTGCCAAAGGTAGTGAACATAGAAGGTCATCCATAAACTCTGATCCCGTTTGCACAGTGAGTTTACAGGGATCATAACGGATTCCCCTACTTCCTTTAGACTCCTCAGAGAAAAAAGCAGTTTCACAGCAACTGAATCAAAGGCTACCTTTAGGCCTGAGACGACCACAGCCATCGTCTGCCTGTAATGGTGCTGATGTTTCAAGACCCACCGTAGAATAATAACATGCTTCTCATACTTTCGAACAAACTAGAATCCTACATGTTCATCATTTATCTGGCCTTTGTTGGGTTTACTGGGCCAACACAGTATAAGGGCAGTGACCAGTTTAGACGCGACGGAGCCTAGACCCGCATCTTAGGGGTTGTCACCTTGATTATGAGCCACTTTTCTGAAAACGAAAGTTATGCTAACAAACACTAGTCCCAAGATACATCTTTAGTTTTCCAATTCGTGTTTGTTGTCGGTTTGTTAGTTGGTTCCCTTAATAAGGTACATTACACTCCGTCATCTAATCAGTTGAGTTAGATTACATAACGATCAAATTAAAAATTTGGGATAATTTATGCAAGCCAAACTCTGAAACACTTTTGCCGGGATATGCAAAAACCGTTTGTGTAAAGTATAGACAGCTAAAACAAGACTGAGAAATTTCAACGCCTCAATTTAATTTAATTAGTTTGGCACCTATAAACTGTGAGAGGTGGTTAAGACACATACTCATATCATGTGGGCAATAACTACATCGGAATCATAGTGAATTTGGTTGTCCAAAGTGAAATGACGTTGTTAGTACCAGTGATCGTGGCACATTATCAACTTGGACAGCACTTTCACCCAACAATCTGAATCAACACTCACTCAATTTACTTGTTGGAACACCGACAAGGGTAAATACAGTTTGAAAACCAAAGTCACCGGGAAAACGCCAGTCGCTGATCAATAGAAGGTGTTATTCTAGAATGTGCTTTCACCATAATGTACGAAACGAGAGCTTGTTTCAGTTGTTACACTTCAATAGCTCAAAACTAAACTGGTAAGCTACCATGTTCCTTATTCTGTATCCAACAATGCTCTTCCAGCTGTTGTGTTTCACTAAAGTTGTTGCCATTTCAAAGATCACACTGGTGTTATACTGTAAAAGAGAATGGTTTGTAGGTGCATCGTTATTTTGAATGTGAAACCTGTAATTTTCTGTAACTGTTCGTGTTGATATATAAAGATCTGGTTTGTAGACCCACAGTGCTCGAACGAATTTCGACCAAAGCGAAAGTTGAGTAATATTTTTTTGTTTGTGTGGACACTGTCTAGCTGTAGTTTTCAAAGAGTACTGGTTACAGCCAAGTGTTTTTGATGATGACACCGATCTGAATGTTCCGTGCTGTTATTTATCAATTTAAGACTACACGATTTGCATCAGATTTTTTAGCCGACTGAGGAAGTCACTCGAACCAGTTAAAACAAAATTGACACGACAGATAGGCTTGAATCACTTGGTTGTGTTCACACTCACCCCCTGGGTTGGATTACCATTATTGACTCGACAGAAATCGTCAATACACTCCAGAGTACGTCCATTAAACTGAGGAAAACACTAAAGTTCCGCTGTAATTAATTTCCTTTCCTGAGAAACTCTTTTCAAATGAACGATGATAAATACGAATTCGGCTTGCTTCATAGTAATGTAGTAGAAAATAAGGCCAATTAGGACAAAAAGTTTGGATCTGTTGTGTGTAGTGGATGATTTTATGATTGACTGCAAAAAGGATGCTTTCATAGTTTTAATTCAATAGTCGCTGTTCTTAGATCGGCCTCCACCTCTAAACGATATTGACTGTTGCTAATGTTACTTAGTTTGAGAAAGCAATTCTACTGATATATGCCGACAGGAATGATAGCCACATATTAACTACCCTTTCAGAAGGAGTTGAACGTACGTTTCAGAGAATAATGCCAAGGATGTCGCTACATTGAAAGTTTGCGAAGAACTTCGTATTCTGTTTGACTAATCTACCGTGAAAATCTTCTGACTGTTCATTCAGATGTAAATGGCGACAGTTCAACGTAGTTTTCACATCGTCATTATTATTTTCGTCATCAGTACCTCTGATTAGCATGAATTCTTTCGAACACTGAGACATCCATTTACTGTGCATACGGCATTTCAGATTGAATCACTAGTATCTTTCTGAGTGTTGTCAGAATATTAGGTGATTATTAGTTAACAGTGACAAAAAAGCGTTTAACAACCACTTTGTCCAGAAGGTCAGTCACTATTTACACAAATGTCCGCGTAGATGCAAGACGAACTGTATAGGGAAAACAATTGGCAATTCGCTACCCATTTCATCAAACTTGTCAATTGGTTAAAGGCAAATGAACACGTCAGGCGCCTGTGTGAATGCTGACGTACGATACCCAAAATCACTTTAACAAAGCACGGGGCCGGAGTAGGTGCCGCGTTTGTCATGACCTTCCGAATGAACCAGAAAAACTCTGTAGTCTGTCAAGGCACTGGTTATTAAAAGCTACAATTCTACTGTATGTTCAACGAAAATGTGTGCTGATGTTACCAGTACCTTGACACTTATTTCCTGTCTGTCTGTCTGCTCCCTTGAAAGCGTCTTCTGTGTGAAACTGTCTTCACAGTATGACTAAGTTACACGTCATTGTGAGACTAAAATATGTGCAATTTTACTATGTAGAACATCACACGGTTTGAAACCTGTGTTTGTCTTATACACATTCACTGAGGAAAAGACTTATCTTTCAGGAAAATATTCACGTTGGTGGTTTTCATAAGTGCCAACGAGGTAACGTCAGATGAATACCGATTAGACGTAAAATATCTCGCATGATGAACGAGTATACCCACTAGAAGAAACCCGAAGCTCATCACCTACTAAACGACCGAAATAATTTTATTATATCATTAATAGCTTGATTTAACTTTGGATTCATAATTTCTCGAATATGTATCTTTGTAAGATCAATGTGTTTCAACTTGTGTTTGCTGAATTTGGTTCCTCATGACACTAGTAAAATCGAATCCACGCAATGTTTTATCTCACTACTGTCTTTTTCTTCTTTTGTGAAGACAGTGTGGCTATGAGCTTGTCTTTACATCGTCTACCTTCAGGTATTCAGGACTGCTAGATGATTTTAAATGGAACCAATAATATAAATTTCGTTCATTACTTACAATCACTTGTAAGGTTCCCGTACAGTTTCGGTAAAACTGAATAATCGAATCGTACTCTTTTGAAATAGTTTAAATAGGAAGGGTTATTTATAATAATATCAGCTTTTCAACTTGCGACAATAAACAAAGCTTGAGTAGAATAAATAAGTACGGAAACTGCGGAAGTTTGAGGAAATTTAAGTGCCTGAAAAACCTGATGATGTTTTGAAAAACCTGTGTCACTAGTTTCAAACAAATGCTTTCGGTGAGAACAGAAACGTTTTTAATCAACCAGACATTGCTTGAAACCGTTGTACAGAAAAACGCACAATCAACTGTATACAAAGAAATGCATGAATGAATGAAATTGTACCGAGCTTTGTTCGAGGCTGCCCATAACAAACAGACAGGTAAGCGTAAGTGTGAAACGTTCACGCAGGAAATTATTGAATAAGATCCGGATCACTAAACACCACCATGATTTTTCGGAGTTGTAAAGATTCGACTAAACGTTTTTTCCTTTTATAATAACTTTTAGATGAGACTCAATTGTGAGAAGTCAGGGCCTTGGCTGGATTCGAGCCAGCGACAGAATTACTATGCCTCAAGGCATCAAGCGCTCTATCAGCTGAGCTACGAAGCCAGGCCAGCAATTCGGATATTTCACATTTGAACATTGTTATTCAGCTGTCACACTATCCTACCCGAAATCCGTCAAATTATTCAGGGGATTGATTCCCCAAGCAAGATTATTCGAACAGTTCAAGCTGGAAACTACCGACGATACCGTTGAGTACAATGACGTCCAGCATGTTTGGGTAAGTTAACCCACAGGATCCAGCATTCCGTTTGAACTTCACGAGGCCGATACTAAAGACCACACATTAAAATAACCATCCATATCACCAGAATGATTTCTGGTTATCTGCACACTGAGAGCTCAATTAAATGATCGAGCGCATTTCAATCCTGTATATTACGAAAGAACTTATGAGGCCAAGGGAAATTGAGCATTCGGGTTTGACACACGGCTAAGAAGCAAATGCAAACAGCCGGAACGATCTGGAGAACGGAAGGTGATGAGTGATCGTATGACGTACGCATTCCTTAGTGCTGTTTTGCTATTTACTCTAGTAGTTCTTAACCATCCTCTCTAAAAAGTAAAAAAAATGTTTAGGCAGGTTTTCTACTCAAAAGGTTCCCAACCTTTTAAAGTGAAAGTCGAAACAATTTGTAACCACCATAGGCGTTTACTTTAGTGGATAGGGGTAACAAAGAAGTTCCTGATTAAAATCTCTGCTCTTTTACAATTATCCAAGTTTAAGCAGTCTTAGGACAGGGAACGAGAAGCCTGAAGCATACGCATCCAAATAAGACTGATTTAATGTTTGTCTAATATTTGATAATTACAATCTACTTTCACCCACCTTCCTTATGCAATGTTGAAGCAACGACAAGTTACATACTACAGTATGCTACTTAAAAAATCTACTCATGCTGTTCACTTGAAAACCTCCGTTTGCATTTGATATTAAGTTACGGAAACCTTGGGCATTTATTCGAGTAAAGCTCTGTAACCAAGGAAACTTTTAGTTTACCCGAACTGCGTTGAAAATTGGTCCTCCTTATACAGTTAGTTGGTGGGCAACTATTTTGTCTACATAGAGGTGATGGTTAACGGCGTTTTTACCAAACAAATTCTAAAGACTTAGAACACTATTATACTCACGATTAAATTTACCTGTACAAATAAACAGAAACATGAGAACGCATGAAAAATTCTCTTGTGTCACACACTCGTTTGTCGGTTTGACAATATGTGACAGTCTGCAAGGCATACGCTATGACGAGTTATTTTGAAAGAAACTATCAGTGTGGTATATGCATAATTTGTAGTTCTTTAACGTTTTAACACAGCAACAACGGCAGTTTTCACCTAATATAAACGATACCCCATTTTGTACCAGACCCATCTAATCATACATCAGTAGAGCGAGTGTGACATCTGAACTCATTATCTTATCCAACATATTCTTATTTTGCTGATGAGTAGTTGGGGCTTTGTTTATTTCAAGTTGAACAACACCCCCAATTGATCGTGGCTTTCACATTTCCACAGAATTCCCAGTCGGCCTACTTCGAACGACAGAAACACTAGACTCAAGTTTCGTTCTGATTACTCATTACTTATCATTACTCACAAGCGAAAGTGGTTGAGCGCTCACCTACGGTCATGCCTAATGTGAGGTCAGTGGCGCAGTGGTCACCATGGTTGACTCATAATAGAGTGACCGGGGTTTTACTCCCGGCATTGGCAAGGATATGTACTAATGGCTAGCTTTAACAAAAGGGAAACTTGAGTCGAGTGCTTTTTCTCGAGAGGGGCAGACTGAAAGGTCTATGGGAATGCTAGAACTGCGATCAATTGTGGGTGATATTCAACTTGGAATATTCACAGTTATCCAGTTTTGTAATTATGAATTGCAACGTTATCTCTAATTGGCCACTTGATCACTTGTTCCCACTGGGAAGGTGATGTCCGTTGTGAGTCGAAACAGTCCTGTTTACTTTGGGTCAAAGAGAGTATTCCATCCCACTTGGTAAAAATGTTTCAGCGTTGGTGCTTCTCAAACCCATCATAAGTGATGCTGGTTTATAATTCAACGAACCTGTATTGTATTTTGTTTGTTTTAATAAACTGTGCTTATTCAGAAGAAGTCAGAACTGAATGCAGTTCTGTCAAGTAGTTCCCGTTGACAACGGTGAATAGCAATACAGGCATCTAAGAAATTGTGAAAGCTAAGACTGAGAATGTTGAAACCCTCGAAAAAACGTGAACACTGGTGACTCTAAAGATTACTATATTCAGAGGATATAAGTAGTGCTCTGTGAAAAATAGTTCAATATAATAGTTTGTTTTTTGAATTCAGAACACCGGTGTATTTGTCTGAATTCTGCTGTGCTGTGTCATTGCGTTAATTTTGTATTATTTCTGCTTTTTTATACAATCCCGGATAGAACAGTTCACCGGATTATGACAAGTGGGACATCGGAAGGCATTGATCTATATAAATGTATACCTGTATATTTATTGTTTAGAGCCGATGATTTTTGAAGCTTGTATATCCCACCTTAAGAGGTATCTTTCCTCCAAATGGATCATCGTTTACCGTGAAGTTGTCCCAACCACTGTGCATTAGGTAACACAAAATGAGCGTGTCCAATACGACAACCATTGTGGCAAATCATACAAGTTCGAAATCTCCAGGTCCAGGCGGACGCACCCCAAGCGATATTCTTTGAAAAACACAAATGACTAAATCAAACAGATCTCCTAACGGCTGATTTCGTTCACTTACTTCAAGGTGATTCAGTTACGCCGTCAGTTCAAACCCCATTAGTGTTTGTTTACACTTAAGGGAGAGTTAGACGGATTCAACATCCGGAAGGTTCCAAAGAATATTCGGAGAAAACAACCCATATAATTTAGGAAAAGAAATCACGAGTGGACAACAGCGCTGTTTTCCCCACCTGGTTGAGTGAGTACCAGTGAAATTTTTTAATGATCTATCGCATGTCAGGTACCTCAGAATGAAACTATCTACGTGATTTAAAAAGGCGCGATGAAAGGCGCCCCGTCCAGGCTCGGTGCCTTCTTTAGGTTTAAATTGACCGGATCGATATTCGACCGCGACGATATGCTCAACAGACGTACATCACAAAACAGATCAAACAATCAATTATCAATTGATTGACAGATAGTCCGGTTCCGGTTTGATAATTTCGATTGACATTTCGACATAACTTTATCACCCATCTACCTAATTTTGCGGGTCTTCAAGTGAACTGTGTTTTGTTTCTTTCATTTAACTGTGCATTTTTAAAATTACGCTAGACAGCGTGTGTATTAAGTTCATAAAAACGATAAGTAAGTTAAAGCATCACCACAATATAGTTACCAACCCGTTCAGTTGACTTTAAAATGGAAGACTAAATGAATCCAATCATTTGCATTTCTTATGGTTAATCTGATGAAATTTCATCAATCTGTTAACATCACTATTAGTGTAGGATCGTCAGCAATAAGGGATACACTGCCAACAATATAATTTTCATATGGATACGCCATTAATGAGTACGCTGCTATTTGCTCAGTTGGCTGTAATGTAAACATGGCAACATTAGTCGGGCCGATTTGACCATCCACAGCTACCTCATGGGCTTGCATGCTAACTGACTCAGACACAGTGCAGGTTTTAGTGAAGAACAACAAGTCCGCTCTAGACTTACTTTCTTACATTCTTAATTCTATATCATGTTGTCTAGACAAGCAATTCCTGGTGATTTATCTGGGTGCAACAAAATTAACTGACTGTGCAAAATTACAGAAATGAGGGCACTTATATTCGACCTTGTAAGATGGAGTGCTCACAGACTGTGAGTAAGTCTAAAGTGAAGTTTCACGTTCGGCTAGTGGTTAATATTTATCGTCAACCTATATGGTTATTTTCTGGGTGATCGTTAAAGACTTGGTCATTGTTTGCATGATTCGAGACATTCTCTTCCCATCAAGAATTTGAACAAAGAAGGCAACAAGCTGATATTTCACGATTTATGCCTGGACAAATTTCGTTTACGAGTGCAAAAGATAGACCATTTGTGTTTAAGCGTTAGAAAGCAAGGGAAACACAAGAGATTTCAAACGATTTCAACGTGAAGAAAAGTCCTAGTAGATGGATCATTGATTGGGATTAACAGGATAGTTATTGTGTCTCCTCTCGAGGATCTCGGACTACCTAATCATTACTAGCGAACGAAAGTGGTTGAGCGTTCATATGCAATGATTCGGTCGTGCCTAATGCGAGGTCATTGGAGCAGTGGTCAACACAGTTGGCTCTTGAAAGCGTAGCCGGAGTTCTAGTCCCGGACGTAACGAAAACATGCACTAATGACGAGCTCTAATGAGAGCGAAACTCGAGTCTACCGTTCCTTTTCGAAGGGGGCGACTGTAAAGTCTATGGGAATACGACAGCTTCCATCACTCGTGAGCAGTGTTCATTTCACATGAAAAACAAAATATCATAAGAATTAACACTCCCTATCAGAAAATCACTTGCCACTACCAAGGTAGGAGCAAGCCTAAAATCAGTTTTTTTCTGAACATAAACAACGTGTTTGAACCCTCGGACTCACATGTTTTCGCATGCTAGAACTGTTGCTATTTGGAGATTAAAACTCATGTTGTTTGTTCAGAAAAAATCGCTTGTAGGTTAGTGACAAATATGAACCCAGCTATTTCCTTTTCAAACTGATATACAAATGGTTCAATGTATACACTCGTAAGGATACAGCTAAATTTGTCGATACATGAATCGTGCGATGTCAGCTTATTTGTTCAAATTTCCATGGTCCTCACAAAAGCTCGCGATTACCGGTGAACTACACCAGTTGAATATCGCATGCTGGTGATCCTGAGTTTCCTGATGTGAGCCAAAGAGACTGGACGTGCGTCAACTAAATCCACTGGCTGATAGGAAGTTGCTACTTAGCCGTATGGCTTGTGAATAATCTTCGGAGATGAACGTTAGAAACCCTTCTGGTTCTGTAGTAGTAATAACAGCTAATTTTCTCATCTTTTTAGACACAACTACTCGAGTTGTTCCATTTGCGGGAACGTTTGCTTCTACATGTATCACTAACCTACCACAAACGACGCTTCAATCGCCAAGAAATGTTCGGCAACGCATCGAGGAGATAGGTCGTGTCACCATGTAGTTGCCCGCAGAAACATGGAGGGAAGTCGCTTCGTGTTAGTGTTGGCCGAACGGTAGTATGAATTGTATAATTTTAGTTGGTGTTATAAACGTATTATGATCAATTTATCTTTTTGAACAGCTTGCTATACTGTTTAGGTCCTTTAATGAATTACTTTTACGAATTCATCAATCGTTTCTGAAAGGCACAGTCGGCAGTTCACCTTCAACAACACGATTCACTTTAATTAACTAACTACGTAAAATAACTCCAGTAATAAAACCTGTATCTGTGATTAGCCATCTTTTGAGAACATCTACAATTTCATAGTGTACATCTGTCTGTGTAGTTGTCAGCAGAGCTCCGGCTGTCTTGCTTTTGGTCGACTACGCAACGTATGGATGCCAAAAAACACACTCATTCAAGAAACACAAACTTGATAAACAAACATAGTTTCATCGTAAGGTGTCTTTTGTCCAATGACACATGATAATCTCTACAATGTGATTTCCATAGTGTGGTCGCTGCTTCATCCGTAATTCCAGTTGTTGGATAACTAGTCTAAGTTGAAAAAATGCCTGCGAAATGCGACAATCTACTAAGTGGTTGAGCGTTTACATATGATAATTTGGTCGTGCTTAATGTGAGGTCA
>LUCH01000195.1:99929-236562 GCA_013368495.1 Paragonimus heterotremus | reverse complement strand
GAAATTGTTTTGACTGTAAAAGTAACAGTTGTGAAAGTGTCAATGTTATTGTGAAACCAGTGATTTTACGCTCAAACTGGTGTTGAAAATGAGGTTATTTGAAACACTGCTGCACGATACGCGTGTGTCTTGTTGACTTTTATAGTTAACTTAATGTGTGTGATATCGTGAGAACCAATAATTTGTACTGCAATCTGGTGATACCCCATTTGTCAGATACCTACGATCGATCTCATATCTAATATGCATTGAAAGCAGAAGCAAGCATCTAATATGTTTATGCGTGGGGCAGTCAGGACACAGCTGCATGCTGGTGTGTACTGAATGATCGAACACAGATTTGGACTAAAGGTTTTATTTTGTTAGTTTTTAGGAATGTCTTTTTGGGGTATACAGACAGTGGATTTCAAAACACTCAATGCAGTTTATGGCAATTCCTAAACCACGGTAACCTTAAGGTGGTCTGACCAATAAAGGTAGGTGGATGTTATGTGACAGACACAGTAGTTATATAACCTATTCTAGGACAACACAGTTGGTAGGTTGAAATTTTACACTGTATAAACAATTTTAAGGGCATAATTGTATTTTTCAAATGTATGTTCGCCGTTTAGACACCGTTCAAAATGTGGTATAATCGTGGCTTTATTTTATGAAGTAATCATAACTAAACCTACTTGAGAAGGGAGTTCGTCTGTAGTGTACTGGATACAGCTGGTCGAATGAATATAGTCGAATGAATATATGAATATGCATATGAATATATGTGAATATAGTCAAATGAATATAGCCAGGAATTTCCAAGGCCAGTGTGATAATACGAAACTTTGCGAACTAATAGAAGATAGTGACTAAGTAGTGTGAGCTTTTCGAAAATGTTCATTAGGTTGAAAGTTTGACCGCAATTCAGTAACATGCCCCAACCAAGACAGGAAAGTGGGATTTCGAAATATACAATAAAGTAGTTAGTTAGCATTATAACTGCTTCAATGTGTTTGAAAGTTGAATATAGATATTTACTGGTAAGTTGCCGTTCAGCAGGAGGAAAAACGTTTACAGGTGATTGGTTAGAAATTCAGACGGGAGACGATGTCGAAAAATCTGAGCATTGGCTAGATTCGAACCAGCATCAGAAACAACACGCCTAAACGTGGCAAACGCTACACCAGCTGACTTGTGAAGCCAGCTAAAAAATAATCACACTAGTCAATGGTCTTTAGATCTCCAAACTATTCACACTAACTGATATGATAGCAAATATAGAACACCGTTATCAAAATTGTAAACACTGTCAGCATCACCAGATTAATAATATGTAGGAACTGGAAGTTTTCTTAAATAAACATAATGAAAAATGAAGAAAAATGTGCCATACTACTCAAATGTGCGGTTATTTGGATTACCGAAGTATTTACAACCGTTAAATGAGGAACATTTGAAGCAATGGAACAGGGAATGTTTGCGCATTGTTGAGTAGATGTTGATCTTGGTTATCGTACATCGAAAGGTTAAAGGTGTCTTAGTTCCAGAAGTAGCATAATGAAGGCATGATTGAGTAAATGACTTTACCAGCACATTCAGACAATGAATGTTAATAATGAATGATTAAGGAATATCCAAACGACGTCCTATCCAGTAAACCTGGGAATAGTTTTTTATATCGTGTGTTCCAAGGTCATCACCATCAACCCTGAACACAGTGGACTACGTAGACAGATTTCAGCCGGAGTTTTGGACACACATTGCGTAGTTCTACAGAGGAGATGACAAGTTTTCTCTACTCGTTTACAACTGCGATAGATACACGTTGAGAGGCTTAGGTTATTCAATAACGGTTAAGCAAAAAAGTCGATGTATTGAATCAAAGTTGTCAAAATTACAATGCGACCGTTTCAATGCAACGTGGAGTATATCAACCTAAGCTAGGGTATATTCTCCATTATTAATTATGACTGTTTACGAATAGCCTGTTTTCGTTATTTGTAAAAGATGGCAGGGTGTTCCGTTGACATTTATTCTAGGCATATTGGATGACATCCATCAACACCGAATTCACTACACGGGTACATCAATCTTCCCATTACCTTGCTAACCGTTCGATCTAGGAAGATGTTAGACAAAATCAAGCCAACTTAGTAAGCAGACAAAGTCAACGGTAGAATGCTTGGTTACATAAGCCATGTTTTGGTCACTTCAGTAAAGCGCCATGAACAGCTCTATTGTTGAAACTTTCAACAATTATTGGCCATGGAGTTGAGAAGGAAAAACGACGTGAACTTGTAAAACTACGAGAACAAGCATATAGTTTATCTCTCAGAAAGTCTATTCCGTGCTCACTGTTGAAAATGACGGCGACTCAGATAATCAATAAATCAACTCTCATTTGGTTCCGGCCTCAAGTCTGTTGGTCTTCTTCATAATCGTATCAGTGGTTGACCAAAATGAAAACTTTGCCTCTTTACCAGTTAGACTTTAGCACCCATTTATCCGAAATACGCCGCTCCTCCCAAAACAAACGTTCGGTTTTATTATAAGCAGATAGGCGTTGGACTCCTAAAAATATTAGGCCAGTCGTAAAAAATTGCTAACATCAAGATTATATAAACAGCTGCTTTTCAAATTCACTTATGTGCCTCTGCCATTTGCAGTCTTCCATACAATTCTCTTCGGAGTTTGTGTTTGGCATTGTTTCAATGGGTGACTTCTTTTTTCTACGTATACTAGACGAGAATGAAGTACATTGGTGTATTAGTGAGTTGAACCGCCCAGCCAGTTCCACGATAACTTCCCAACTCAGCTGCCTCTCACCAAACGCTGAAATACTACTCCGTATAAACAATGTGAGTACTGTTCCACTAAGCTCAATTCACAATGTAAAATATGTTACCCGTATATCTGGGTTGCTTACAACGAATAGATTAACGCTATTCAGACGACGCTTGGGATGCGGTTTGGAGGTAGTAAGCCTGCGTAAACCCGACGTTATCGAGATGATGGAGCAATCCGATCACACAAACACAAGGGTAAAAGTGCAAATTTCGACTCGGACAAGGATATGCATCACTGTTGAGCTCTAACAAGAGTGTAACTCGAATCTAGTGCATCCTAAAAAAGTAAGCCGTCCGTAAGGCTGATCTGAGTGCGATGGCTATAATTGAATCTGGGTGGTGTTCGATTTGAAATAATCAAGATCCCCGAAGTTCAGTGCGAACTGTTTAAAACCGTCGATAATAAGAGAAAAATTTATGGAAGAGGGTCATATCCCTTTCTGAATCTAAGTGTGAAGATGAACATACAAAACTTTCCTTTTTGCATAATTATGAGACGGAGGGTATTTAAAAGAGTGAAATCATTTTAAAAATTTGAAGTTTTTTGTTACGGTCAAATTTAGCGGCACCTATGAGCGACAGAATTACCAAAGTCTATCACACATCTTCGTTTAGCACGACTAGACCATACTCAGACAAGTTTCGTCCCCATTCTCTAGCACATTGCCCTGAAGTGTTTCGCGTCTGTGATTGGACGAACTTTGGACCAATCCCTCGTTTTAATTCATTTGTCACCTTGCTAATTTTGAAAGTTTGCCCAAACGCCATTTCACACTGGATCTTATGGTGAGGCAGCTGTATCACCAACTTCACAAATAAACTACATTTTTTGGTGAATTTGTCAGCTGGACGGCATAAACTACAATATGCCATTCCGTCGCCGTGCATACAATTTTATGTTGGATGATGGTCTAGACACAAGGATACCGGTCTATAGTGATGAAGTGTTCAAACAAGGAATACACTTTTGTGCAAAAGTGAGTCTTGTTTTTATGACCGATTTTACATGCTTTTGTGGAACAGCAAACTGTTCTTATTGGAATTTGCTAGAATGAATTGTTGGCTGAGAAATAACCGTGAAACAACAGTAGTTTTGTGGTGTGTATATTGAAATGTTACAGGCTGTTTTTGTTACAGTAGTGTACGCGAGAAGTAGATCACCAGATTATTGTTATTTTTACTGTCATTGTTATTTTGCAGCTGTGATCGTGAAGTAGCTGAAATTTTTCCAATTGTCAAGTTTAATTCACTTACAGACCAATCCACAGGCTAAACGGAATCATGATTTAAAAGAAGAGACAGAGGTTGGTTCGAGACTAATGTTGGGTTATTATGAATTTCAAGGGAAAACATTTTTAAAAAATTAGTGATCTGTACAGATAAATTGGAAAGCGGACGAGGCATATGTTTTACTTTTTTTCTAACTTTTCCTACATGGATTCATCTGAAAATATTATCACATTCAAAAGTCATACATAAAGTTAGTGGCTATGGTGGACCGCTGACGGTGTTCGCACTGCACTACTAAGAGCGCAGTGACTGGTTTACATGTAACCTTGTATTTAGCTAAATGAGAACAAAATTAATTCTCTTTCATCTGTTCATGCTACAGTAAGTGCAAAGAGCTTCGGAATTTCCTCCGTGTTTATCCAATTTCGTCTGATTATTTTGTTTTAGTAAACCGTAATATCAATTCATCTGTGATCCTCGTTTTTGCATCATTGAAAATGTTTGCCGACATCGTTTGAATAGAAAATCCACTTATCTCGAGCTCCAGTGTCTGGTGATATTCCTACAGCGACGTATACAATTCTGTGAACTAGCACTTAAACTGGTGCAGTTTGACCTTTCAAATTGATATCCCAACAACCACATAATAACCCCCATGTTTGTACTCGGGGCATCTGGGTAAAGTAAACAACACTGCCTTTCAACGTTGCTCCTCTTTTCCTCACGATCTGGAAATAATTAACCAACTCACTTTGGCCTGTCAACTAGCAGGCATCCATTACAGGCGCAGAGCTTTCCATTAATAATATACTTCATTCCAACAGCCACCAACGCAGAAGTGAATAGTTGCTTCTACTTGATTTAATAGAATCAGGATCTGCCGCGCCAGGGATTCGCACTCAGTACTTCCAAAATGGTATAATAATTATAACCTAACGATCAATTAGCTTGATTTTATGCTCTCGAGATACTGTCATGGCATTCGACTTGGTTAGCTTAAGTGGGACAAACCACTTTCAAATGTACTTTGCTCAATCTTACCTGTCGCTTGTAGGTGACTGATAGTTTTGCTGACTAAAAACAACCTGCTTACTGAATCCAGCCGGTGGAAAACAGGGCACAGTAGACAAGAAAACTAAAGAAAACATTTCATTACAACCTGGGGAGAACGTTGACTTCGAGGCCAAGTAATTAACCCCCGGTTTAGCCATCTGACACTTACTTGAAAGTGGTGTATTAAAATCGGCGACGTTCGTGGCCGTGACGTAACCCATCCAGGTCGAGTTAACAGTTACCTTTTGCTTAAGCAGTTACTAGGAACATTTATCTACAAATTCCTGGATTGTATCCAAAAAACTATCACATGAAATAGTAGCCACAAAATAATCAGTGTTCGGTTGTTACAACAGACACCCATATGTACTTATGCTAGGTACAAAGTGGACCAGACTTGAAGTATACGAGACTGTTAACTCTGCAATCCTGTACCTGTGCTTTTTCCTTTGTTGCACATAAGTTCTTTATCAGTGAATTTTCATTTTTAACAAAACTGTATACTTCATTTTGATTGTACGAACAAATAGCTTTCCCAAATTCATTTAACGGTTATGTTAATTGATTAACGCACTTATGTTAACTGTTTATTTTTTTGCAAAAGTAGATATTATTTCTGTTATTGAGACAATCTAGCTCATAAACGTTAAAAGCCGTGATCTCATGTTGTGGCTTATCATTTTATGGACTTAAATAAAAACATTTACTTTAGGAAAAATCCACGAAGTGAGTTATAGCAGGATACTATGAGGCTGTGAAAACCAAATAACGTGTGTGTGTGTAGTTAAACACGTCACGCACAAATTAGGTGGTTTATCCAAGATATTACTCTGGTGAATTGACGCCTGAATTCTGCCAGTGAACAAGAAAACCAACGAAATAAACTAATAAAATGATAAAACAATAAACCGCGATCTATTGTCTCAATGAAGATAGAAACTTCAACTTTCGACTATACAGAACAAAGTGATTGTGTCCATTCTGCTTTCGAAACGATCGAACAAGCTGAACACTATTTATACGAGGTTTTGGTTGAGCCTTTGGATTAGATAAATCGGTTATGTCTTTTGGGAGGTTGCTGACGTTCTGGTTAACATGCTAGTCTCACAAACAAGAGGGTCAGAGTGCAAAGTCCGATTCGGACAAGGACATGCACTACTGATGAAATCCAATAAGAGCAAAATTCGATTCTAGTGCTTCCTTTCTAAGTGCGCTAACGGAAAGGCTTATCTGAATGCGATAAAGTGTGGATTGTGCTCAATTTTGAAATAGCTTAAATCCTCCACCCCTCACTACTAATAAAAAATGGGTAGGAAATTAGTCCCAAAAGTAAAACAATTTCAAGCGATGAAATAGGCCATATATTTGCCGGTTTTAACATGACCGAAATAGGCTACCTGTCAGTTAGTCCGAAACTTCGTTGAGTCAACGTTGTTTAAGTAGCATACATGTGAACTGAACGTTAGTCATAGTTGATTACGACCCTTACATTCTTACAAACCCCTAGCTAGTATTTTTTGAAAAGTGGCTTGTCACAGGTGCTTATCTTTTCTATAGCCGAGATTGTAGCTTTAACCGAGCTCTTATGAGGTAATCATGTTGAACACCACATTAATGAACTCATATGTGACAAGATTGAATTGGCAAATTTAAACTCTTGGCTATCTTGGCTTGTGGGTAACAGGTGACTGTTTTATGCACGTAACAAAGTTGGGAACGGACGAGGTGCGAATATTTTCTAATTTAGCAGAATGTAGCTTGTGACATTTTCCAGGCAACCCCAAAACAGTACGGATCAGCGGTAAATGAGATTCCATCAAAAAATGTGCACCACCTAAGTCAAGGATGATAACAGATTCTTGAGTGTTGCAACTGGTCAAAATTTTGCACCTGAAAGGAAAGTATCAGAAAGCCATGAATCGTTCGGTCAATTTTAAGCCAACCATCTTACCCAGAAGCCAATATCACAATGAATAGATTGAGAAGAATCAGTGACCCTGATGTTGGGGTTACTTTAACCATGAGCATAGCATGTATGACGGTTCGGTTGTACATAGTGTGAAACCAGTAACTCGTTCGTCTCATGAAATTGGTGACCAGAATATAAATACCGGTGGTGAACATAAGCACGACTGATCAACGAAAACAAAAACGATTCCAGTCCAAAGACTCTTGTTCAAAATAAGCTGGCCAAAAGTCAATCTGAATGTAAAAGCTACAATTAGATGTAAGTTTTGTCACAATTATATCAACCAAATCTCTGGCTATTTATCTAATTTTGTGATTAGGATAAGTGCCTTGCCGTGACTGCCGAATTACAACTGATCAGTTTTTGATTCGATCTAAACTTTTACTCTAAATTCGTATTCTTACGCAGTCAAGACACTAGTGACTACGGTTAATAAGTTTCGATGACAGTGAACCTGAAGAGTTAACATCAAAGTCGAATATTTGGCCTACTTTGACGAGCCAATGTCCAGAAGAATAAGAAAATTGAAAATCCGTGGTTGAATTTTTGGACGTAATAAACGGTGACACCCTGCTTGGTACTAAATTTTTGAATACAGACCGGCTTTCTGATTGCCCAGATGAAATCTGATATGGTTTTATAATCAGTGTGAACAAAGTCCGGAGAATGATTTAGTCGTAAGTGTGCTCAAAATTATTTGCATTGTAACCTTCACGATTACAACCACAATACCTATCTTCCACTATGTCTAAACGTAAAAAGTTGTCGGAAAACTTTCAACTAGGTAACACTCAAATACAAATCAATCCCCCAGTAGTTTTCTATCTGATTTTATGGAGATGATTCGTGCAATTCAAGGTTTTTAGTAGTGCATAATCAAAACTGTGCAGTGTATGTTGTGCATTTTCAGTGAATTGAGGTCTATTTTGCATGTGTTTCTGGGTGCAATGCCCAGGAAATCATTATTTCCTCTGTAGACATCTTCTCGGAATGGTTTATTGTTCCGTTTGTGTAACTCACCATTCTACAACTGATTACGAGTAGAACTGTTAGCATACCAATTTACAAATGTAAAAAGTTATCCTTTTCTAAAATTAACTATCGCACGACCCCCTGTTGCTAAAAGCCAGACATCTACCAAAATGTCCCACCTGACGTAGATATACTTTATCTTCTGCTCGTGAGTTTACACCAGATCTCGCTTCCATTTGTCCACTCTTTTGTGTACATGTTGATTTATGGTCAACAAACCGTTTTATTTCTTGTTTACCGAAAATTACTGAATGTATATCATTCCTGTTGGGTATACAAGTGAAGAATGTAATTGGTTATTTGAGCTTCTAATTATTAACTGTAGGCTGAAGCACAATGTTTGTACCAAAACCGATTTGTATGTTCTGCCATGTACTCCGTGTAACATACGTAACTAATACCAGCCTTGCAAACCAACTGACGTCAAGTGTACTTTTATTTTAGGGTGTCCGGGCTCAACACTAGTGCTTTCTGATGCTTCATGGGTAGTTCACTTCTCCAATAGACTATACAGTTCCTTGCATTAGCTTTGTTTGACTGTGACGTTCCTAAAACACAAGATGTCACAAAAGTATTTGCACTCATTCTTTATGATAAGCTGTTGCATATAGACCTCACCTTCATATATATTGACGGGTTTCAATGATAACGTTATACTACATGCAGTCAAAACCAAGGCTGGTGACCAAACAGTCCTATATATGAAACTGTCACAAAATCACAAACTGAAAATGTGGACATTTGTGAATGGTGAAAATACGACGTCAGTTTTGCAATTAGGGCTGGCGTGCTGTGAAGGGAAGAACACTGGTTTATTCGTAATATTTTAACTGAGTTACCTTGTATAAGTCAGTTCAAAACACGGGCAGATTAAAGAGGTGACGGACCTAAAAAAAGGCGTCTTGAAAAAACGTTTCTTAACCGGTTTTACAGAATTATAGTTTGAACAAAGTAGTTAGAACACGAACACTGGTAGATTCAAGCATTTCGTATTGACTCGTCAATACCAAATTTACAACAAAATGGGCGCGTTTTTATGGCAAACAACTGGAGGGCTGGGTAGTCAATAAGTGGGTTAGGCCAGGTGATTAGGTCCAGGGAAGGGTCAAGTTCACGAACAGTTGTTTCTGAACACAGAGAGCTGGGTTAATTCGATTGATTGCGGCTGCTTCGGGAAACCGTAAGAATCTTGAGTAAGAATGAGGTAATAGAACTCTGAATGCACAAGATGGATCGATAACGTGACCAGTGGTCAGAACGTGTCTTGCGACTGAGGAGGGTGGCTATTTGCGCGTTTCAACAACGTTGCCCTTCTCCGGTAACACTGACTTTTTCATCAATTTAGGTTAATGTTCCTTCATTCAGGAGCTCAAGCAAGTTTCGGTTTTGCCTATGTAACTTTCTCCGCAGTTACATACAAAGTGGTAAATACACTGTGAAGTGGCATCGATAGGCTGATCTCTTTTGACTGAAAGCACCGGTCACTTCAGAGTCAGAGAACTTATACAGAGTCCAGCCGCATTAAAAGTTCGCTTAATCGAATTCCTCAACCGTTGCGTTGTTTGGTGCATGATATAATTACTCTTAAATGGCAGCTCTATGAAGACTTTCTTTTCTTCTACAGTGACCACCTCTTCGGATGGTACTTTTTGTCTACTGTGCCTATCTATGAACCTTCTGGGGGAACCATTTGACTGTAGGATAGAAGTGATGGGATCTAGTTCTTCTGCAAGACTGTCATGCATACAGATTCGCCTTACGCGTGTAAAAAGCGTATTCACTAGTGTTCGTTTATGATGGATCGGTGTGAAGCTGCTGAAGTTTAAGTATTGACGTGACCACGTAGATTTCCTATAGACGGCTCTTTTAACCGAACCAACTTCTCGACAACTTACGAGTATATCTAGAAATGGCAAACAGTCTTTGACCTCAAATTCACAAGTAACTTTTAATTTAGGGTGACAAATATTTAGACGTTGCACCAGTTTATCTATCACCTGTGTAGATCGACTGAAGACTAATGTGTCGTATACGTATCGCTTGTAATATGACAAATTTCCTATCTCCGTAACTAGCTGTTGCTCAATTTCGTCATGAAAAAGTCTGCTAAAATGGGACCCAGTGAACCTTCCATGGCTACTCCCTCTATTTGACGGTAGGATTGCTCGAGAAAACGAAAACTGACGTTCTCGTTACAGAGCAGCAAAGTTTCATTTAATATGTCGGTCGGAAGTGGCAACGAAATGTAATTCATTTCAGTGAGCTCAAAACTATAGTCAGTCGTCTCGTGTAGCGGAACATTTGTGGACAATGACTGAACGTCTACAGAGCACATCAGTACGTTAGCAAGATTGATTTTGTTCAAGTCACTGACCAATTCAAAAGAATCCTTAATGGTGTGTATCTGAAATTTTTGTCATAATGGGGTTGAAGTAGCGACTGGACATCGTGCCAATTTACGGTAAGGGGAGTTGATCATTGCCAAAATTGGCCTAAGTGGTACCCCAGGCTTGTGCGTCTTTGGTAGAGCGCACGTGACTGTTGATCATGAAATGTATAGATGGCCTCTCTCAGACGATTATATTCACAGACGAGACTACAGGAAGGGTAAGTGTTCTCAGTCATTCAGTGTAATAGTTTTCGTTTACTGGCCGTGTGGATTCTGCTGAGTCCCACTTATAACAAGCTTTTAATAACCAAGTTTTGCACAATTCCCATTTTCCATATTAGCTTGGAACCGGTATTTCGTTTTCCGGCGTATGAAACCGGTTAAATGCATCGTCAATGAGGCTAAAATGTTAGGCAGTAAGGCAATTCAATTTCTAGATCCTTGTTGAAGTGAAACTACATATTCATTCTCAATGAATCTCCAGTTGTGGGTCGACGAGTTAACCCAGAAATGTTTTATATCCAACAGTATGGGAAGATTCTTGAATTTTATGATTTCAACTGCCCCAACAAGTTTGAAATAACGAATGAAGTTAGCTATACTAACTAAAACAATAAAATATTCTGTGAAATTCTTGCTAGGTCAGTTTCAGCCCAATGTTTAAAATTACCAGCTAGACTGGTGAACCTACGTTCTAGTCTCACGCAGAAACTTGGATGTTGAGGCGGTCGCACCTCTCAATATGCGAGCACAAACATTTTTCTGTCATCTTGGTTTAATTAAGTTTACGCCGACACACACTCACTTGAAGGTCACACTATTCGACGAATATTGTGTCTTCAGTAGTACATTGGTCACTTAGTTGCATAACGTGTTCAATAATATTTTTCCGACAAGCAAGGTTAAATCCACGTTTTCACATGCTTGTATCGATTACGTTTTAAATAGGATGGTAATTACTTACCCATACTGATACCCCAGTGTGTATTGTGGTTGACAAACATAATAGTTTAACAAGATTCTTTTGGGCGCACCGCCTTGGATTACATAGTCTATTTCTAATCTCTTCCACAGTCGCTATACTATACACTTGCCTCCTACGAATGGTGACACGGCGAACGGTTGAAGGGTAGGAAAGTCCGTGTCAGAGATACTTAATCTATATCCAATAAGCTCTTGCATGGTTGTATGTAAGATTGATCCAAACAGTTCGCATGTCAGCCTTGAACAGTGAGGCTTAGATATTCTTTTGGAAACCCACGGAGTTAGTCCAGGATATAGAATTTCATCATGAAGATATTCTGACCATCGATTCAATCTAAACAGGTCATATGTTGTTCTCTCCCATTTTCTTATCAACAAAGGCTCCACTACGTAGTTCAAAATTATGTGCTTTACAGTCAACCTGTCCACTGGCTAAACACGACAAATCCGGGAAACATTTTAGACAATTACTGACCCTCGTATAAAAATTGATCTATGTAATTATACCTTGAACTGCGTTTGACTTAGCTCACTTGAAAACCAATATATGAATTGTTTAATAATTGGTCGCTCGCTGAATGGTCGTGACAACAATGTTTGTCAAAATGTAGGTTGTCCGGACAAAACGCACTGCTATTCAGAAATTCGCAATACAACTGTCTCGTTTTACTAATATGTCCAGATTAATTATTGATTACGACGTTTCGCCTGGTAACCTCGCCCTGGTTACTATGTACTTCTCAGTGAATTTTTTGTCCGATGAAAGTGATCTGGTAAAATCGTACAAATCCTGAATAGAGTATTAACATTGCGAAATGTACGGTAATGCCCAATCGCACCAGTAAAGGCGATTTTGACGAACTTGCGTCAACAACAGGATTGACCCTAAAATGTTTACATAGTATCACAGTATCATTCAAGAAAATACTGTATCGTAATAGAATGATCAAAACCCATATGCTGGAAATAACACCTAAATAGGTTTACAATGGAAATGCATACAGTAAAGTGTTAACAACGGGACAGTTTTTATTCTTTCAAATGTGGCAATAAATCATCATATTTAAGTTCACTGTCGACTAGTGAAATGACGTTATTTTTTAATGAGCTGACACAAGTCCGTTGTCGATATCTGATATGCGTCCTTGGTTAAGTCTCTAAACATATCAAGTCAGTACTGTTCATCCACCTTACCTCATCCAATGATAGACAGCAAAATGTCCATTGATAATAACTGTTTCAAACAAAAGCTAAATGTTTTCATAAAACTTCTAAGGTTTTTTTCGTACTAAGATTTACCTTCTAAATAAACACAGAAAACAGGAAATTATATAAAAACGTCTCAAAAAAATAGCTTGTTTAAACAAGCGGCTGCCTTAGGCAGCCCGTCAGCGTTCCCGCACTAGTATCACTATATGTCCCGAAATCATAAAAAATCGGAATGCCATTTGCCATTTAAGCAAACAACAGAATCCACACAATTTTGCAAACGTAAACCACACTTTGCCTGAATCGTGCGTCACATGATCGCGCTCAAATGTCTACAAGAACTGAATGTGTTTCTGGTAAAAACGCAGAATGAAGCTGGGTTATCTGATTGCGATCATTGTAGTGGGTACCTGAATGCGCTGACCAACTGTTCTGGAATGATTGATGACTACTGTTTTAGAAAATTGGGAATACTTTGCCAACATCTTTGCGGTAGTCGGTTTTAACGAAGTGTGCATCTGTGGCACTAATGAACAATTTTCGGCAACTGGTTTCCATCCAGACTGGTTGATGTTCCACCAGTTTTCCTGGCAAACGTTTGGTCTTAGAAACAACATATTCTTCTGTTCAGCAGCAGCAGCAGTAGCAGCATAAAACGACTACACACGTAGTAACTGAGTGTGAAATTGCATCATTTATTTCAGGTTCCATCTTAACACTTTCGTAAAGTTCTTGCCAGAACGGTACGTCAAAGCAGTCGGTAGATTTGTCGATTAAATGTATCTGTCACAATATAACTTTAAATAGAACTTATAAAAGCATCGCTTTCTTTTTACTCGTGATCTTTAACTCGTTTAAAATGTCGGTAATTCTGCGGAAAATTGTGAATTCATTCGGCTCGTCATTTACTTTGAGTAGATCCCAATTCTATATCAGCCCTAATTCTACTGCGTTCTTCCAACAAGTCCTTCATACTCTAATTGCTTGGCTCTTAACTATTTTCAGCTCTTGGTCACTGTTTATAATAATGTCACATTTGTTTTACTGACTGTTCTATCTCACACAAAACTATATTGAAGCTGCATAACCCCAACTGATTTGTTATTATTTGTTCACTAAGATTTTGACTCGAGGAACCTTGAAATGCATTTTACATCACGGAAATGATGACCAAATGTATGAAACTACCCAGTGTTCTTAAACCAATTTTACCCTGAACAGTGTTCATTTCTTTTTCGTGTCACAAGACATACGGCTAATGACAATGTTCTGCAAACCTGACTTATTCTAATGTATTTCCCTATTCTTAGACTGATTTCAGTTTGTGAAGCGTAACTATTTACCGAATAACAGCACTTAGCATGAATCATTTTGCCAGTAGAATCCAATGCACACATGCCAATAATTTTGACAGTCTTTCCCCCATGTCTGTGTAGTAGATGACCAAAGTTAAGGCTTTTCTGAAAGCTTGTTTACACCCAGTTACCAGAACCATTTGTAGTCAGAGGAGCGGTCTAACAGTTTCGATCTGTTTTAAGACCCGGTATGCAAACGAGTATGATTTAGTGCGGGCGTAGCCATTTCTTCGAGTAGGCTGACACCCATCAAATCCAAGCAAACTGATGAGGGCAGTTAAGGAAACAGTTGTTTAGGTATCTGTGTTTGTTTCCGGGTGTGCACGCTTGTGTGATCCACCATTGTCTCCCATGTTTCTTACTGTGATTTTGCATTTGAAAACTCGGGCAACTACACTTATGTGACACGGAATCAATAGATACATAATGGCGTGGGAGTTATTTTTCTGGTGTTCGTCCCCCAAACACATGATACAGACATTTTATTTCAATCAGAATGTTTTTGTTTTCAACCGCGAACAATAATGAACTCTTTTCAAACTTAAAAGGATATATTGATTGGTGAATACCTACTCAGTAGTTCTCATTAGTACATTTCTGGCGTCTACATTTACTAGTTACTATCCATTAACTCCCGGGAACTCGTGCCTTCATCCTGATAATTTAAGCACATTGAACAGCCTCAGCCATCACCCGTTTAATTTCATGGGCAAACCCCTGTCTTATGTTCTCAGTACGGTCATATTTGCACCATTGGTTATTTTCTTATTTTTGACATTCTTTAATAGACAAAAACAATTTGTCCCATATTAATAAGTAGTAAGGACAGCGAACATTAACATATTTTCTACCAATAATAACAAATGAACAAACAGGTAAATCGTTTTGCCCACACTATTCTATGGAGAATTTTTCCTGAAACTGAACAGAAACATACATTGTGAGTGGAAATGTGACAAAAGTTTATTGGAAATCGTGTAAACGATCACCGTTGGTTCATAAATAGTGTTAACAAATAATAACCAATAACTTTATATTATGATCTAACGAAATTTAGTCAGTGAAATCTTAAGACGTATGCTGTATAACAGGCAATTCCGCTTGTGAGTAGTATAGCGGGCACAGTTTGGAACTAAAGAGCAAGAATAAACGTCAGGAAGACGATGGATTAGGAGTGACTACTGCAATACTGTGTACGCATTTTGAGGGACTCGCCAGTAGGGCGAACGACAATGTACTACTGTCCAATGTGTGTGAATTCATGTCAGCCATGCAGATGAATGTACGCATTCGTGCTTTTTCATGCAATAAACAACTTTGCGGGCCGTGTCTTTTGCGGTCAAAACACGTAGACTGCTGATTGGTTCACTTGTTCTTTTCATTCCCATCAATAAAAAGCATAAAAAGCACTGTTTGCGAAAGAGGAATAACAGAGGAACAACTGCGGCCGGAACATCGCTGTGCCCATCTGTGTAGTAATTTCAGGGCATCGCATCTCAAAAACACGCTTAGTTCATGCAGGTCACGTACAATGAACAGCATCGTCCGTTTGCTTCTTATCAGTTCGCTATCAAGACTTGGGTAATAACTGTATGAAGCTTGCGTGGTCCACTGTGCAGTGTAATTGATTATTGCCGTAATAAACCTACGAGTTTGAGATAAAACATCCATTTCAGGATTGAGAAAACATACATTATAAAGCACACACAGCCCACGCGTTACACGGTGTGACTCCGAGACAGCCGATAACTCTACGAAGTTTGCGTGATAAAATTTGGAAACCGCACGACATAGGTTGATAGCGATCGGAAAACCCACGGTCACTTTGGTGGCTGAGAATACGACATCGATTTTACAACAGCCGGACATGGGACAGCCAAGTAATATTTTGGACTGTTCGATTCATGCTGTGTATGTTTCGCAGTTGTTCGTTATACCCATATCAAGAATCATTTTTCGATGAAAACCACGCCACTGCAAAGTATTAGTGTTTGCTGAGTTCAACTGTGTTTCTCCTGTAGATCAGATCTATCAAACACAGAGTATAGTAATAGGCATGTACGTATTATCAATTAGCTACAGTGTAAAATGAAGGCTGCTTCCCTCACAGAAACAGTTGGCATGTTTGTTAATTACAAGTTTAGTCAGCATTCTGTAAATAAAACATTTCCGGAGAAAATCAGCCACATAGGATTACAGTTTGATTGGAAGTGAACAACCTCTTTGAGTGGCTTTTTCGCAAAGTCCTTTGTGCTGAGAAAACTTGGTTTGGGCTAATCAATCCATGTAATATTTCTGTTACTGGATCTCTGACGAATTTTTAGCGTTAGTAAGTAATTAGCAAAGTGTGCATTACTTACGTGACACCAGCTGAATCTCTAGAGTAGATAGACTGGTTTTCATCAAGTTTGCTGCGACAACTGACCAAGGATAATGACTAGACAAAAAATTGTTCGTGGAGTGGCAAACCAATAGCGACTAGATGATCTAGAAGCAGTGGAGGATAAGTTAGCCGTAAGTCAGATGCAACTGAATGTTTGCCGTGGAGGAAGTTACGCAAATGTTCAGTGCACGATTCAGTAGCCCCTGAAATTAAGATGTGAGTCAACCTGTTAACGAAATAGCTGATATTTTCAACCATATGCTGCTAAAGAATAGAGGTTTATGTTCACATAATGTGAACACAACTTGAAATGACTCCGAGCCTTTGCATTCGCACAAGCAATTTCAGACAGCTCTTGCAGAAGTTACACACTAGTTTACAGTCTCACCGTAGCTAGAGCTGAGCCGCATGGAAGAAGCTTGCAATGACAAGAAGCTAAAAGCCTGTCTATTTTCTCGTGAGCCAGAATGGCTAATCTAGGCAACACTGATGTCGAATTGCACATGGTCAAGTAGGTTTATAACGTTCACGCACGGTTTCTCGAATCGCGTTTTGATTCCGAAGATCTGGATATGAAAATCACAAAAAATGTAAGGTACTGAAGTAAAATTCTGCCGTGAACGTTGTTTGAGTATAGAGGGCTCTTAACCTGTAGATAGATTGTTCCTTCTGTGTAAGCTCATCTAAAATCCTTCTGTATGAAGTTAGATTGCGTAATTTATAATCAACACTCTCCATCACATTCAAACGTACAACGGATGTCTTAAAATATGCAAATAACAAGTTCTGGAGTCACCAGATATGCGGTAAAACTCTTGTTGCACTTCGTCAAGGGATAGCTACTTTTCTTGTCCGAATAACCACCGTTACACCGAAGTTCAGCAGCTACGTCAACCAAGTGTATTTGTGCCGCAAAGTTAAACGGGATAAAAACTTTTTACTGGTTCTCTCTAGAGGCCTTCAGGTCAAGATCACTTTATAGTTTTACTGTGTACAATTCTACCGAATCACTAATTCATTTACTATAAAGTCATTAAGTTATTTGTTACTAACGGATATTTTACCGTCCTATTCTGAATACTGTGATGTGCACTGATTCAGGTCTTCTGACGTTCAGAATACGTGGTCAGATCACTAAACCAGTGTTTCCAAAAGTGCGCGTTATCACACTTTGAGGCAGCGTTTCTAGACATCGGATGTAATGTCGAGCTGATGAAGGTCATGACAACAGAGAGCGTGTCAAACGTCTGAAGTTAGATTAGGTTGTTGAGCTGATGTGGTTACACCAAACTCAACCATCACGTTGAACTTGAAACTTGTTGGCAACGTCATTTTCGATCCGATTTTTCACTATGTTCACCTGTCGCCATTCTGTTTTTATTGGTTAAAGTGACGATGTTTTCGAGTTCGTGAGAGGAATAGGATCGCCGTACAATTTTGTTGTGAAGTTCTTGTACCATACCTTAAGTAATGTCCCCATAGTAGTATGCTTAGGATAAATAATACCAACCATTTACAGAGTAATCTGATGTGTATATAAGACACTAACTGTACGGATACCTATAATAGAGAATACTGTCTGATGTTGACCAAAAATCGTTCATGGGGGCTATAGATCGAGTATGTGTGTATAGCAGAGTTATTATTCTAGTTTGCACTCAGTTGCTTATGGTTGTTCAACGAAGAAACCTGTCTGTGAATTTACGTTAATCAACTTGAAGGAGTTAACAGCAGTACGACTGCGAGACAAAAACGAGATCCATATTGCCACAGTAATTAGACAGGTTGTGGTACACAAAATGGAATGATGGGGTTTATTCTGAGCATGAGCTTATTAGCGCACAGACAAGTTAGCTAATTGCATTTTGAGGTAATTGGCGGTTTATGGTAGGCGCATACATACAGACTGACGATCATGCTTATGAAGATAGTAGAAGTTTGCTGCTGTCTTTGCGTACATAATAATAATTTCCCGAACTTGCTAACATAATGAATGTCAGTCGACTCAGGTTCAAAACGTGACTTTTCTGGAAGCAGACGATCCATATGACTCCCACGTAATTGATAAACAGCAGTTTTTGTCATGTTGGATCGTCTGAATACAGGGCACAAGGAGAAGTTAAAATCGTAAACTGTGAGTAAGATCTGGAGTAATAGTCTGGACATTTATTCATTAACCCACTTGCTTTAGTTTCCGTTAAAAACCTCCCCAATAAGTATGAAAAACACAGTGGGAGCGAACCAACTACCAGAAATAAATATGTAGAGACATGTTCCACTAAATGTTTACAAATAGTACAGTTCGTTCTGTCAACTTACGCCTCACCGCAACTGTGGGCGGGTCAGCAACTTACCTGCTACCCACTACAGTCTCGTGTGTCGTAGTCAGAACCAGTGAAGTTTGCGTTGAAGGCGGAAAACATAAATTACAGTTCATTCGTTTGCTAATGAAGCATTAAAAACTGACCTTCGGTTACAATGTGATCACCTCCAAGAGACAGACATGGGAGGATTCCGAGTTTCCGGGTGTCCAATGAACAGTATGACTTCCTGCAGAAGTTGGCGTCAGCAGTGTACATTCGGTCTGGCTCACATAAGCCTGATCAAGGTCACGCTGTCTGTATGCTTTATTGTTGACGACTCAAAAAACTGAGTTACTAAGCCGCTGATGTTACCTAAGGTATATAGCATTTCTTGGTGTATCGTCCTGGTTTGAATTTAAAATATACGTGTAAAACAGAGTTTCAGTGGTCGTCCGGAAACGACTTTCAATGCTGAGTGAACGAATCCCCTTAAAATATCCCCTTAAAAAATATCTTTTCTAAATAGCAAACGGTTTTACGATAATGTTTCTGAAACAGACTACAGTCGGTTAAAATCAAACGGTAACGTGAAAATGTTTTCAATGTGCGCACGAATACACTCTCCGGATGTTTGTAAGCGGAATCATCCATTAAAACGCAGTATTCTGAGTACGCAGAGCACTGAACTGTTGCGATGGTAGACTGTAATAAAAGACAAAAATGGTCGCAATAAACGGAAATTTCCTCAAGTAACTAACTGATGCCAGAAGGATAAATCTAAGCGCAACCCACCGCCACGCTCTGGTCAATTCAACAAAGTCTTTGCACGGTGCAATTGTTTGAATTCGAAAATTGGATGACTGTCGCACAAGCTACTTTTTCCCCCTGATGAAGACAGTCAGTAATTTAATCATGTGCTCTTTTGTCTGTTAGTTAATAACAAATTTATCTGTGTCAGTTGCAATGAAGTGGGTCCGTTAGACTGTTACAAAGAAAATTGGCTGAGTGGTCAAGATGATGTATTGAATTGTAGTGAAGGATTGAAGCGAGAATGGAAGCTAAACAACATCCAGTCACACAGGGGAAATATGCACTTTAGCATACAATGTGAACAGACTAGCCTATAGCGAAAAAAAACTTTCTAGAGTAGTCGCTTTCATCTGAAAATAACCACATTACTTGAAATTTCTACTCGGTGTTCTGCACGTGTATATAATGCATTCGATTGAACTTAGCAAATACTGACATTGTCACAACTAGGAACTGAAACTCCAGCAGCTCAGGCGCTGCACCACTGTCAAGGGAAAACTCCAATGTTGGTAATGTTTGTCGGGTATAAGTACACTTCGCAGCAATAATACAAGTTGTGGAAAGTTCCAGATATACAAATGATGGGTGACCCCTTGTATGCAGACTGAACAGAACATTCGCATACTGAATTGCTTGGACGCCTTTACGAAATAAACGTATAAGTCCGTCTCATCAACTTCTACAAAACACTCCAAAGAAGTTGAAAATATTTCATTGTGGGAGCTTGAACTCTTTAGCAAAACTTCCTGCCCAGCATTACTGAAATGGATTTGTTGAGCGTTGTACCGACATTTGAAGTAGTTAGCCTGAACACAAATTTTTGCCATTCAACAGCAGTTCAATAAACCAACAATATTATTCGTGCAAGATGTTTCGAATAGTTCTATCCACTTGCACCGATATCTACACGACAGTGGGCAGAACATGTGGGTGACAAGTTCACATTAGCTCACGTAGATTAAGCTATACCTCGTTTTAACTAGAAGTGACGGAATTTTATTGTCATGGTCAGATCTATAGTAAAAAGCGTTAAAATCCCTTCCCATCTAGTCATTCTGTTTTAGTTCTTCATTACTCTCCTGAATTCGATGTCATCAGCATCGTTCATTAATCTGGAGCTTGCAAGTTGCGTGATTTGCAATACACAATAATAAGAAATAACGACTCTTGGAAGACACACTGCCGAAAACCGTTACTAATAACTTGCTGATCAAAGAATCCATTGCTAACTTCTAATACACAGCGACGACCTTTGACGTTACTCGTGAGTCACAGAAACAGACATAGGTAGGTTCACTTTCATCGAACTTCCTGAAAGGTTGCATACTTAAAATGAAATGTATGGAAGCAATTTGAACTGGCAACGTATACGTTACAAAGTAAGCAGCAAATCAGGCTGACCACCGTTGTGGAGAACACGTCCGATGATATATTCAAAATTTCATGTTCCGCTTTCCAGCAGCCACCAGCCAAGAAGAATAGTACGTTAAAGTAGTTAGTTGGCTTACTTTTTTGTTTCCATAGGTTCTCATTCGTTTGTAAGCACTATAGCAGAAGAAACAGATAACACTAAAGTTGGCTGCTGTTCAATATCGCTTCACCTACCATGGACGATAGGTTTTATGACAGTGCTAAAGTTTGCTCAAATCGCATATCAAAATTTCAATAATATTTTCATTACACTGACGTCTCCAGCAGTTTGAACAATCCAATCTTCATTTCTGTCTACGTATGAACAGTTTGTTTTGCAAATGAAGTCATCGACAGCACAATATCCTTGGTGATTTTTTTTGGGGCATGGCTGTAAACAATAGTGGTACCGCGAAAACAAACTGGTCACCTAACTGTTAAGCAGCTTTTCAAGTTGAGTACCGGAGAGGGGATGTGAGGTATGATGGAGACTAATTGGCGAACTTTGTTCGATCGCAGATATTTGAACCCTAAGCAAACAATCAGCTGTTGGTGTTTACACAACGTCTGAACAAAGGGAGTCCAGATTTAGGTGAAAACGGATAGTTACGAGATATGGAGAACGTAGGAAGTTACAAAATGGACAATGTCCACCATTCCGTTGAAAAGAAGCACTAATAACTTCACTAGTCCTGGGGGCCGTTGATTGAATTTACCAATATAATTACTGTGAGTAGACCCTAGCTTCCAGGCAGTAATCACAATCCAATACACCTAAGCTTCCACACATGAAAGTTTGGTTATGTATAATATAGGATGCCTTTGGCATACAGATTTCACCAATCAGTCTTGAGAAGCATACGTACCACTGACGAGCCTCTGACGGGAAAGAAAGTTAAGTCTACTGATTATTTTAAAGGGATGGCTGGATCAGAGGTTTATACGACAACAGAAGCTTCGAGCAAATGTTGAAATTTTACATAAGCTCACAGAATTTCGAAAGTCACTTGGTTACTTGTTGGAGTACGTGAATGAGAGTTGCAACTCAATGGGTGTATGCACTCGGTAGATGCCAACCACAAACCCCACCTTTTGAAAAGCAGATGGTAAAGTTTGAAGTTAGTATATCGTATGCAAGTTATTTTCGTTGTTTATTGCAATCTAACTTGAGTTTGTAAGCTACAGTATACGTCACAAATACTTACAAACAATCTACAAAAGATCGGCCAGCCTCAGGATTATAGATGGTTAGTTTAATAAAACCATAAACATACTAAGTACGCCAACTGATTTCGTTGAATTACAGGCGATGTCTAAAATATTGAAGTAAGTTGACTATGTGGACATGTTTGATAAATGCAGTGGCACTCACTAATCCACAATCCCCTTTGGATGTGAATTATGCCGTGAAACATGCTTGCGAATTGGCCGCCAATAACTCAAAACCAGAATGATCAACACAAGAGCCAAATGAATAGTTCATTCTCAAAAGATACTAACGTAATGGCAAATAGTATTGCAAACAGTACTCACCGTTTTAAGATAGAGTGTACGAGGGCAACGTAACCTTACCCCTGAAGACATGCGTTCTTATTACGAAGGATGTGCCATCAACTTTGCTTCACAGCATAACTTCTCTATTGAAAAGTCGATGCAAGCAATCTGTAGTTATTGGACTCGACCTATATTGAAGAAAGACTTAGACAGAAGAGAAGATTTAGCTAACCATGTTGACGGTTTGAAAGTTTCATGACAATTAAAGTGATTTTCAAGGGCTATCACGTTGTTGCTCTAATGCATGCGTGGTTGTCCAGCGGAATGCCACATCGAGGACGTGTGATGTAAATGTCTGTAGACCTTTAAATTTTCACATAAAAACATCTGGAGATTTCCTCGAGAAAGCTGCCATGAAATAAACTTAAATAAAAAATAAGCCCATAGAAGCCCGATTCACTCTTATGAGGTACTTCTTCCTTCAGTACACTTTTTTATTGCCTCTCTAGATGCCAGAAATGTGGGAATATAACTGTGCTTCTGGATTACGGTTACACGGCTGATGAGTAACTCTATTCTCAGCTGAACTCCTGAGTGTTATCTAGTTGCGTCATTTTGAAACGCGGATTAGTCAAGTTATGTTGTGCGAATTAACCATAGCATTTATTATGAAATTAGGTATGAATACCTCACCCGTTTCAGTGGACCAAGGATTAAGAGGAGAGAACTTCTCTACGTTAGCCAGTTTCTCAGAAGCCTGGACCCTCCCCAATTTTAGCTCGCATCTAACAGTTGCTTGAGGTTGAGAATTCAGGACTCCTTCAGGATTGTCAACGCCGTAAGTCCACTGGAGTCGAGCTTGTTCCTGAGAAAACCATAGATTTTGCACACTGAGATGAACACATACGTTGATTTCTCACTCCCTACGGAATGCCACAGAAGATTGCAGTTTCCGAGCCATCTGTGTCCAGTAATATTTACATCTCAATGTTTGGTAATAACGTTTATTTTCTAGTTGTTTCCGTTTCAGTTTTATAAACACACATCGTCATTCAGGTCTGATTAATTTTAAACCATTTTCTCTCGAGAACGTTTAATGGATACACACCACATGAGTAATACGAACTTTTCACCAGAATTTTCGTTCCACTTCCGATGTCAACACTACTTTGGTACATCTGTGATGTCCTTATCTGGCATCAAAAAATACAGTGTATGATTTGTTTTCAAATTAACCTGGAAAGTTTAATATGTTAAACATGATTCAATTCCTATCTCACAAGCATTATTTGACCCCAGATTTCTTTGTGAATTGTTAGTATGTACATCGGAACTGTGAGACTTCTGTAGTGTTACCTGGGCATATCAGTCTTTTGCAAGTAGTCATTCTTTCGACACTGTTTTCTTGTTCCTATAATTTCCAGATGCATTTCTAGAATAACAGTTTGAATTACATAGGTGGCGTGCATTCTTCCTCGTAGTATATCCAATACATCCATGAACAACTTTTAAATTAGAAATTATTTCTACATAATACTTCTCCGTGATATTTCACTGGCCAAGCACTCCAAGTTTGTGAAATACCATGGTAAGTCGCCTTTAATACTTAAGAGGCGTCCGTCTTGTTAGGTTTACAGTTTACTTCTATGAAACTTCACACTGTAAACGGAAGGCATATTGCAATGGACTAATCATTCCAGTTCAAAATAGCACTTTGAATGATTCAAGTTTTACTGTTCTGCAAATTCCCCAAGGATTTTTGTTAATCGGTCGTAAAGATGAAACGGTTGATAAACTTTTGTCTCACTGCGTAAACTTGTCAAAACATTGGGCCAAATACTTTGACACTTAGGTGCAACTGACCTTCGGTCAACACGTAAGACAAATGACTTTGCACAAGCCGTTCAATTGACATTTAGAATACGGTTAAAATCTAAAGCCAAAATCCCAGTGATTTTGCGAATTTTCTCGCAGCATTTTCCGTTTACTGTAACGCACTGCAGTAACAAATGTAAAGCTTCACATAAGTTCTCCTATCAAAAGAATGCGAACAGAATACAGTGTGTGAAGAGAAGGGTGTCTTACACACAATATCATCAGCATATCGTCCGCCGTTAAAAGAAAAATGAATCAGTCTGTGCAACATCTATAACGGATCTTAAGATAGTCGAAAGTTGGAGAGAGAGAGCAAACGTCTAATTGGTCGCAACGGATTCAAGTTTATAACTGAGTTGCCTCTAGTCTGTTTACTCAACAATGGTTGGGGTCACTTGGAAATCAGAGTGATCATAGGTTCTGCAGAAATTTGAAAACGGTAGTCGGATAAATTGAATTTGTTTGGGCACAGCAATAGGTAGCGGAACATAATTATTCATCCTCATTTTAAATATGATTCAGCTTGTTATTCATGTTAAAATTTTTAGTATATCCACAGTTTTGTAGGTTTAAAAGGATTTCAAAAATAACCAGAAATTAATCTGACCCAATCTTACAAACACTAATAACTCTGAATGATGCTGGGATAGCTCGCTTCCAGTAGCTTCCAAACCAATTACAGAAGTACGCAAATACACTTGTAGCCAGGAGAAGCTGTCAGGCAACCAAGTCTTCTGATCCAAATTCGCCTCCTTTTATTGAACTTCGGGAAAACAGTGTGAGTACTCCACGTGATTAGCTCAATTTCTCGGTTGTTATTCAATAGGGAATAGATACATCTACTCATTAAGTACAGGTAAATGGATAAATGATTTAACTATTGTGTTAAATTTAGACATACAATAAAACAAAAGTAGCAAACACAACTCGGAAAAATAAGTCAGTTTCGAGTGACATTCCGAATCACATATTGTTGGCCGGATAAAACCAACCAGTTACTACGTTTAAGATATACGGTAGTCATTTGGAGTTTTCAGAAAAGCGAAGACTGTCGATAATCACAGAGCGAACACCACTGGTAGTTGACCCCAACACGTTTTTAAAAACGGTTTGTGACTGTTTCATCTACATGCACTGCTGAGGAGTTTTAACAAGAGCGGAACTCAAGTCTAGTGTTCCTTCTGGACGTGAAGCAACTGGATAACCTTTATAAATCATTAGACTGAGATCGTGTGTTTGGTGTCACTTGTGCAGCCTAAAGAAAACAACCTGTAGGTATGCTTGGTTAAAAAATGGCAACCGCTAAAATCAATAGTAGGACCATCCTAGATACGTGTGTCATCCTCAGTAATTCTGTGCATTTTTTGCATCTGAGGCAGATCAGCGTTTCATCATTACAGTTCAAGATTACAACAATAGTGTGCTGTATCACACATAAAATAGTAATGCGTAATAAATGCTTTCACCCTTGCACCATCTGGAAACGAAACATCTCTAACATGAATAATTTTTATCGTCATCATTGACATGGCAGTTAAAGGCTGGACAACATCTTCCATTGTTGTCTAGGCAACAATACTCTCTATTGGACTAGATTAAAATTTCAACAGAACTCAGAAGTTCGGAATAACATGATACAATCGTCTACAGTTATAGTGTATGTATATTCAGGTTGACTGATAAAAAAGCACCATCACTGGTTTTGGGTAAGCATTGTTTAAATGAAAAGATTAAACATGTGATGAAGTTTGAACTTACTTGTCAGTTATGGCGTTTCAGACTGTATAACTGCGGAAGCATCTTAGATTTTATTTCGAATGAACAGACTTTTTGTTTCATGGTTGACAGTTGCTAGTTATTTGCTTTTGATCACAACGACCTTGATAATAGAGACGTGTACACTATTGGAGGGATCGCAGGCTTCTGATTCTACACAAGTGTTTGAATGCAATCAATAGGATCAAGTCTTCACTGTTTGTACCTGACAGGTCGACAATTTCATAGGGCATGACTAGATATTAAAGTTCAGTCGTAACGATCTACGTCCAATTCCCATTTGTCAGTTAGTCACGAGAAGTAATTGTATTGTAACTCGCAATAGACCACCACATCATGATGCATTCTTAGTCTTTGGTAAACCTTGTTTTGTTTATCACTAAGTAAAATTCATGATTCTGCTCCATCACTCAGGTGTAAAAGTCGGACCAAACTTTTAAGTTTCTCTGTTGATTTCAGTATCATAACCAGCAGTAAACAAACGAGTGTTCATATTCTGATTACAGAGATGTTTCCTTATTGTTGTAAAACAAAAGTGGTGAATGTGTTGATGTTTGGTGAGAGCTGTTCTTTGTTTCAAGGTTCCCCATGTAAAACACACGGTTATATATACATAATGTTTTGAACTGTCAGCTTGACAACGAGCTACCATGTCAAACTGTACTTCACGTTCCAGATATATATGTAGGAATGCACGATTGATTTCCTTTGCAGAAACAAAGAATATCATCTATTTGAACATTAATTATCTTTATACGGGAGCTAATAAATAGGATCCAAAAGTGGCAGGGTTTAAAAATGCTGACATCTCTGTATCCTTCAAGTTCTATGGTAAAAAGTTAGTAAAATTTGAAAGTCTTTCATAAAAAAATGTCCAATGAGCACGACAAAGTAGACAACCATTTAAAAGCCTTAAACAGCAACATGAGACTTGCAATTCTCTTTTGGGTAGCAATAAACTTCCGTTTTAATGTTTGAAATTTTTTAGATATAACAAAAGATAGGGGAAACGTAAAGGAGACTTTTGTTTCTTGCTTCAAACCCACTAAATAGAGTTTTTACTGTTTCAATAGTTCATCTATGGTAGTTCGTAAGTGCATTTTATCCGCATGCAAATTGAATCACACTCAGAGGAGCTAGGTTCTTAAGATGTTAATCTGCCGCCAAATTACGAGATATCTTTCTCGTTGATCGAAGTTGTCATAGTTCGAATTCCCGAGAGGTAAACAGCCTGAAAGAAGAGATGTCTAGCTGAAACGAAGGCAATTTAATAGCTGACGAAATGCCTAACCATTGTGTAATCAAGCCTGCCGGTTAAAGACAGCACAATGCATTTTTTAATATTAACTAGCAATGACATTACTTTATTTAACTTTTTATGCAATAACTGTGTTCTTTCCAGCATGCCGAAGATGTTTTCATGAAATAAATACTTGCATATGCGTCATTAGATGAAAACACAGTTATAACATGAAAAAATCAAAGTCGTAGAGTAGAAGATCATTCGATAACCTTTTCGTCTTATAATGTGAAGACTACAAAAATAGCAGCTAGCTCCATCGACTAACACATTGATTTGTGTGCAAATCGTTCCAGGGCATAATCATTTCATTTAACGAAACACTGACCTCACTGCATTAAGTTCCAGCGAGCTTCATTTCGTTAAACCTCTATGCTAAATTAGCCTTATTAATTATCCAAACGGACCTCGGTCTCGAAAGAAACATATCAAGAGAATTGTTTAATACGCACCAGCGACTAAACAAACAAAATTGCAAGCATAGCATCAAAAATATGTGAGGCAACTTTATTATGAAACTGACACATATTTGACGACAACCTTCGCGTTTATATTCATTGTTCAGCTAGTCGCGTCTGAACAAACGCGCATGTGTCAAGCTTTGCTGTTGTTGGAGTTTATCATTCGAGTATATCCTCGAACTGTTCTAGGGTTAAACAATGTCCATGTTACACTGAGAAATTTGCACTGAATTTTGCACTAACCCTGTATCTGCAAAATAATTGGTACTTAATACATTTAGACGATGAACGTAGTTGTCCATTACACAACGAATTATCATATCTGGAGTAACAGACAGTAAGTGTGTCTCCGAACGAGACGACGGGACAACCTGATCACTACTCACAAGCGAAAAGTGGTTGGGCGTGCAGATATGATAAATTGGTAGCACCTAATATAATGTCAGTGACGTAATAGTTAACACGGCTGTCTCGTGACAACATGGGCGACTGTGGCAAGAATATATATTACTGACGAGTTCTAACAAGACAGTATCTCATATCTAATGCTTCTACTAAAGAAAGGCTGGCTGAAAGGTCTGTCTGATATTGAAAACTGTGATCAAAATTTGATTGATGTTCAAATTGACAGTTTTCCACTGTGTGATTCAGTTTGTTTTCATATAAACCAAACACACATTTCTTTGTTGGTTGCCGATTTTGATCATCGGTTTGGATAGACGCAACCTCAGGCCAACCAGCAAAGCTATGTATACCGGTCAATTAGTTTACAAGATAGCGGCCAACTGACAAGGTGCATCGATTATAGCCACATTACGGAAAAATTGCACGCCATCCAACTCGATCAAACATATTCTGATCAAGGAAGATAAGAGAATGAGTTGCTCAACAGTTGTTTTGTACTACAACATATCTTGATTTAGGGCCCAGTTTTGTTTTGCTTTTTATCTCAAGGAAACATGACAGTAGTAAACTGTAACAGTAACTTCTGAACAATCGAAGCTGCAAGAGTAACTACATAAATTTCAAAAGGTGGTCAGGCTTGCCAAAAAAATACTAGGGTTATGAAACACAACTTCAAAATTATCAATAAACTTCATTGATCTGAAAATGACCAGTGGGTAACAAGACGGTGAAAAAAAATTCATGCATTCAGTTATTCATGAAGACAGATATATGACAGTTTTTCTAAGCTTGTTTGCATAGTACTGTCTTTGCCCTTATTGCTGACTTGTCTGAATTGTATTCTAACACTCTTGACCTAATTTTATGTATGGTAACTGTCGCCCCGCTCCTCAAGAGGTGCAAAGAATGAGCTCACAAAAAAGAAATCAAGATTAAGAATGTCATTTCTCAGCAATAAATGACTAAATAGATAAAGAAATTCGGAGGCATAATAAACTGTTTCGAAGTTTCGGAGTGATACACATTTGCAGAACCAAAGATTCCTCAAACGGTCTTGTGAGTGTAGAGTGTAAATATGTCAGGTTATCTGTCGAAACTGTCAATAGTTTTGGGAAAAATACGAAATTTAAGTGGTTTTGAAGTGCTCTTCTAAAAAGTATTAAAAATTTTTAACCAAAAACTAATGAGAGAAACAGTTAAATCCTGCTGTCCATTGAGAGGTCAATTCAAAATAATGGGATTATTCTGATATATCCATAAGCTTTATGAGAGCATTGTGGAACTAGTACAAAGAACATCATCTGTGTATGACGATAGTTCGTTCGTTTTTTGAACCATGGTTGTCATGCACGCCGGGTAGTTATGCGATAAATCTTCAGTTTTCTATAATTTACCCAAACGGGTTGTGAGGGCTATTTATTCAGCCACATGCATTTCCGTGAACAAATCTGGTATAAACATTTGTATTGTACTATGATCTGGCTCCCGGGATGAATTAGTGGTGTCTACAATATCCTATACACCTTAAATGGTTGACAATACTTTTAGCTTGAAACTGCAGAACATTCCGCAGTTTATAAGGAAAAAACGATAAATGTTACCGGGTCAACAATGTATTGATTAGCATCAACAGTTTGACGTTAGTTTTATAGGGCAACATCGTGAAAGAAGTGATGGGGTTGGTGTGATATTTTGTTGGGATGTGTTTCTCACTCGACAACCTACGACTTCTTGTCCGATCGTTTGTAAATCTCTGGTTTACTTAATTAATAAACCCCGAAATTTTTATCAACATCGGTAGTACTGCTGCGCCAACTAGCATCACGGTAAACATTCGAGATTACATCTTTGTATAGATTGGAAATCATCCACAGTGGATCGCAATTGTCTCATGCCCATAGAATTTCCAGTCGGCCCCTTTCACCATTAATCGAAATAACGTTTGACATGTTGATGATTTCTGTTATTCCAACTTGGAGAGAGGTCCTAGTCGAGGGGTTGTCGATTGGAGTGAACAAGACAGTTACTGTCTCCTATTGAAGCGATCGGGTAGCCTGATCATTACTCACAAGCTAAAGTGATTGAGTGTTCACATATGATAATTTGGTCGTGCCTAATGTGAGGTCAATGGCGCAGTGGTAAAGACGGTTGCCTCATAAACAGCGTGTCCGTGGTTCAAGTCCCGGCCGCAGTGGCGATGATATGCACTACTGACGAGCTCTAATGAGAACGAAACTCGAGTTTAGTGCTTCTGCTGTTCGAAAGGGGCCAACTGAAAAGTCTATGGAGACGCGACAGCTGCGATCATTTGTGAGTGATTTTCAATCTATATGGAAACCAAAATCTTCTACTACTCACCAGTAATAATATTCATTAAGTTAATGGGATCCAGGGCTACGGTAACATCTGACCGCTGAGAATGAACGTGTTGTTGTCAGCTCGGGTTGTTGTTACAAGTGTTTGCCCAACTCCGCATTTGAGTTGGAAACATTTCATCACCAAACAAGAGGACACCATCAGTGCGTAGTCGTCTGAGCGTACGTTGTTAGGCGTGGATGTTGGTGAAGCTCGGTGAACGTCTGATCATGTATACGACAATGAGCCGACCCTTTGACTTAAGTTCTAACTAACCGATTCAAGTTGCTCTCGATCTTTTAACCGGAATTCTGATTGGACGTTATACTTTGATTCCAGACGTCTGTCTAGGAAGTTAGTGAGTAGATTTATGAAATTTTTCATTCCATAATTGAAATCTGCCTAGTCACTTCGAGCTGCTGCTAAGTCTTGAACTAAAATCTGATTGGTTGATGACTTTCCATTTGATTGGATTGATCATATCTTTGTTCTCGAACTCCTGTCCAACTGGTTACGAATAGTCCAAGTTTAACTATCAATCCCATCTGTTCAAGTTGTCGATTTCTATTTTGCCAGCATATAAACCTTACCGAGTTTACATCTCCATGTACACTGATAAGGTGGCCACGTTTTGTGATGAAACCCTCGCAATCCAAATGACAAACTCATCGACCAACGGGAAACCTATATCGGAGTGAGGTTTCCGTCTCAAAAGTAGCAAGCGAATCTCGGCAACACAAAACGTGCTATTCAACGTGGACCAAATCGTAGGATATTCCTCATAAACTTTCAATCAAATGAATTCTGTTTCCCTTTGTAGTATTACGTCGAAGATCCGTCTACTGTAAAATTCTGTATTCTCTGGGATACGATATGTTTCCGTAACACTCACATTGGGAATTTTTTTGTACTCCAGGTTTCATTCTTTACAATTCAATCTGGACCATTTTGACGACATTTATACGAACTGACGATTGCATTAGGCATTCGCAAAGCTAAAACATTGGAAGTGATGTCGAGCTTAGTAATCTATGTTGTAAAAATATCGTAAGTCAGCATCTGAGATATTAATCGTTTGGGTAGTTACAACTGAACCTTCTTTTAAGCTGGAGTAGGAAAGTATGGGACTGAATTTTCAAAAGCAACCAAAATAATTTGTGTTGTTGTGATACACACACATATTTCCGGTGCCTGTGAATAAGGTCACACAGAGTTCAAAGGCTCAACTGAATGCAACACGGATGAGTTATTGATTAGTTATACTGAGCTTAGAAAACAGAAGCCAAAATAAATCAATTAAACCTCAGTTAGTTTGTTGAAGTATTTACAGTTAAATTTTTGCAGACCGATTGTAAAAATGCAAATGTAAACAGAATCGATTTTCTGATTGTAAAGCTGAGTTAGGAAGAGGCTGTTTTACAACGAAGGACAAAATGTAAAACACTGTTATGCAAGACTTGGAAGAAGAGGAACTCGTACATAAACAAAGCGGAAATTTTTCGAGTGACCGAGATAATTGTAAATCAACTCACGATTCCTAATATTTGACGTCACAGTAATGCTCGAGATAACCATCGTAATCCTTTATTCACACAGAGCTAATGTACGGTTTCGTATAGCAAATGCGCAAATGAAATGAATTATACGTTTACTGGTAGGAGTTTGGGTTACACAAAAATTTTTACAGCTACGGTTCCTTAAGCCTTAGCGTGATAAGTCAATGAACGGTTTTGTTTTATGGTATCTACTCTGGAAATTACTGCCGTACACCTTGGTGTGTATAAAAAGTTCTTCCATTCCCTCATCTCCCTGACAGTGTGTTAATCGTGTATTCACCTAAATTAACCGGTGACTTCACACAATCTGACTATGATAGCCGAACTAATGGCTGCTCACAGAATTTGCTAATATTAAGCTTGTGTTACTCATGACGGCATTGCCGGATACTTAGTGAAACATTAGCTTTTGCGGCCACACCGGGAGAGCAAAAATAAGAAACACAACAGGGGCAAACTTAAACCACTACCATATATTCCGTTTTGCAGTAAAACGTTAATGTGTTATGTTTGTTATTTTGCGTCAACGCGTCAATATATTGGTTAGTTATACTTTGTACAGGAGATTCACACTTTTCTACGTTTCTCTCAGTTTAGCTGTGCTGTATAAATTCGTTTGAGTGGCGAGGTAGAATACACCTCACATTCTAGTGCCTCGTCATCAAGACTGTGGTATGATCAGCCGACAACTGCAATCCCACGAACTAATCTTGTTCCAGTGATATACAATTTAAAAAGTATACTCTATTTCCTCCTAAACGTAGTTCTTTACTAAATTGGAGACGTGCAGTTGTTCCGAAGTGTGAGTCGAAGAACAGTCTTATCAATTACGATTCAATTCCTCCAGTTCTGTCTCATTAAATGTGTAAATAGCGTACCTGCCATTTAGACGAGATGTAACAACGAAAAGCTGCTCTTCCTTTCGCCATATCAGCAATATTCCATGCGCTAGACTTGTCCAGATTATGTTTTCTCTCTAACGAAAGCAGACGGGAGGCCTCGAAGATGTGATAAAGCATTAAATTCAATTCGTAAAAGATAGTATTACATTTGCCTTTGATTTGGCTCGATAGTTTTATCAAGTGTTTTTCAACCTTTTCAGTCAACCTGCATCCTGTAGTCTGACGTTGGGAGAATAATTGCAAACTCTGGTATCAGTCGAATACGGCCGGGTAGTTAACAAATAATCTCCGGCCCGAACATTAATAAAGCGGCCCATGTGCAACTGTGAGTAAATGCTAGTCCGCTTCCCAAAACGTCCGCACAACCATCTGATATAGCACTGGAACTTCACCACGAAGGAAACGTAGCGACCTATGATGATTTCTTAACGTTTTTGAGTCTGCTTTTGAAAATTCTATGCATAATGTTATGTCCATGAATTTAAGTCATATTTCAACCTACAACGTTTCAGTAAGAGTTGGTCGGTCAGTCGACGCTAAAACCGGTCACTACGAACTCCGCATGAAAAGAGTAATACTAGAAGATGGCTCATGAGATAGAAGTTGATGATGTTTCCAGCACTCACAGAATGTCCACAGACTGTTGTTCGTGGTGAGAATGAGGACACTGTTGAGGTTAACGGTCTGCTTCTAATACACTCCTTTTCAAATTTTGACTGCGGAAGATTCATTGTTTTGTGAATATCGGTAGTTAGAAATCTCGCCGTGCAGCCTCACAAACACAGTGGCACATGGTGGGAAGCAATACCACTAACGGTTTAAATCCGTAATTGATACTAAACTTAATAACTGACATACTGTTCACTGTTTATGGCGGCGTGTTTTCATTTGATGTAGAATTCAAAATACCTAAATCCATAATACGGTTGAATTCACTTATGGCCCATTCGAATTTCACCATAATCGGTGGCCTGTAAAATCAGGATCACTGAATTCATTTTAGTGGAAGTTTTGTGTAGCTAACATTTATGAACACGATTAGTATTGGTTAATGAGAGTTTTGTTTGTTCAAACTGGAAAATATTAACACATAAGCGGCTCTTCTGCTTGCACACTGACCCTCCAGGCAAATTACAATCAACGGAGAATTGGGTCTGATTTTCGCTACTGCTACAGCTCGTCCGTGACAGATACTTCCGCCAAGTTCGTTTGATTCAATCATCTTAACCACTATGTCACAATTCTCACATTGAGTACGACCGACCTACCGACTAAGGTTTAGCCATATTTGGTTGTGAGTAATGCTCGGATTAGCTTATGTCTTCGGTAATGAAAATGTTAGTGCCCAGCTAATTCTGGTGGATGACCCAACGATGAGTTTAAACAAAATAAACCAGTGGACCGACCGTGTCATTTCTATCACCGGTGAGGACTAGGGGAATTTGGGTGATATACATTAAGTCTACTTGCAAATGACCGCTGCATTCGTATCTAGATAAGTTCTCTCTTAAGCTTCTTGTGAAAAAGCCTTAAATTCCGCTTTTACCCATGAAGTAGTCTATCAGTGGTGCGCACCGCTACCCTGTCCGCAATTCGAGCAGTCGAACTCACTTAGACGATGTAACTGTATCGATCACTGCATCAGTGACTACGTTGTAAACGACTGATTTATCATATATAAACAAAAAATCATTCCGGTTTGTAGACATTGGTCAAGTTTCACATTTTTAATGAACGGAAGTATTGATTGTCCAATTGACTCTGAAAGATAACCAAAATGTCAGTTGAGACTGCCGTGGTCATTAAAATTGTGTATAGTTTACGGAAAATGCATGTGAGGTTGACGTTCATTCTAACAACGTCCGAAAACCGTTAGTACGTTCTTTATTTGTTCTCATCGGATCGAATCTGTGGTGCTTTCCTTGCCATTCTGGTATTCTCATACTGGAAATCTGTCTTTGCAGTACAACACAACACACGGTTTCACACAGTTGACCACCGGATGTCAGGTTATCACAAAACTCACTTGCTCAACACTGATTAGAGAATGAAACTGATACCAGAAACTCTTAGGTGAAAATGAAATGGCGAAGTTTTCGGCTTAACTGCATAGGAACAGCGACTAAATATGCCTCCAACAGTTTAAATTTTGTTGCGTAGACGGTGAGGGAAGCAAAGTTATTCAAAATTTACAAACATTTTAACTAATAAAGAGATAACTGGAGAATCGTTCTTCTGGATGCGTGAGCATATGGACTTGAGCGTAGTACAGTTTACGTGGTTTAACCTGAATTCATAGTTATTGTTGAACAGTTTTCTAAACGCACACGTAGGTCAGTTGTGTGTTTCATCGTGTCTGTGCCATTTTCCTTGTTTGCCTGGCAGAAGTTCACGTAAATTCTAACACTACCGTTAGCAGTCGTCTCATGAAAACAGTTGCCGGTATATTAGAAGAATTTGTTGATCAGCGTGCGCCGAGTTCAGTGATGACAACTCAAAAGTGTGTTCACCAAATTGGGAGTTTGTGAATCGATATTCGTCCGCAGAGAACGAATTACCTCATCCTTCACTTATAGAAGAGCACCGAGTGACAGTTACTGGAGTATTCAACGTGTTAGACACCAGCACAAGAGGCACTGGGAATACTTAGCTTGAATAATTCTTACTGGCTGAATAAAGTGAGACATTTTTTGATTCTGATTCTCAAAACAGAAAGTCACCATCATGAGTTAATCTTATGTTTGGGCTGTTAAAAGGAACCCACCCAACTTAAAATATGAAAGGACAACCATTGTACTGAGGGCCAAATTGCACTGTATGGCATTCTTGTAGAATTGTCTCTTCTTAGGACACACAGACTCATGGTTGGTTGCGTAATTACATGCACAATACGGATAATCGACTGCACTTGATTTCTCATACACTGCGTAGATGACCACAAGTAAACAAAAATTAACGTTAAACGAAGTTCTATGATTACGTTTAATCACGCGATACCATCTGGGTTTCAGGGGTCATTTGGTTCAAAGTATTCTTCATTAGATGTCATGCAATGAATGCGACTGCACCTGCGTGCTATAAACAAGGCATGTCTATCTGTGATGCAATATAAAATTTGAACGTTGAAATTGGAACTCATGAACAAATGAACTGAAAATAACACAACGTTACGAGTAAGTTGTAATACTCTACATTTCAACCACCTCGGGTGGCCTTCCTCGGGAGTGTTGTAATCGAAGTCACATTAACAAAGGAACAAAGGTCACATGAGATTTGCCGTGGTTAGGTCATTCTGCGCTGCATCTGAACTGATTGCCTATTAAGTGAGGGTGAGACTGATGTAGATAAAACTCGTCTGTGTCTGGTGTTGTTTATCCATCCACGCCACACTGCAGACAAGGGTTTGCTATCATTGCGATTACTACAAGCGTGTTTTATGTAAATCGTGAAGGCTTCAAGAGCATCGTTCCGCATGGGAAGGCAAACCCTTGTGAATCAGTCGGGCTTGACCAAAACACACGTTGTGATTCTCTGACAGGGCATGAAGTGCGAGAGCCGAATCGTTCTCTAGTTTGTGAAGTTGACGTGCATCTGTAGGAGGAAACCTCGTGTGCCCTTGGTGTTCGGCAACACGTACTTTCAATTTTCTGCTTGTCTCTCCAATGTAGCTGACATTGCCACTACCACATCTGATTTCGTAAACACAGTCAGTCTGGTCACCTATAGAAACTGGATCCTTCGGATACATCACCAGTCGTTCTAAGGTATTATCTAACCGCAATGCGGTCCGTATAGCGTACTCAGAAAGTATGTAGCGGTTTTTTCAGACGTTTGTTCACGATACGGTATTTGCACAGTAAACTTGAATGTTCCATTCGTTTTGGTCTCCTCCTTAGTTGATATGCGCTCAAGTGTATTGTCAATAAACGAGTATGGATACGGAATAGCAACAAGCATTTCTTTGATGTGATTAGTTTCCGTTGTTCATGATAGTTCAGTGGTGCAGATCTTATTAGCTCTATTAACGACGGATTTGATGACCGTCCTCTTCATGCCAATTAAATATGACGAGTTAAAGTTGAGATACCGACCAGAATGAGTTGGTGTACGGTACACAACAACCTGAAATCTCTGTTGCTCATCAACTTTCATGAGGCAATCTAGAAAACTAAGTGAGCGCTCCTCGCTTTCAGTTTTCCGTGTGAATGCAATACGGTTGTATTTTGAGTTAAGAAACCGTAGAAATTGGTCGCGAGCGGTCCGAGTCATGACAACAAACCTGTCATCTACATACCGTCACCAAATTCGTACAGGGCAGATAAATTCGTTCATGACTTGTGTTTGTAGGTGTTCGAGAAATAGATTGGCCACTGTAGGTGCAACAGAGGAACCTACTGCCACACCACCGGCTTGCTTGTATAGTTTTTTGCTGAATATGAACAGATTTGATTGCGAGCAAAGTTCAAGACCAGATACAATTTCCGAAGGTCACAAATTAGTACGTGCACTATGAGAGTCATCATTATCTAATTATTCTTTAACAACATCAACACTAAATTTTACTGGTACACCAGTGTAAAGAGAGGTCACGTCAAAACTAAGAAAAGTTTCGTCACTAAATAATGTCACGTGTTCAAGTTTGTCAATAAAATCAAAAGAATCTTTTACGTTGCTTACCAACTTGTTCTGTAACGATTTGATTACGCCACTGATGAACCTGGCAGCTTGTAAGTTGGACTGATAGTATAGTCAACAATAGGTCTAATGGGTATTCCTATCTTATATACTTCTGGACGATCATAGAAACGCGAAAGACGGTTAATTTTTGGATTGAGTATGAACCACGTAGACTGCTCAAGTTTTTCTTTAATGTCTCGAAGGAATTTGCTGGTCTGTGCTTTGACATTATTATGAAGTGTGTTGGCATTCTGCTCGCTGATCTCTTCATATGGTCCAGTAACTAAGTGCTCCATCAGTTTCTTTAGGTAATCTCCTTAGCTAAGAATCACTGTGATGTTACTTTTACCGGTCTAATTGACGTGAAGCGATCGATCTCTCTTGATGAGACCAAGCGCACTCTGTTCTGCGTTGGTTAAGTTTGAGACAGTTGGCTGTTATCGTTGTAAAACGCTTGAAATTCGGAATCGTGATTCATCTGCTACATCTGTGGCCAGTTTGCTTAGAGCAGGTTCAGTTTTCGGAATTATATCTATTGGTTTAGGTTGCTTCCGTTGAATGTTGAAATGTGACCTTTGTTCCTTTGTTAATGTGATTTCGATTACAACACTCCTGAGGAAAACCACCCGAGGTGGTTGAAACGTAGAGTATTACAACTTGCTCATAACGTTGTGTTATTCTTAATCCATTTATCAATAACACATTAAACACGACGCCCAAATTGTTTGACTTCATTCGTACTAAATTTGGTGCAGATATCCTGAAACTCATAGACGTTATGGTTTACAAATAATGCTGCGACAGATTTCAACACATTTCAACAAATGCCTCGGACATAAGCTGAAAAGTTTAAGATCAATTCTACACCACACAAAAAGAAATTGTGGATCGTGATAAAACATCATAATTGTCAGGGTACTGGAAAGAAGACGAACATTTTTCCTGAATTTTCAGACTGTTCCTCTGGTTTCCGGGCACAATCGGTAATATCTGTTACTACCCTGTAGATGAGCTGAAACCAAATAGGCGTATCGATTTAAAAGGGTGTCAGCAGGAAGTGTCGTACGATGTCTGAAACAGACTGTCTTTAGACTGAGTTGGTGGTGGTAATCAATGATACTGCATCGATCTACTTAGTTTTCTGACGATTGGTTCCGTTGAGTATGTTCGCCAATCAAGATATACTGCAGGCTTACTATTATTTGAAAGTTATGGTTTTCATACTTAAGATAATGGTGACAGACGACATGGAAAGCGGTGGAAAGCTATGCCTGTTATTTGACTGCAACTATTAGTGTACGAAATAAAGAACTGTGCTTATATTCAGTACAGCAGACTTTTTGCTTGTGAAGGAACATAATGGTGAACAGAACCGCTTGACAAGATTTGAGACGAGTCAGGGAGGAAATTTTTCACGGGGGTCTTTTTCAGAACAATTTGCGTGGTGTTCGAGCTGTATTGGTGATGATCTGAGATCGGTTGTGTATTAGAAGGTTTTCAGCTGATTTGAAAATTGCAGCTCACCGTAGTAGACACTTCTATGATTGCACCAAGTCTACAGTTCAGTAGATGTGCTCGACACACTGTAACCTGCTCCGCGTTGTGTATTAGTTTACTATAATAACAACGTCAAACGTAGTCTTGTATATTTCTTTGGTTCACATATTGTGATCAAAGTTTCCATGATTGGATCGTCTGAACGTACGGTGTTACACTTAAGTGAGTCAATATAAAGTCGAGGTAAACACGCAAAACAATCACACTCGTATCAGTGTTTGTCCTTCATCTTTTACTGAAAGGATTTATTAGACCGATAACATTTAAGTATTGGTTATTATAGAATAAATCAGTTGGTCATATTGTGCTCCATCAAACTAATGATGGAGGATAACCACCAATCACTACTGAATAACTAGGATGTATTTGAATGCCCTGCGGAGTTTACTAAAATAAATCAGTGTAACGGAGCTGTGATAATTTCCGGAAATTCAGTACTTTCTAGGATCTTAACAACACCACAAACCGTACGCTGACGGTTGGAATATTTTCTTGACCACTGACCACATACTACATTCATCAAGCTAAACTGATATACTTACAGGTGAACAGTAAAACAACTCAATTTTTACAATCCGTGAAACAGAGTGACTAGTTTCAGATTTAAGTGAACATTGGCGACGGGAACCAATATTGTAATTTTGCCGAAGAATATTCTGAATCTCCGATAAGCTCCTTTTAACGTGGTATTTATTGTCCTTAACAGGCATCCTTAAGCATGAAACGGTATCTATACTTTAAGCTTAATTTGCTGTAAAATTTGCACAAGCTGAATCACAAGTTCTTCTTACTGTGTGATTCTTCCCTCTTAAACTGTGTTTAACTCAAATTCAAAAACATGGTGTCTATTTTATTGTTTTATCCCTGATCCGCATTGCGTTATTCCGTTTAGAATTTACAGACTGTCACGTTGATCAACACACCAAAATACCTCATTCTAGAATGTCTTTTCACTTCTCGCTTTCTACTAGGACCACTCGAGTGAGTAGACAATAACAGCGTGCTTGCCATGAATGTCGAAAGGCCATTCAAACTAAGGTTGTGCTTGTTACGCTTCTTCGTGTTTTGTGCAATCCTGTCGTCAAAATAAACACCTCCACTTATATACCACCACGATTATCTAATTTACCTCGTGTCGCATTGCATAAGTTGATTCTAGAATGGTTGGTTGGTTGGTGTGCTGTTTCGAGTGAGCAAGCGAGCAACTTGCAAATTACGGCCTAATTTCACTTCAGACTGCTTGCCCCTTGAGATAAGTTTCTTTTCAAATTCCTTACATCCCTTCCCACTGACTGATTGTTCGACGTTATCAAACAAAATGCCCTATCAAGCCGGAGTTTTTCGTATATCTTATATAGTCGGTTTTGCTCCAACATAGTTAGTCTGTTACATACACGCACACACAGGCAATCCCCCGCAGGCTACCATTTCTTGTGACAAATGGTCCCTATCCTGATCGCCCTATGTGCGTACATCCTGATTGTCCAGCAGCACCCCCATCATTTTACGGTTGCTCGAACGCCTAACATTACCTCAATCTCCTCCCTAACCCACTTAGCCCCAAGCCACTCGTGGGTTATCAGCACAACATTCCCCAAGAGAATATCGTTCTTCTACCGTTCAGCCACCTCATTAGTTTTTGGCAATCTCCTGTTGAGGCGATGCTAGTCAAGACAGGCGCGTGCACATACATACAGGCTTGAACCAACAGATTTTCAATACCCGACGGGTAACGATGAAGGAATAAAATGTATACAACAATTCTGGACCACAGAATAAGATTCCACAAAACACTACGTTTCATCCTTCTTGCTTTGAAAAAATTGGGCAATTCATGAAATTTCATTTGTGTCGTTCACCTCTGTCTTCAGCTCTTTCACAGAGATATCGTATGAGCAGAATAACACACGTCAACGTTAACGAGTTATAGCATAACCCATCTATTGGTAAATGGTTAAACCTAGAGAAGAAAGGTAACTTATGATGTAAATATGATGAGATACGATTGAAAGTAGATTTCTAGACAGGACTACAACATAAAACTGGACTATTATTATCGATAATTTCCATGACTGTTACAATTACGTATAACCATATTCCAGTTTAGTGTATCAGTATAACGGATCTCTTGATGAGAGTGCTTGAAATAACCTGTTTGCAGCTTTGACTTTTCAAAAACACTTTGGATCTAATGATACAACTGAAGATTACCATAGTGCTGTTCATCAACTATTTGTTAATTAAGCGAAGATAAACAAAGCAGTGTATCTTCCAAAACTTACACAGTTGAACAAAAGAATTAAAGCCATAACTGAGGTGCTTGTGTAAGTAGCTGCAAATCCTTAAGTGGCATCCACCTGAAATTTGTTATCTGAAAGACAATAAGCCTGATGTCAGGGATTTGTCTCTTGCTGATTGGACAGATGCGTGTGAGGCAACATTTGTTTTGTATTCTTTCGAAATCAATTTTGACCTAGATATAACGAACTAAGCTTTATGTGGCATTCCTTTGGACCAATACGTTGACACTCCGTCCGAATGATGAATGACACATTTGCATGTTTCTACTGTCTCTTCAGTTTAAACAGTTTGTTCCATGATATTCGCTCTATAAACCCGTTGTGAGACTTGGAACCACATATTAAACAGAAGCGGACACTGTCGCAAATGCGGCGGATTAACTGCATGCGTCATCAATGGAAGATTAACAGCTTGTGTGCCTATTGCCTGTCTGAAATTGAGTCACGTGGATCGATGAACCAATTTGTAGAAGTCATCCGAATCTGGGGTTATGAAATTCTGCACAGTATTTTTCTCAATTCTTCTCAGTTGTATTGACAACAAAACAAGCTTGCTATGTCATACGACCCGAATCACATACGAAGTTTGAATATCAAGTTCGAAATATTACTTCTGGGTTAGGCTGGTTCTCCGTTGCACCGGCGGGTAACCACAGCTTGCTGATTTAAAACATGTGAGTTGTGGTCCGATATATCACCCGTGAAAAAAACACTAATATTGGTGAACCAGTGGCGTATACCGTAACTAAGCTCTGAGTCTGTTTTAGTGTACTGCACCTAGGAAGAGCATTTCGGTCATCTGACTTCCATCACGCATTTTCATATTTCCAGTGAACTGTTCATGGCTTCATTGTTTACGCTCATTGCCAAATTTTGGCTTTCAAAAAGAAGTCAGATAGTGAAACATCTGAACTCTAGATATTCTCAAAATTAACCCATCAATGACTAAAGGCAGCAGCTAGAGCGACTATAATCTGGTTAAGTAATTCCAAATAATTCATCATATTGCATCGATATTCATGGTGTTGTAGCAGCTGACAGATGTTATTCCTGCACCATACAGCAGCAACACTGTAAATCTCTATTCAGCTTTCGGCTGTTGTGAAAACAATTGATCAAGATGAAATTCAACTCAACCACTTTTGTCCTTAACCACCATGTATTTAATAAAGTACCTGTGTTTTGCAAACCGTACGATGAGATAAAACTCAGGACAGAAAAGTCTTTCCGAAAAAGGAGCGACGAACAATAATGTCTTAAGTAAGAAAATTCTTCTGATCTTAAAATGACAGTTCTTTGACCTATACATTACTCATGGAACTGAAGCTCCGCTCGGTTACCGTGTTCATGCTTCAGAGTTCGCCAACTGGCAAAGTTCCACATGAGGAAAGCAACTGTTATAAACATTCTCCAAACACTGCTAGAAAATTCAATAGTGACAGACATGGAATCTACGTCTGAATAAATTCCGTGCAAACCATCACCAAATGGACACAATTTACGCCATTGAAAGTAAAATAAAACCTCCTATGAACTCCACCCCAGCCGTCCTAATTTTAGGTAACACATGGTTTAAATTTAACCGCCTCATTTCTGTAATTGATATTGACCATACTATCGTATTTCAGTTTTTATTGTTAGTGGATGAGAGTTTTTTCAACCACATTTTATGGCGGCAGCATCTTAGTCGTTGGTTTTCCAACTTATTTCAGTCGGAACACTTCTGCTGTGTTTTATGATCTTGGTTGGGGTTGGCATCAAAATTCATAAATTTTCATGACTTCAAAGAATTTATGGGTCAGTATATTTCCATGAAAATGAGATCGCATCCTTTTAGAAAAAACTACATCCAGATCGATAACCGCGTAGTGGTCCATAAAATGATTTACTGGTTTTCTAGTCAGATATATGAGCGTTTGTGGTTAACCTTGTCTGATGGATTAATCAAATGAGTTTTTAGTTTGAGATTAACCAGTTGACAACAATTTGTCTAATGTAACCCCAATATACTAGTGAACTATACTTTCGTGATGAGAACGAATATAGTGTGTTGCTACTAAATATCAGGATTATCATGTACAACAACGTGTACTACCGAACGGCGTGTGGTTCTCATTAAAATCGTTTTCTGTACAAAAAGAATCTTACGATAGAATAAACTGAGAGCATTTTCAGACGCATATAAACCGCCTTTTATTTCGTTATCAGGACAACATAAGAACGAGTTTGGGATATTCAATAATTTCCTCTCAGTTTAGTTTCCTGTTGAGAATAAAACGGTACCCAATCAAATGACATTATTTGCAAAGTAGTTTTGATGAAAAGTTTGTATGCGACATGACAAAGTTAACATATACATTTTTTAAACACCACATTCAATGAAACACACCAGCGTTGCTTCCGAACGGTTGTTAGCCTGAGAAGTTTCAACGTAAGCATATTATTTGACCTTGGAATTACAAAACAGTCTGGGAAATTCTGAATCCCACAATATCTGTTGATCGCAGAGAATGAGCTTACTGACGTTAAAACGCGTTGAGCGTCATGGAGCTGTGGTCGATTACAACACGAAAACTGATTCAAGTGAATCGGAAACAAATTATCGAACCAATATTACACATTCTAAACTTACCTTAGTGACCAATTCTCTGCTTGAACCGTTAAAGTTTACACCATCAAAGCTGGAATGTATTGGTCTATATACAAGGTCACTGGAATTAATGGTGCATTAGAGTGCGATTTCCAAATACTGAATGTGATGATGTTCGTCCATTTCGGACAGGAATAATAAAGTAATCATTGCATTTCGAAGGCAGGAAACAATCCATGCAAAGGATCCTGCATCAAAAACATGCGACTGGATTGTCGTTATCTACTAAATGGGATCAGCCTCTCTGTTCAAAATACAACAATATTAACCCAGAGAAACTTTCATCTTGATGTTACCAAAAGTCATCCCGTTCGCACTCATTCAACAAACTTCAATCAGGTAAAGTCGATCGATTTTGCGCAAATAAAACTGGCTCATGCAGACCAGGTGTTTACCGTCCAGCTAGTTAACTGAGTTACATTGACTAACTCTTCTGTCTGTTATTGGTTAGTACATTGTATTCTGGTATGCGGCTGATGGGACAACTGTGGTTAACCTCCTACCTTGTATTCATTCTTGCCTTGGTTGTAAAACATAGTTTAATGTTTATCGATATCAGCTATTTGACTTCCTGTCGGAAGGACTGATCACAACACTAAAAGACGTTTGATAACGTACTCACAGTTACAATAAGTTGAAGAACAAACAAAATTATTGTGTCAAGCTATTTGTCAGTAATACAACTGCAGCGCTTCAGACTACGTTGATGCAGTCTGGCATTAAGTGCCGGCAAAAGTCTGCAAGGATTGTCTCTATCCCTTTTGTCCCAGTTTGATCATTGTTTAACTGAATTCAACTGGAAAAAATTAATCTCTCAGCAGCACTTTGCAGCCAGGTTAGTAAGGTCATCACCATTTAAAGATAAGTTGCTATTTCAGCAAGTCAAAGTCAAACGAAGGCATATAATTTTACTTAAGGTTTCCTTCTAAAACAGCCATAATAAAACAATGTTTTTCGACAAGACGCTGATTATAGCATCTATCGTACGTACAAGTTTAGCAGGTATTACCTTATCGACATTGTCAAATTAGTGAACTATGATTACCAAAAGTATTTCAACTAAGTAGAGTGGTTGAAGTGAATAAAGTTTTCGTCAGAACGGGTTAAACAATAAAGGGAACCGAGTTCTTTCTGATATATTGTCAGCATTCAGTTGCTGCTATGAAACATTAGATGTAATATTCAAATATGAAATGTTATCAAAATTGTATTCTGCCTGTATTAACGGTTTTGCAACTTTAGCTGGAGGAATTTATCATGGACGAATTCTAGTGATCTATTGAGTGCGTATAATTATGATCTATCGTGAGAATTATAGTGTTTAACAAGATGCCCAATCGTCAACTCCGGCTATTTTCGTTAGACACTGAAATCAGCGTACATCTTGAGCTTTTATAAAATTGGCAATGTTTGTCGGAAGTCCGCAGAAAAACATCCAATTGTCAGAATGTACGTGTCGTACGCTATGTTCAGTCTTTTTGTTGCGCCCATTCGCAACATGTCTTCTGATATTCGCTAACCAACGGTGATTTTCCAGTAACTGCTGTTGGTTGTATAACTCCACGACATACGCTCCCAAATAAGTCTTAAGTAGAAGCTATAGGTGTGGAGCTATGTAGATAAAACATATTGACTACTTCACGCGGGTTCATATATAACTGATAATCAAACCTTTTGTCCACGTGACGTAAATCCAAAAGTGTCCGCAAAAGGTTCACACCTACACACTGTTTTTACACACGGCGAGTTAAGGCTTGGTTAGATATGTTTGCTTATCGTACAATGACTCAGCCGGTATTCAACAATATGGCTGAGCCAGTACGATATAGGAGTGAAATTTTATCCGGCAAACTTAGTGGTTTAAATTTCCGACCGTTGTTCAACCGGTATTTGTAGGAATCATGTGTTAACTACGGATATAACTTGTTAGTTCAATAGCTGACGAGTGACATGGAAAACAATCAAACTATATACCTTACTTAAGAAACGAAGTGACTTCTGAACAGTATTTTTAAACAACTGTTCTATCACTTTATTCTGAATAATTGCTGGCAAACACGTAAATTATGACGTTTAATTCTTGGTTTTCTTATTTGCCGTGGTCACTATTTTAATACTTGCTATGTTACCATTGACGGGAATATCAGACGCAGAAAACAAAGTGTTCGCTAATCTGACGTTCTGATGACTACAGAGAAGGTTGCTGAACGATTATCCCTAATCCTTCAAGCATGCAATAAATCTGGCAGTTCCTACATCTTTGAAGCACACTAGTTAATTTAGACGGTAACCAGTGAACACATTTCATTTCACCTTGATCTCCAACCACAAATTACCATGGCTTTTGCATTCAGGAAGGCCTTTAGGGCAGCAGACTCCAACATTGACTCCAGTATCGCTCTTACTAAAGCTTACGGTTGCTGTCTCATTGTCGGTGTTGGAATCTGGACGTTATTCAGTTCGTTCTATGAAAGCAGGATTTGCAACTTAACTAAGAAGCTCTAGACTGCGAGGATTCTGAATGGTCTTTCAATGGTCTTCGTTTTTCGTCGTTTGATACGATTGGGCAAATATTCACGTAATGTCGCTGTTGATAATTTATGTAAGATTTTCATGACATCTGTGTGATTACTCGTCTTGTGGTTTACATGGTAGTCTCACAAATACGAGAGTCACTGTCTGCCAAAAAGAGGATATGCACTAATGCTGAGTCTTAATAACTACAAGGTTTGAGTGCATAAACCGAAAGGCCTGCCTGAATGCGAAGCTTATAATAAGGTAGGGGCTGTGCTCAGTTTGAAATAATCCACATTCTCGTAATAAATTTACTAAACAATAACTTTTAGTTATCTGACTTTTGTCTGGTAAGCCTATTTTAATCTTGTTACTGAGAGGGCAACAGTATAACACAGTTCAACTCTTTTTGTGTGCTTAATGTTTTAAAGCCAACTGCTACATTGATAATGCCTAATCGATATGTGTATATTTGTTATTCAGTGGGGAGCATTATTTGATCAATTAAACTAACGTTGACCTTGCATTCATGCATTATGCTCACTGTCAGCCAGAAAATTTGGGAACGGTTTCTGTCTTGGCTAGATTCATCAGCTGGAACGAGTCCGAATAAAAGACCAGACCGCCAAATCTTAACGTTATGGATTATTTCGTAGTTTAATGACCGTTTCCGATGCAACCCAGAAGTCTCATATAGACTGGATACATCCATATTAACGGGGTGTTAAGAAGTTCACATGAATAGTAAGAAAGACATTTTATTTTGGAACGTGCTGTACGTAAAAATTTGAAGCTAGCTGCAAACTGTTTATGGTAATGTTTCCACTCTAAATTCTGTGGAAATGAGTCCACAGTTTTAATCAGTTCGTTCGGCAACAGCACGTATTGAAAGTTCCAAACGTCAAACTGCCACGAGGTGAACAATTCAAACACAAAAAGGGATGGTTTCACAAAATCCTGGAAACATCCAGCCTACCATCAGTGAAACTATCTAGTCTGACAGAACAACCAGTATGCGAACACATACCACACCGTGTTTCGCCCAGGTAAAGTAGCAGCTATGACATCTGACGCGGCAGAAAAAACAGGGGTAGCGTTATGTATACCCCTCATATAATTAGGGGATGTATGTAGGATTTGTGATCATATCCTATTCTCCCCCACACTTTCTCTCTCCTCACTGTTGTCCAATGAACACCAATCAGGCTTTAGTGCAGAAGCCCGTGGAGACAGACAACTATCACAAACTAGGTTAGTTTTCATACCAGATGTCAAATGTGGGGGAGAGGGGAACTATTCAACCTTTCAAATGAAACTTGACATTTAAGCTCCGTTGTATAGTGATTGCAAAAGGTTTAAATTTCACTCGATGGAACTTATGTATTGTTGACGTGTTTCCAGAAAAAAACCTTGTTTTCCGGTTTACTCAAAATCGATACAACACTAGGTAATTCTGTGTGTGTTGCGTCGTTTTATAATAGGCTGGTAACCTTTGTAATTTGTTTCGGTAGTTCGTTTCCCCCGGGTAAAACGGAGTTTGTGGTGATGTTGTTGTTGTTGTTGTCGGAACATGAAACCAAACAAGAAATGTTGCTAGTCAAACTGAGAAAATGAGTCATAAAAATGTGGGAGCTGCTTCACTGATTTTTAGTCATGCGTGACTGATAATTGCTTTCGTCCCCTTTTACTGGAGGCACTAATCATTTCTGCAAACAACATGAATGACTGGACTGTGAGAAATCTTCAATTTGCATATTTTAAAACAACTGAGCGTATTGATTTGAACAGTGGATTTGCAGATCTGTAATGTATTTTTAGGGAAACAAGGAGTATGGATTGAATGAAAAATTGATTCGGTCAGCTGTGTCTGTCTGACTAAGTGTTTATAGGTCTTGGTCACTCCACAACCAGGGTGAAATGTAACAGTTTCAATTTACGGAAACCAATATTATTTTCAATTAGAAAATCAAAGTAGCTTTTTACTGTGGCTTGATTTCGAAGTTAAGTAACCCTACAAAACAACGGTTAGTCTAGTGTAATGTTTTTCGCGTGTTTTTTTTCATGAACATAAAACACGCGTAGGCGGAAATTTCTACAAATGTTCCCATTATATGTAGTATTCGGTTATGTATCCCACGTCTCAGGTTCTCTTGATTTATTTTCATAATGAAGACCGACTCATTTTGCACGTTTCTACTGTAAAAATTTCGAATGTCCTTCTGAAATGCATCAGATTATTCTATAAACGATTTTTTTCAATGCCCGAATGTTTCTTTACATCAGGGGCAAACTTTACTGGACATATCATTAAGCTTGCGTGAAATACATTTGACTGATGTTCACACGCATGTTGACACTTACACTGAAGTCACTGATGTACATCTGTCCACTCTACTTTGCATAGTTTGTAGCCAAATTACAGCTGCTGGCCTCAACCAAGAGTGGTGTTCAGCTTACTCGCAATCTCACCAAAAGAAAACGCCTGTAATTTTCGCGTCATTTATCGGCTTCCAAGTAAATGCGATGGTCAAGGCCAAGAATGTAAAAAATGGTTGAGCAAATATGCCCAGTGACGCGATACACCATGGGAAAAGAGAATGTAGTCGAGCTCCTCCCTACTCTCTTACAGTGCGTACAGTGTAACTGGTTACTGATCCGGTCAACTGATTCAGTGTTGATCCGAAATCAGAACCCCGAATTACTTGCGTTTCTTGAAAGCAATGCCAATTCATGTTGTCTGATTGACAGTGTATGCATAGACGCCTGATAACTGTAAAATTACACCAGTTCAAACGCGAATTAACCATGTCTAACTTATCCCAATGCTTCAAGCTATAGTCAGAAGAAGATAAATGTAGTGTTTTTAACCTATCGGAAAAATATGCTGTTAATGTTTGAGTCATAAGACTCTTCTCAAGTCCTGTTTATCCTAGTCAGTTTCCTTAACTAATACTTTCCTTCGTGTTAAGTACAAAACTATTTACGTAGTGATACAATGCTGAATAAACGGGAGAATCCAACGACTCAGACCGCTGGATTCTGTCGTTTGTAAGATTTACCGGTAAAAGTTTTCTACAAATCTGCAACTGCACCATTTAGATAACTGTGTCTTCACGGCAAAATCGATCTGTTTGTCAAGGGGCCAAATGGCAAAATTATGCAGACAAAGAGCAACATTGGAAACATGCACAATCCCGTACAAATGTTTGGCACTGTCACAACACTGGCAAACCACCAACGAAATCACTTTCCTTATGCTCACACAAAACAGAATTCCTTGCTTGTCAATAACATCATCACACTAATCGGAGGGAAACCGGTCCATCTAAAATTCTCACTCGGTGAGTTGAAACAGCTGTTACTAACTTGTATGTCAAACGCGGAGTCCGCCTTTGTGGGACAAGGATGAATTGATGGCTTCTCGAGCAGCAGTCCATTTGGACATGTTTCGGTTGACACTGTCTTAAAGCTGGAGCAGCAGTCATAATCTGAAATTGGGAGTATGAAAACACAACGCCATTGTGTGGAAGATATAACAATGATTGAAAAAAATGAAGCAGAAAATTTTCAGCTTCCATTCATACATAAGGTTCAATTTTAAACCCGAGGGAAACAAGTGGACGGTGTTGATTGATTTGATGATTTTCCACTGTATCCATGGCACGGTGTCAAAGTCAGTCTGTTGCAAGTACACGTGGGCTAGTCATTGTCCACCTCATCTCAGTTTTGTTCCAGTTCCCTGTAACCAGCGTCCTGAGAGAACCGTTTCACATGACACGTGAAATAATCTACAGCCGCGTTCCGCGTTGCTGCTGAACAACCACAAAGTTGACGACTACCCCCGATAGTTGTATCACGAAATATTCTAAACCCCATGTTATAAGATAGGCATCGTTCGATACAGCTAAGAGGAAATGTTCTTCAAAGCTGCCCTCCAAACGTAATGACGCAAGCGACACACCCACCAAAGGATTAAGTTGAACATTACAGCGTATCTGTTACGAAGATGTATTTGCCACCAACCAAACCACAACACATCTCTCAACACCCATGGTTAAGATTGGACTATCCCTCCAAGCCAGCCCAAACGGTATATGCCAGTTCATATGTGGACATTCCGACACCTACATCGGCGGAGTGGATTGTCAATTACATCAGCAAATCATTGAACATACTACAAAGTGGGGTGAATAACTCAGGTCAGACTGTTATACCACTTGTGCACTCTACACGAAACCAGCAACCAGTTTGGTCACTTAGTCAGCACCTTCTGAATGTACATCACCGAGTGAACGTTATCGAAACATCTTGAATGGTTTGCGCGATTAACGGTAATCTGATGGTTTAATTCGCGAAGGCTCCTCTTATCAACAGATACGCCCCACCCTCTGTAAGCAACGTGAGATGATTTCCAATGTGTGTGACGTCATTCTCGGATGTAATACTGTGGCAACCCATTTTGCTTTATTGATACGATTATTACTCACAAGCGAAAGTGTTTGAGCGATAATTCAGTCGTGGCTAATGTGTGGGGTCAATGAGGTAGTGGTCAACATGGTTGTCTCATGAAAGCGTGACCGGAGTTATTGTCTCGATTGTGGCAAAGATATGTACTACTGACGACCTTTAATAAGAGCGAAACTCTAGTCTAGTGCTTGTTTTTGGAGGTGGCCGACTGGAAACTCTGTGGGAATTCGACAGCTGCGATCAGTTGTGGGTAATTTTCAACTCGAAACATACTTATACAGTTGAATACAGTATGAACTCGTAGCGGTACATCAAAATGTTACTGGATACATTGTGTTGATTACGTCAGTCATCCAGTCCATGTCTCAATCTGTGGCAATTATTTTGTGTTCTGTTGGTCCAACAAACCAACAGAAAACACCTCATCTGTTCAACGGAATGAACAACTTCATGCGATTCATTTCTCTGTCATGTCCTTGGCACTGTTGAAATGATAGATACTCAAAAGTAGAACACCTGCGTTCTCATACACCAGAATAACGATATAATAGTGAATTTCATCTAGTTCACAGAGAAACTACTCCTGGTGGACAGAGTTATCTCTTTGATGCATGCATTTCACGTTGTAAGTGGACAGATGGAAACAGGTAAAATAATGCTATATCTTTCGCAGGCCTAATAAGAAGACATGATTAACATGTGGATTTCCGATCGCAGGATATTTCCTGAAGTTTCACTCAGACTGGCATGGCTATTAAACCGTGCCATTCACGTCCGACCAGATTAAGATGCGTAGTGGAAGTGGTCAACACATTTTCAAGAACGTCGTTGGTTTGAACCAGTCTGGACCACTGTTTTGGCGATTAAGCGCAGTTCAACAAAGGTTATGATAGACTGCACTGTTTACGCTCTACATTCAGTTCAGGACTAGGACGCATGTTGTTAGCATGCTACCAGTGACCACTTCTAACGGAACTAATGTGCGTCCTAATATTGTTTTGTGTATCCCTGGTTTCACTTATTGACATGATATTATGAGAGTTAGTTCGGCCGTATTAACATTCAACTGTCATTTTGCTTATAATTATGCAGCGATGTTACTGGGTACATCGTACAAACTTGTTGACAGCTGTAATCATGTTTAAACTGAGGAAATATTAGCCAAGTGCTGGATTATTGTGTCAAAAGTTAGATGGCTGCGCAACTAAGCAAATATACTAAATCAGTTTATCACATAACACAAAATGACCGACATTTGTAACGCAATATCTGGGAAAAGTGCATCTAAATTCAACCAACTGCACTAACAGCAGTGACGCTGGACAATTAAACCGTTAAATTTGGCTTAACCGCGATCAATCATCGTTTTGCTGAATCACACTGGCTTGACTGTAGTCAGGTATAGTTCAGTGTTAGTCATATAGTCATATTATTGTCCCTTTGGAGGATGGATGCCAGGTAACCATTTCGACATCTGAGAGCACATTATTATTTTCAACCTCACAGTTTCAAAACAGTTTTTCTTGGAAGGAAACTGCATCTCACTTCTGTCCGTTTGGAACTAATTTTTCAAATATTTCCCAGGTCAGTTTTTGACATTTTTAACCATTTTTCTCGATAATCAGAAATTTTGCTATCGTCCAAGATATGGTTTTCTCTACATTTTGCAATTGTGCCTTCCTGTGCTCCGAGCCATCAGTTTTGGTATTGTTTCCGTTACTTGCTTTACTTTGCAGTATGCCTGCCGTGAATTCGTAAACTGGTTTAATGTAGATTGTGTGTTACTCATTATGATAACTTATTCTATTGTTTTTCACATTTTTAAATGGGTTTCAAAAAGCGTAGCCTTTTTTGATTGAAAAATACCGCTTCTGAAAAAGTAACTCCCTGCAGATCTCAATCTACCCTAAAGTATGTTGTGAGTTGACATCCTCCACCACAACATCGTTTCCTCAAATGACGACAGCTCAAAAGTTAGGTTTGTGGCGTAAAACCATTTTAGACTCATACAGCCCGACTCATTTTTTCGTTATTGCCCGCACACCGTCCCATTTGATGCGATGCTCTTTGACAGTTTTTTCCGGATTTCTAAGCAATGATACAACAGCTCTTTCGATTTATAACGCAGTTCTTCTGCCTCATTAATTCACTTCTCCAGTCTTTTCATTGGATTATACTTGTAAACGGTACTTTCATGCCATCGCTCTTTGTCAAACCTTCGTCTGCGTCTTCATTATGATACAAGTTAGTGTATTACGTACGTGTTCATTTGAGTTATGCTTCAATCTAGATCTAAAACGAGTTGCGTTTAAGTTTGGATTTTGCAGAAAACAAATGAATGAAAATTTGATATTTACCTTCTTTCTATCTGTCACTGTGAACTTCACTATTTTATGAACACCAGCTGTTCCCTGAATTCTTATGTTTATGAATGTTATTCCTTGAAATGCCTTCATCTTCACAAAAATCGCCGGATAAGTATTTTGTACTCAGTGGTCAAAATTCGCCGGAAACACATGGACGGTTTTGTTGTTATTTGTACTCACCAGTTTGATGGACCCCATGAAATTTGACCTTATATCTAGTTAGTGCTACTGAAATTGGCATTGATCTGTGGACTCCGATGAGTCTGAGATAAATGGCAAAACCAATTCGGAAACGAGTTAGAATCTATAAACTTTGACGTTCAACCCAAAATGCAGCTCAATATCCTGTGTAAAACGCTTATTAAGCCCTACATATTCCCAAGCTAAAATTTCAATGCTTCGTTCAGACGTATGACAGCAGGCACTTGTGCAAGATACCTGACGGTCTCCTGGTTTTGTACCCACTGTTAATGACCTTTTTCCTACATTCTTTTGACGCTTCACTTATAGTTCACCTTAGAAAAAAACAGTCATTCCCTTTCAAATCGGTGAGTTATTTGATCACCGTCTAAATACTCCAAAACAGTGAGTTGAATGGAAACAGCGCGTTTTTGGAGCCTTATAACTCTACCTCACTCACGGTAGTAAGAAATAGGCATAACCAGCTATCCAACCCATACGTTTTGCACCTATAATGTGAGCACTTAGATGTCCATATACAGCACACCAAATCAGTTACAAAGCCTTTAACTTGTGTGTTAAATTTAGTGAAGATAAATGTACTCACAACAATTGTGGTACTGGCTACGGGTGGCAGTCCAGTCCAAAATCATCGCCAAAATTATTATGTGATAGGCATTGTAATCCAGCTTAGGGGCGCTGAACGTCCTGGTTAAGCAGACTTTAACAACCAACCGTTAGTATTCGTTTCTCTCACTGTTTAACCAGAGCAAATGTGTGTCCGACCTGAAAGGCGATGAACTGTCAAACGCACAGAGTGTTTGATCTTAACAAAGGTTTGGCATTTACAGAAGTCGGTGCTGTCGGTTTTTCAAACGGCTACTTACAGTAACTTTGCCGGAACTTAGATCATTTATAATCGAAGGCACCAGCGTTTCATATAAAACACTTGGCGAATATCCCCAGAAAACAGCCAAAATCGGTAACTCTCACTGAGAAAATGGGAGCAGTAACACATTGACCTGCGTCTATTAAAGAAAGTAGATGATGATTTTTTACCCTTTTGTGACATATAGCTGGGACTTGCCGGAAAAACTCAATGAGCATAGATTTGAACTACATTGAGGAACAAAATACTCCAACATGTGAGCCGTACACTAAATGGCTTAACCGTTGCCCTTTCGAATCACATCTGGTAGAAAAATTCTGAAAAATTATATTGCTCAACAGAAAAAATATCTATCAGAAAATCAAAACAACCGTCAAATTATCATGCAAGAAGATTGCCAATAACAATATTTCAAAGGTTTCCGAATGATAAAACTTGAAATACCGTCAAAATCTGTAATGACCTTAAAATCAAAAATGTAATTAATTGTTAGTATTCACTAGATGATCATATTTTCAGGGAAAGCTTACTACGTCGAAATATGTCAGCCGTAAGAGAGTGTGATAACACAGTTTACTGAACAGTTAACTTCCGTTGCGTGTAATGACAGAATCCAATTACAGCCAAGAACATCGTGATCGTTTTCTAGTGAAACGGAAGTTAAAGACAAGGTAAAAATATTTGGGTAATTATTCACGAAAGCATAGACTAGACAGAACGCAACTGGTCTGAGCTGTTGCATTCCCGTGGAAATTTGAGACAGACACTTTCGAAAAGAAACGCTACTCGTGTTTCGCAATTGGTAACCTTTGCCAATAGTGCATACCATTGCCACGGTCGGGAGAAGACCTTCAACTGTGCTTTCTTATAGAAACCGTATTGATCATCCCGTCATAGATCTCACATTAGGCAAAAGTGAATCATCGTATGTTAACGCTAAGCCACAGTTGCATGCAAGTAGGGCTCGAAATCTTCTACTTACTACTAGTAATCAGGATAATGCCCAGCAATTTAACGAGTTTTGTTTCTACACTGGAAAGAAGTAGCAGCTGAGCGGTCATCGATTGGAGTTGACAAAACGGTTATTAAGTCTGCTCTGGAGGTGATCGGGCAAGCTAACAATTATTCACAAGTGAATTTGGCTGAGTGTTTGCGTGTGACAAATCGGTCATGCTTGATATGAGATTAATAACACAGGGGTTAACAAGATGGCCCTATCCTGGGTATGTCTCCAGCCTTAGAAATAATATCTACAACTGATGAGCTCTAACTAGAAATAAACTCGAATTTGTTGCTTATTAAGGAAGGTTGTTGGCTAAATATCTTACAGAAACTGCCATTTGATGTATTTATTCTTTTGGTAGACGGAACTGTATTTCAGGTATATTTTCGGTTGTGTTTTAATTCTTTCAAATACTGTCGGCCATTAAACGAACATCAGGTATAATGTTTCTTCAAGCAACACTACATACGGGTCTGTAACAGAACAACTTTCAGACCAAGTTAGATTATTTTCTGGACTTTCTTGATGAAGTACTTCTCATTGTGAGTACTGCAAAATTCGACATTCATGGTAGGGAATTTAATTATGCGACATACTTCATAAAGTTAACCATTACAAGTACCTTCAAGAAGATTTCCAAATTAAGTAATACTTCTGCACTGGAAGAAGAGAACGATATTGAAAATATGGAATCCTCAGAATGATTAGAAAATGGCTACAACCACAGGTCACAATGGCCTATTAATTCAGAGTCATTGTAGAAACAATAACAAAAATAATTTATTTGAAAATATCTGGCAGTCGAATTTACATTTAATTCGTAGTTAAATTCTGCGTTTGTGTACAAAAAGAAGTCATGTAAGCTCTCGCTATCATCTTGAGGACACTTGTTATCATCATCCTGCGAAAGACACGAAATAATATACAAAATGAGAATTTGAGTTACCGTGGCAAACAGAAAAATTCAAAATTTAATGTGTCGAATCTTTTATTGACTTCATTCGTGAATACTAATGTAACACCTGAATCAGGTATATCCAGCTACAAATTGCGCCAATATTTCTACAAGAAACATAACAAGCCTTCTGTCAGTTGATCATACAATGAACTTCATGGGTGGTTGAAGACGGTAACTAACGTGTTAAGAAAATGTAGATCCCATTTAGCATCATTTGGACAAACGATCTACACCTCACTGGAAAAATACGTAATGCACCTTACTGACTGCTTCACCATGAAATTTTCATTGTCCGCAGTTGCAATGTTCAACCACGTGATAATTGCTTTACACAAAATTGACTGCACTGACCGTACGTGTTTTGCTTATCGAAGTTTCAAGTGGAGTATATAGCGATGGATTACAATGAAGTACTTCATTATTATTTGTTGAAGTTTACAAATTTAATATACTTGCATATATATATATATATGTAAATGCAAGTATCGATTGTATCACAACTTGTGTGCATCTGCGTCTACAAAAAATTGGGACTTGTCTGCCTGTAGGCAAACGAAAGTTTCCGCACCTCCACGGATGTTAATTTGCGGCAGTCAACGTACACAACATCTCAACCTGCAAAAGAGATACATATCCGAATTGAGAATCTAAAATTTGGTTGGTTACTACCGTGATGTCAGCAGCATACGCATGAAATAGGCTGCTAGTTTATGACAAAAAGAAACGCTTCTCTGCTTGCAGACAAGTGTAAAAGTTGAAACTCTGACCGCTTAACATACATATCCCACGCCTACGTGAGGGTTCCACTATGCAACCCAACACTGCCTTCATAAGCAGTGCATTGGAAATTCACCCCCAGAATAACAGACCCGAGAACAACGGTCATGGTCATTTACAGTCTTCAGTTTTCAGCATATTCTTCGAAGTATACTGAAATTCTATGAATTACCAAGAGTTGTTTCACAACGGCAATAATAAGTGGGACTAGGTGATCTTTGAATAATACGGACGAATTTATTTCACAACGTCGTTGCGTCATGGTTTCGACATTTCACTTACAACACGTTATCCATACCCGGGGTATATGTATTCCAGAAAAAGTACATGCACGCTAGAAACCTGGAAATGATTTTGCGAATATTGTGTTTGTTACCGGTAAGCCTGATACTTGTTATTCGAGTAATTTTGTTTCAACATCACATCACTTTAGATAATACTAAATAGCATTGTTGAGGTGATTAAACCTCTTCAAGTTGCTGTCTTTTTGGATAATATTTTACCTCTGTGCCGGTGTTTTGTCATCTTGAGTTCCAATTAAATCTGATCACCAAATATTCGGAAATACAACGGACTAATCTTTATGCCGTTCACACTCAGTGAAAAAAACACATTAGCATGAATTAGTGAATTGTCATTAATCTTCGAAAACTTGTTTTACAAATGAACGTTGTACGGCTGAACTCAAACGAACAAAACTATGCGTCAAACCTGGGCTGTAACTAAACGAAAGTAGTGGTGCACACTTGTTCTTTACTGCGACTGGGATGAAATCCGTTACAATTGGGATGTCACCTAACATTAGCCTTCTCTCAATCTACCGGAAATTCAATATGCAAATAAGAGATGGCTCGCCAGTTTTGCCATTTGTAATTTGTTACAGAGATCTAATTCCCCATCATAATCAATGAACTCATGTTTCGCACGTGAAAATCAGCAAAGATGGAGATACTCAGTTAAAATTGTGTACAATCAATTAAAACGTGTACTCTCATATCTTTCCGTTTCGATCTAAAATTGAAACAAAATTAGGTTGTGGTCTCTTATTGATAAAATTTCGGATGCGATCAAACCTTCTGGTTACTGTTAATGATAGGATCAAAGAACTTTGCTAAATTTACGTCGTTTATAAAGTTTGATGTAAGTAGTAGTTTTTCTTTGTCAGTAGTGTATGGTTTCGGTTAATCTAGGCTATACATTTATTTGGTGGGGATGGCCACGAAGTTTGTGGGATTGAAACCACCACAGGCAAATATGAGTAATATTCGACTCACAACAGTTTTTTACAAGCCGTCAGATGCCCCGAGAAATCACGTGTATGCTGTCTTCATAGTTAACACGCCACCAGGTGAAAATAAGCAATCATGAATTGATTCCTGCATTTTTTTAGGGTGGATGGTTTTACCATATTCGGCCTTGGTTTGTACTGGGGGCCTAGAACTTTTCAAATAAACTTTTAGAAGTAAACAGATATAAATCACGCATTGATTCATTAACAACAACTTTATCAACGAAAAAACTGCTCGATACCATTTGCGATCATAAGATTATGCGATATTTCACACGCAGATTTTACGCCCTACCATAAAGCTTGTTAACGGTTAATGTATCTTTCCAGTTGAAAATTGTAGTCTAGTATCAGAACATGCAAACAAACTCTCTGTTCACACGACGTAGCAAAAGATATGTGAACGAAATCTTTACAATTCTAAGCATTTGAGTAGTTAATCTTGCCTTAGATGTTATGCGATTGTTTGGACTTACTTGATTATGGAACTAGGATTCATTTTCTATTGATCTGTGCTGCAAGCAAAAGCAGTTCAAGTGGTACAAACTGTTACGTTTTCTGTGATGAACGCACAATGCTCTCCAATTTCTGGAAATGGTAGCAAAAATTAAGTCGCTTATAATTAGACAACACCGAGAAATCATACGAGCTTTACAAAATCTCGTCTTGTCGTCCTGTATATCTCCAGAAGAACAATTGTTACTTTAGGGAATGAACTCATGTACATCATTTGACGCATACTTGTTGAAAGTTGTCAGCAGTGCAATGCGATGATAGTTTTATTTGCAACATAATGTGCTGGACGTTTTTTTGAGTGTTTTTATGCCAGCAAATTTTTAACTGTGGTCAATTATCTTGCAAACTTTCGTAATTCACGCCTCAGAGTCAAGAATACCGAAAATCAAACTAACAAACTTCCTCTCCACATGAATGATGGCACTATAAAAACCTGACTGAACTATGAACAAATTGTACGAAAGCTGCACTGTAACAAACGAAACTACAACGGCATGCTATTAAGACATTATTTTTGGTAAAGAAAGCTAAGTTTTACATATCGCTGAAAGTTCCACACCAATGTCTGATTGATATCTGTTGCCCGTGTCTTTGTGAACTCACTAATTGTTGGAATCTTGGGATTCATATGGAAAAAGCGATCAAACACTTAGTGAATGCGTTTATTTTGTCTTACTATCAGTGCATTAATACAGCTTTAAATCCAGTACAAAAAATGCTGTCGAAGACAGATAACTGAACCAAGCAAGCAGTTGATATTTCCAAAGGTTTGTCACTCAATGGTACTTGCGCTTTCCAGTATAACATTTGATGCCTGTAAAGTCAAATGTCAAAGACCTTTTTTCGCTGCTTCTTCAAGTGTACATCACATGATCTTGACCTTACTGTGGGTCATGGCGGCATTAATGCCATCGCAAGTTTGGATCTACTGAATATACAATACATCTTCGCAATTCCTACCCAAAGAGAGCCATAAGAAATGTGAGTCAATGAGGTGAATAAATCCAACTTTCAGTTAAGATATATTCATATCATGTACCTTTCCTATTTCTGACGTTAAGAAGAATCCGCAGTGGTTTCATGAAAGAATCCCTGACACGTTTACATTGAAAATGTGATTCTGGTTGGGATATTTTCAACCGTTATCTCCCATTAAAATGACACCCCGTCTTCCCTTTGGTTTCGAGCTGTGCAACCAATTCGTTGTTAAGTTTAACTTCTTCTGTTGACACTTTTAGTACGCAATATCTAAACGAGGTTCATTTTGTTTTAGCTCCAGTAATTGCCCATAGTTGTTAAACTTTCTGAAAGAAGGTGATCGTCTTTGACAATCCTTCTCGAACTAAGTTACAGTATCAACTGTTACATTGTTTACCATTTCATCTCTGTAGCCTTCCAATTAACAGCATTGTCTGAGCAAAAAGCAATAGCTTCTTCATGTAGTCCATTTGCACAAGCCACTCCAATTCGATGTCTACTGTGAAATGAGATTTATACAAATTAACCTTATTCGGTAACATTTGAATTAAGCAGATTCACTTGTAAGCACTCTACAGCAAGCATTCCGAAATCGTGGACGTTTGAGAAGAAAATTTTTTTTACATGTAACCTGTTGACATACACTGAGTATGAAATGACAAAAGTTGATCTAATCAGTCGATAATATTACCTACGCGAATATTGCGTAAATATTCACAACAAATAAACAGGCATGATTGTCGTAAACGTGCAATCTGCCAATGATTTTAGCAATCTTGCGAACGAGTTGGTCTAAACGAGAGGCAAGTCGCGGCCTGTTAGTGTGATGCTCAAATATGACATGGCTACAACGTGTCGGATGAATACGTACTCTCACTGATTTCTCAAAATTCAATGATCTTTATTGCAGGAAAACCTCGAAAGAGGATTCGTTAAACATAGCAACGACTTCCGCCTAATTCACGAACTTATATAAGCAAAAACAATTTAAATAGCAGATCTCAGACGAGAGCGCGATTTCTTGAACCATACAAAAGTTAACTTATCTAATTCATATCTGAGATGTCGTGTGCAAACCAAGTAAGCTGCCTTGACATTTAATGACCTGCCGAAACCTTCAACTTCGAACCGAAATCATTAAGTTACTAAGTCGTTACCGTTAAGTTAGTAACCACACTCAGCCCGAGTAAATATGGTAATCATTTATTATCGACCGAAGTCCGTGAATCGATAGAACGGCTTTCCTGCATCGATGATTCGAAACATCTGTTTCCTCGCCAGCATACAAAATGAAACAGTAAGTCAATAAATGTGAATTTTCGTCGTCCGTTTTCCGTGAGATAATGCTCAAGGTAAGAATGTCTTAATAATCAGGATTCAGAATACGAGATTAACAGCAATGAGTTGGTCGTCTACTTATTGATCCATATCAGCAAACTGTTTCACATTGATTTATGGACAGGATAACTGGTTGGATTTTAGAAGGAATCCTGTTAACAGTATATCGATTATTTTGGCTTGTTCAGTATTTTGTGCAGGCTTGGGTGAGTACATTAAGAAAGTTATGAAATTCCGATCCAGGAAGGAATATCTACCTGCAGTTGAACAATATCTTATGAACAGTCACGCGATAGCAGATAAGGCACCGAATTATGCAGTTACCTTGAGATAAACTTCTTGATAGTGAAATTAAGCACTAGATATGACCGACCTGTTTGAAAATACGAGTAGTGTGAATGTTGGTGGAATGTTTGCTTACAAACATAAGTTATCTCTTCAGCATGAAGCGCAGATTGCCCCAAATATAAGTATCGTCTAAAATCTCACATGTACTTGAAAACGCTTAATGTTGTTAGTAGATTTGAGTCATACTTTGACTAACATCAAATGCTTAACAGGAAATAGAATTTGTTGTTACCCTGAAGTAACCGAAAAATGATGTTGCATGTAGTCACTGGTTTTCGTCACCAATTCACGTTGCGAAACTTTCTTTTTCAACTGCATCCCGCCCGGTATTTTGGTATATAACAATATTTTCTTCTGGCCAACTAAATCGGTCGACCACGTGTGATGTCCAAAGGTGCACTTTTAAACTCACTTTTCTGTCACTTTTGAAGAGTACTTGTTATTCTAAGTGAAAATAACTTATTTTACTCTGCTGAAAATGATTTACTACTGTTTACATAAGAGTATCATTAATTCGTTACCAAATTAATATCGCCCGAAATGTAGAAGTCTAAGATGCTGACGTTCCGAATTCAAATTTGGAACACGCCATCGTTTTAATGTGTTTTGTGGTCATAAGGTTTCCTAAAGTGTTACCCCCTTGATAAATTAATTCGCAGTGAGTTATGTTTAAATGTTTGCTCGAACCGCGTGCCTGAATCAAAGTGAAAAGATATCCCCAATATTCACACACCTGTTCACTAGAATCACTTCATAACTTTTCAGATAATTTCTACATTTTATACGCTTTCGTTGGAGGAAGCAGAACGAAAAACAAAGCCAGACTAGGCCCACACACACTCACGTAATTGATGAGACCTAGACAGACAATTCGTCAAATCTACCATATTTTGCTATGAAACTGGGAGTAGCGAGTAGCGAAATCCTAAGAATTGTGACTTCGGTATAGGTACAACGGTCTTCTGGCATAAACAATTTCCGTACTCCGACTATCATAGGGAGCAATCAGTATGTCTGTCATTACGAATACTTCCATTGACAAACTTACGTTGATGGTAGCTTACCAAATGGGAAATGACCAGACGTTTGTCGTCTAGATTAAACTAACGGCAGAAGAAGAATATTGATCACCTTCCCCCTCAATGCTTGTTAGCATAGATGTAATCAGTCCACTTGTTCATCAACTCTTGGTTACAGCAAAAGGCGTTCTTGATTTCTCAGCCATTAAGTGGTAGCTAACATCAGACCATTCTCCGCTACAGTTTCTCCGTCATAGCTCATTGTTTTGAAAGCACAGGCAAATAAAAGTTACAGAGTTCATGGTTAGCAAAACATTTTTACTCTAAAGTTCAAAAGCTTTAACATACAACCACTGCTGTCTACCTCTCGTACCAAAGCAAACTGTCTTACGACTATTAACCTACCTATTATTGTGGCTGGGTTTAGCATCAATATGAGGAATAAAAATCATAGTTTAGTCAACCAGGAATGTGATTGTAACACGCACATGAATTCCCAAGGAATAATTTTTATGATCTGTCTCACAACAAATAAGTCCAAAGTCATAATACAGACTGAAATTTTCACTACGTCTGTGGTAGCTATGAATTTCGTTATGTGCCAGGCCGGTGAAACCACATGTTATTCGTTTACTTGAGTGTGCGGGAACATTTAGTGATTGTTTACTTCCCCTAAACAAATGAATTGTCTACACCAAACAGGATTAGTTTTTACGAACGAGGCTAACACACAATACGAGTTAGCATTTGAACAAACTAACGGCGAAGGCATTGTGCAATAAACCACGTGAAAACGATATGAACAAAGCCATAATTTTTTGTGTGTATTTGACGTATTTACCGCTTCTTGTTTCCTTGGTAGTTCATTGTAATGGACTTGATCCGCTTTGCTCACATCAAATCAACAAAAATAATTGATATTCTCTAAACCTGTGGTAAACGTGAGTAATCTTAACTGTAGTAACTGTAATCACGTTTATAGGTTTTCCTCTAAATTCCGCCAAAAACATTAAAAGATTTTCTTATATCAGTGGTCCATTTCAAATTTCGTGCAATGTCCATTCTGGCATGTGGTTTGCGAAATGTGATGGGCTTTGTTATAAAACGTATCTATGTGAACGCAAATATCAAACTGTTCTTCCAAAACATATTAGTATTCAGAAGACTTTTTGAAAATTTTTGAGATTTGAGTAATACTGACTTCATCAACCCGTCGTACTCGGAAGTTTACCGACTGGAACTAACAGCACATTGATAGCCTTCCAGCTGAAAGATGTCACGTTAGTCTGATTAGTAGTCAGGGATTAGCTTGACTTAATCTAGCGGAAGTTTGGGGGGTTTAGGTTATTTCAAGTTGAACACCTCCCTCACTTGATCGTAGTCTTCACATTCAGATGAATCTTTCAGCAAGTCCACTTCAAAAGGAAGCGTTAGACTTCAGTTCTGTGCATAACAGAGCTCATCGGTACTGTATATCCTTGTCGGGATAAAGCTACCTAAACATTGTTCACACATGCTTGTGGTTAGCCGTTTGGATTTAATTATTGGGTCATGCCTATTGTGAGATTGTTGGCGTTTTTGTTAAGCAGCTAGTCTCGCAAGCAGGAAGTTCAGAGTGCGAACTCCGATCCAAACAACGATATGCGCTGTTCATGAGCTCCGGTAAGAGTGAAGCTCAAAGTTAGCTAGCCGAAAATTGAACGCGGAGATTGCGATCAAGTGTGAGTAGTGTTCGGTTTGAAATAAATGTTTTGTATACAATCATTGAGTCGTGTTTGAAAGGAGGTAAGTGGTGCACAGAACAAAATGAATGCCGGAAAACATGATCTTAACAAAGTTTTCCGTTTCTGATGATCTCTGGAAAGGAACGATTCTCAAGTCTAGCTCTATCCTTCGCAGTGACTGGTTTAAACTCTTAAGAGAAACCGAGGGACTTTGAACGGTTGTGAGTTGTGCACGAATGTTCTAGGTCAAATTCTGTAATAAATAACACATATTCCAAAACTTATCTGTGCATCCAGGTTGCCTGGTATCTCAGTACATTCCGAATGGAATATCTGATTAACAAAAATGTTTGCGAACCGTATGTGCAGACAAGTGTATATAAAGTTAGTCCCTTGACTCAACCTGCAAGAGGGAACGCAGTTTCTACTGATTTAGACCGAAGAACATTTTGACATGTGAACATGTAAGAGGCATATCAAACGTTTACATGAATCACATGAACCTCACTCTGCCGAAAGCACGGTGAAAAAATTTTACTTTTTGAAGCAATGGTGGCATGAATGTTTATAACAACTGCGCTGTTCTGTGGATTATAGTGAATCCAACATGAGCCGAGAAATTTAGTTCCAAATATTTATCACATTGTCGTCTTTCCTTGTGTCCTCACCACATGTTTCTTATCTCATCCTTTCCGGAATAACATTCATTTTGTTCACGGCTTGTAATCGCTAGCCACTGGGAAAAGACTGACCGAAAATGGAAATCATACTTTGCAATTCCAACAGCAGTAACTCGTAATTACCCATAGGCTCCTACTAGAGGAACTAAACTGTTAAGATTCTTGAATTGTCTGCTTTGATCACTTGTTCAGTGGGATCATGCTACTTCGATCTAACACCGTTTCGAAATCTGGGATTACAGCTGTGAGTCGTTTAGGCTTTGTAGAAGAGTACAGAGTGTCTAATATTCCTGTCACCTTTCTTTTTTCTCAACTGGCGTGAACGGCAAATTTATGCTTTTGATCACATATCAGTCCTAAACAAAGCCATTCAAGGGAAAACGCCGGGTTAGATGAAGCCAAAGTAAATAATAGATCAACCAGAAGAAATTTTCATGCCACAAAACTGATGGCAAAATTGCAACAGAAACTGACACGTATACACTCTTTGGTGATTGTGTAACATGTTTGATGCGTATGACATTTTTTTGTCTCAGACCCAGTATTGTTCGTTTTGTATGACGGAGCAAATGTAGTGGTTCAACTTTCCACAAACTTGATATGACAAAAAGTTGAACCCAACTCTCTATGACAATCCATTGATGATGTTTGAAGAGATTGTCACTGCGACAACAGCGTACTTTTAAAAGATTGATTACTCTTGGTGACATTTAACACAGGGTCGATTGACAAAGGGTAGTTATGGCTGATATTCGACCGAAAACGTTCTAGTTTGTAGCTAAACGATTTCTATGACATTCACAAGTTGTACCTCGAATTTTGCAAACATTTTAACTGTTGCTTCCAAGTGAGACAAAGATAATGACAATCACCTGTCATATGAACGGTTAGGGACTGTAATATGGTTGTCTCCACTGCTGCTGGCAACCTAATTACATCCAACTTAACATACGGTCCAGTACGCTTTATGATAGTAAACAATCTCTGATATACAAATTGAAAATTGGTTTGCTTACAACGTTCAAACACGTGTGCTACGGTTGTTTTATTAAAACCGTGCATAGTAGCATACTGATAAGAAAGCTATTAGTTAGATGTGCGTGATTTTCTTGAAGAAAACATGGCTCCTAAGTAAGAACCGCATAAAAGGGTTTACTTAGTTTAAACATTGGATTCCGCATTAAATTCAATCGAACCTGTCAAGTAAATCAACGAAGATTAGTCATTGAAGTGTTCTCTGAAGTCGGGTTTCGAAAATGTGTTGTAAGATCAATGTTTTTCATGTTTTATTAAACTGACCCATTTTCAGAAGAAAAAAATCGTGTTGTTAAAATATGCATCGGTTAGTTGTCAACCTAGTCAAATCTGTTTGTCACTAACATCAATTCATGGTTTCAGAAACTCATGACAATAAAACAAACAAACGTTTGAAAGGAAAACTGTACGTCTTTTTAATCAATTTGAGTAACCTTATGAGAAAACAAAATCTGCGAAATAAACTCTGCATGTACATCCACGTTAATCGTAGTCAGGTAACTGCTGAGATAAAGTGATTTTTGTCCCGGCAGTGGCGAAGGTATGCACTACAGACGAGCTGTAATGAGAGCAAACCTCGAATCTAATGCTTCTTTTCGAAAGGGGCCCACTAGAAAATCTATGGGAATGCGACAGCTACGACCAGTTGTGGGTGATGTTCAAATTGAAATAAAGTAACCAATCGATTGGCTGATTAAGGGCCAGTAATTTCCTCTAAAGCTATCTTGAGCCTAGTTCGGAATATAAATGCAGATTTTATATGACGATCAAATTATTCTGTACAGATAAAAGGCCTGCAGTCAGTGAGCAACATAAACTCAATGAACTTGAAGATTTCCACTGAGAACAGCGAAATCAATCTGAGCGGATGCCTGATCTATTCTCAGGCATCTGAATGACTCATCGATTGATGTCAGTCATCAGTCGATCTGTAAGTGGTTAACAATATTTCAACCAGTACAATTAACTTTGCAGTCTGGCGATTTTCAATCCAGATTGTGGAAATCAATAAAACCTACCACAAAGTCGTTCACCCTGCATATCCTGTTAGATCGCCAGCAAACTTCACATAATCAAGCTACAAATCGGTATCAGTAAACAATGGTAATGGTGTCGACTATCAGGTTTGAAATTTTGATGTTATCCATGAGGTAAATTTTAAGTCCGTCAGGATTCAGCTTGCATTTTTGTCTGACGTATTACCTCTAAATCGCATGATTACCAAAAGCAAGCAACTGCCCGCAAACTTTATTGTACAGAATGAATACACTTATACATAGATGCTACATTCTGGGATATTTAAATGAGATAAAGCCTAATTCATGTTGCTCGTTTACGCATACATTTCTTCGCCGAATGCGTTTTAAGATATGTTTCATCTGCAACCCCTGTGCAGAAAACTGATATTCCGAATTCACCCCAAAAATTTTCCTTGGTGACCGAATGTGTAGTATCTGACAGAATACGACAATGTGTCATGTAAGTCGAAGATGAGCAATCAACGATTGCAAAGCAGTTGATTCACTCATGTCTCAAAGACTCAAACTTTGAAAACGGATGCAATATATGGTGTCATTGAGCCATTACAAATGTCCTTTGAGAGGATGATATGTGTGCAAACAAAATTTGATCCTCCATACAGCAGTGTGACTTGCAATTAGTAGGTCAACTAGACCAAAACATCTTGCCTTAGTTCGAACTTCATGTGAAATTACTTGCCACTGTTAGTGACGACGAATTCAATGTATTTCACTGAATTGTGTGAACAGGAACTTACTTCCTTGCTTGCTAGTGTTACCGAAGAAATTCACCATTAAGGAGGTTTAGCATAATAGCTTTCAGTGCATAACGAAACAAGAAACCATACAGTTGACACTACTACGTCTATGTGGCCAGATATCCAATAGATAACGTGATAGGATGTATCTTAATATAAAAAGCCAAAAGCCAGCATATAACGCGGATATTTTATGAACCAATTTTCAAAACCAATAGTATTTTCTGCAAACAGACGCATTTATGCCGATTATCCATACAACGATTTCATTGTCGTAGTGAAGTGTATAATCGCTTTAATGAAATATCGTAATTCAGTTGTTTATCTTAGACGCATAAAATAAGTGAGGGTGAGATAGAACAATGCAAGACAACATTGCGGTCCTCTCGTATTCTAGTTAAAGCATGCGACTACCGTTTACGTCAGAATGCCACAGTGAGATAAACGAATGAGAGGGTTCATTTTTAAAATTTGTATAACGAGAAGATTGAACTTAACGCATTGTAAGGTTCCCAATATTTTGAGGAACGACAATTTTAAAAATCTCTGGACAAACTGAACGCCACCCACACTTAATCCAAACATTGACGTTCAGGTAATATTTACGGTAGGTTAATTTTTGAAAAGGAGAGAGAGATTTGCTTTCGTTGGGGCTCATCAATAATGTACAGTGGTTTGATGAGCGGGATTTGAATCCCGATCACAATTTCACGAGATGACCATGTTGAAATGAGTGAAAGAAAGGAGTTTATTATTCACATATGACCAACTGGTCTTACCAAGTATGGGGATAATGTCCCAGCCATCAATAAGGTTGCCTCATATCCATCCATGACAGGCATACACATTACTGACGGAGTTTAACAGGACGGAAACTTCAGTTTTGCTATTTTTTAAGACTGACTGAAAAACTCATGAGAGTACGGAAACGGGGATTAAATCCGAGTGACGTTCAGTAAAACTGTAACTAGACCTTGACTGTACACCAATGACCTGAAAGTATATATCACGAATCACAAACTGTGGATAACAGAAAACAAACGTGTATAAAGTAAACACAAGTAGTGTTGGTTAATTCTATTTGGTACTCAAGCAGTTTAAGCAATTTACCATCATAAGGATAATATGTGGAAATTACTTGTTCTCACAGTGAAATCTGTCGGTTTTGTGGCGTTATTTTTAAAAAATGTGCCTACAAAATGTTAAAGCTGATTCCATGCAACACAATGCGAACTAACTTTGCATGAAGTAGATAACCTATATCACATGAACTAAACTACGTGAAATAAGTGTATTCATTGAGTATAGTTAAAAAAGCATCACGAGAGTTTTCAAAAATTTGGAGAAATCTGAAGATTTACCAAATCGATAACTTTAACAGTACACGGGAAGAAATTGTGGCATTTGCTATTTACCAGGCAAAATGAAAGAACTTGTTTTCACAGAAACATCCGTTCCGGTAAATTTCACAAGTAGTCCTGTCATTACGTCCAGAACGGATACAAAACAGCCTGTTACAATTTCGCTTGTTTGATTAGAAAACGATGGGCTCCCACCAAAATATGTTTCCACAGTTTTTGGCAGTCCAAATTTTTTTTCCATTATGATCCGGTTGACAGTGATTTTGATTGGTACATATTAATCAATACTTACGAATTCTTACTGGCCTTGAAGAGATGGTTATGAGGCTCTGCTTGAGTAGATTTACCAGGAAAATGTCTCTCCAAAATGTGATGGTAAGATTTCAACTACTCTGTTGTCACCGTATCATTTTGTAGCGCAAATTGGAAGTAACCTTGAAACTGTTTTTTGTTAAGTAGCCTGAATTACTAAGAAGGGAAATTGAAGAAACGAGACTGAAGGGCACAGTATTTGTTTTCCCACGGTAAGTTGGCTTTGAGCCTGAGAACTGGATTGTATGCTGTGAAGTGGAAGTGAGTTCTGACAAAACGAGTCACAAAAACATAGTGGATCAAGGTTTAGTTGTTGTTTGTAACACTGTTGTATTATAACGAGATATTTGGTGGTAATTTGAGGAGTTCCAGCTAACCGATCTTGCCAGTGGAGTGAATCGCGAGCATGAGTCATATCAACATCAAGAGCCGAAGACAAAATATTTCAGGCGTAAACCTAGACGGTGTTCTTTCGACTGAAATTATCAAGTTTTAATTGATTCGTGACAAGCAATCTCTGGTAGAGGACACTGTTCATAAATATCGTCTGAGAACCCTTGGGAGGTATACATTGATCACTGTATATGTGAAATCGGGTGTACGTTGATTGTCATCTAACCTGTTGGGGAATGTTCCGCTCAAGGACTTTATACTGTGTAAGGCCCCTGTAGGAATGATTAAATATTATGCCTACAGTTCATTTTAATTTTGCAACCAACAACTTGACGATAACCATAATGTAACACAAGAATACCAGTAGGTATATTTGGAAATCACATCTTTGTAAACTGACTTACAAAACACTTTGTTATGAGTCTTTTCTTTCATGTTCAGTGGTGTAACTTTTCCCACGTGAAATTCTGTGCCCCTACAAAAAAGTTTCAAAATCCCTTATACAGTAGAAAGAGGAAAGTGGGAATTTATAGCACATAGCCATGTTTTTAGAAAACTCACATCCTTAGTTAGCGCAGAATTCTGCCACACTGTTTGTCACCCACACGATTTCTGTGCACACAGAGCCCGTTGACGGATTCCGGCGTGGACTGATTGAAAAATCGTGCTTCTGCAGTCAATCTCCTTTATCACTTGTTAGATTTCATATGACCATTGGCTTGGTGGGTGACTGGATCCAAGTGTGAAATCTATGATCTCCAGGCATGACTTGAGCTGCTAGAGCACTTGCAACGTCTGGGAATGTTTACTTCATCAGTCGGAATTCAGCAGTAGTCCTGGCTTTTCGCAGTTGAGTCTCCTCTAAAGCTGAAAGCTATTTATCAAACACTTACAACGCGCGACTTGACGAGAAAAATGATACCCACTGTATTGCTGCGGTTAGAACACAACCAAGCCTAACTTTGGATGGGTAGTGTTAACTGCGTTGGACCACATAGAGAGAGTCAATGAACAACGTGAACGTAATAACATATTACTCGAAAACTATTTAAACAAACTGGTTTTGTACACACAAATTTGTGCGTCGTAAGCGAAGTGCAGCCACTTTAGGAATGGATATAAACATACCTTTGGGGACAACGGGTATAATTACATGAGAGGCGGTCTTTCAGTGTGCTTGTCAAAGCGTATCGCCAACCAAGTTTGATGAAATATGTTCTAGAGTATTCAATGAAAAATGAGCACTGTTCACGGAAACATTCTTTCAAATGTCTAGGAGCTCAACGAACATGGAAAGAACCATGGAAAGTGTCAAAATGTGTGCAAAAATATGGTGACAATGATACGGTTGCCACAAACCTCCATTCATTAGTTCACTCATTTATAACACTGATGTGCATGGCCAACAGGTGTTGTATCCAAGGTCTCCGCTTTCCGTAACAATGAAGTGAACTAAACTAGAAGAGGACAACTTTACCATAAAGGTTAAAAATCAATAAAGCAGGCTTAAAAAGAAAAATCAGAAATGGTATAAAGCTAACATATCAGAAATTGCAGCAAATCGTTATCTCGAGTAGCATACCTAGAGAATAGTTAATGACCACAAGGACCATGAAGGTGACCACTGCGTTGCTCAACTAGCACGTAGCTTTGCCTACCTATTGATGATCTTAATATAAGACGCCCGGTGCGGTGAAACGCTCAGCTGGCATGCGGATTGTGTACCCCAGTCGTCGCAGACTATGTAACCTAATTAGTTAACCAACAAAGAGCATGTTCCAAGTGTTTCAAACTACCTGCCGACGAGCGGATTCCCTACTCATGCAACCTATTCACCTGATATAAGCTAGCTGGCGGAGACAGCGATCCGAAACACGGCGAGTCAGTTGAAATCCCCGTCATCAATCAGCCACGTTGCCAACCCACGGAACTATATAAGGTTCTCCGCAACAATAGCTACACTTCCTTCCGTATCAGTAACAACCGGACCTCTTTTGAAGCCACAAACGACACACACCGGAAACTGCAATGCTTATGTTGAACACCTTCACTTCTATCTCGCTAGCACTACCACGGACAGACAAAGTAATGTTACCCAAGTACGCGGAGTTCCCTACAGTCTGTCTACAATGAATTAATCTACGTTTGAGAATATCCAGTTTTGGTAGAGCAACGTGTAATTTCAACGGGCGAACAACACTTCGTGCAAGTCGCTTCTGTCAGTTACATCAGTTAACGTAGTCTGGATTTTTTTGATAGGAGGGTTAAGTAAAAAAGTTCAATCGACAATTTCATGTTCGTCAATCTAGTGTCAGGTAGAAAATTCAACACGAAGCTCGTTACATTCCATAAACGCATCTCCCATACATCGTCCGCGATAAAGTTGAACGGTAAATTTGAGATCAGACACCTTCCGGAAAACATCACCAAAAGTAAAGGAGAGAGACAGTTGCCCATAATCGCTCACCTTACTTGCAGATTGAGTATAAAGTAATCCTAAGGGATCCACGTAATTCCTTGAAACCCATCAGAGTGGAAGACAGTTCCAGATGGCATTGCCTGCCTCCAAACTGAAGGCATTTTAGAGGTTTAACAGAACCACGACCATCGGCTCCGTATAAGTAGGTCGGAATTCCGCCTGTTCTTCTTGGGCTCATTACCAAAGCTCAGAAACTTTAGCGCCGCCATTTTGTGTTATTAGTTTGGCAGTGACGAAATTGTAAGTGGTTCTCACAGTTCGTACCATTTTCTTTCAGTAGGTTTTGCATCGTTTTCGGTTTCCGTCCTACTAAGCTATATCAGCAGACATTTCATGCTCTAGGTGTTAGACTTTGGCCTGAGATGGGTGTTTGAGTAATGAATACAATCCTATTAAAACTGGCATATTGGTCCGTTATATACTGCGGTCAACTGAATGTCTAAAATGTGTAACCCACTGATGGAAACCTATATCTGAAGCATATATTGCACTGGAAATTTAATCGGCAGATATTTTCCCAATCCCTATTCAAATGAATCAAATCTGTCACAATCATATCAATAGTTCACACAAAGACTGTGAACGGTAGGCAGAGATTCAAATTCTGGTTTGCGGGTGACTGCTTATGCGAACAGTGCGATACTACTACATTTTTATAATGTGGATGGAATTCGCCGTTGAACAATAATTTAAAGCTGAAAGTCCAACCCAAAAGCAGTTCATTCTTGAATGTGTAACCTGGATTTACTCTCCGGATGTTCAGACTAAAAACATAAAAAGACACGGTTGTTTCAACCAAATATTCGTAAATAGTCCATTATCGTCTTAAAAAAAGCCGTTTGTTAGTTTTATGGTTAATTTCCTCCACAGAATCTACAACCTTGCCACTATCAATATGGTCCTGTTAACCTAACTAACGCTACATAGACTGCGCTAATTATTTGAACTGGTGAACTGCACAACTCACATAGTGACCTAAATATAGAGTTACACTTGTACATTTGGAATGCTGTAGAAACGTGGAAACATATATCCAGTTGGGTTCATTCGATCAAATTGAAACAGTCCTGTTGTGCTTATGAGACTCACTGATGCAGCTTTCTGTTAGCTCCGTTTTGTCTTTCTCGTTTACTTTACCTTGCTTACTTTCCTAGCACACTGACGGATTATTCAGGTTTGTTCAAAATTACGGTGCACGCACATTTTTCTTGTTTGATAAACAAGGCTTCTACGATCTGGGTGAAAAATTGTATATCTCCGAAATCGTGAGTTGTTGGGCTCTGAAAACCAGTACAGTCAAACGATCTTGCCTGTTTCCATGCTCTTGTGCCCAGCCATATTCAGGCCTATTACTGCGATGTTCTCAACTTATGACTAGTGTCTGAGGAAGTTTTGATCATAGTTTTGTTTGAAACTATTCTCCAACTGACATTATGCTCTTCGCGCGATGTTTGTTCAATCTGCTGTTGTTAGTTCCGTTGCAATTCGCCCAAAACGAACCAGTTTGTATCCCTCGAATTCTTCCAAGTATACCACCAAGAATTTCCTCAAAACGGAACGATTGTCACAATCGGAGGTAGTTGACCAATCAATTTTTGTTTTACTAGCAACTTGAGAACCTTTCTTAAAAAACCTTTGGAAATAGTTACCACACAGTAACATTTTCGGGCTTTACGGTAAAACAGTTCTTCATTTTGAAAAAAATCCGTCCGTTTGGAAGCCTATCAAACCAAACATAATTATTTAATGAGAATAAATGTAACCGCTCGTATGATAAAACAAACATTCAACTAACACACTAAGCAGTGTTTACACAATCCGATGCAAGCATTAGATGGTAGCCGATTGGTTACATGATCGATTGCCGGTCACTCAATTAAATGCGAGCAGGATACATACAAATGTTGCAAAGTACGTCAAAGGTGGTCAACACGGTTGCCTAAACAAAGCGTGGTCGGAATTCTAGTCAAGGCCGTGACAAAGATATTCATTACTGACAAGTGCTAACAAGGAAGAAACTTGAGTCAACTGCTTCTTTTCTAAAGGATCCTACTGGAATATCCAAGGGAATGAAACAAATGCTGTGATGTTCTATTTATACAAAAACCAAAATCCTCTATTTTTAATCGGTAGTCATAATTCGTAACTTACTGATGTTCAGCACTCACAAACAAAAGTGATTCAACGTTCATAAACGATGCTTTTGGCGCAATGGGCTACTCGGCTTCTTCAAGGTAGCGTATCCAGATTTCGAATCCTAGCACTATCGATAAGCACTAACTTCAGCAAAACTAGAATCCAGAGCTATCTTCCGAAGGTAGCCCACAGTAAAGTTAGCCTGAACTCAGATGCAGTAAGCATTAATACACGGTTTTAAATTTAAAACATATATCTACTGAATGTGGTCAACTCCCTGATGAACACACGTTTAAACCTCAATTTTGATATTTAGAAACAAACAGTAATACTACGAAAGTTTCCTGAGTTTCACTTGATTCTTCCCATGTGGGTGTTGGCTCGAAGCTCATTCGAACTTCTGTTTTCACACATTTCAATCGTTTTTTGGTCACACAGTCGATAATAAATGTTATGATTTGATAAAATTGAGTAAACCAGGTCCCATGTTCTAATTCACACTTTTAACCGGATCGATAGTTCATTGTTGTTTGGAGTAGCATAGGGTTATATTCGACTGGACCCAATGGTCAAACACAACGCACGGATACGACATTCTACTCGCTACCTTTAATCTACTTTAATATAGTCAGCCATTAGACTGAAGACTGTTATGACTGAGGAAAGACGATGTCAACAAGGACAGTCACTGACTTCCATTCGGCTGTAAATTTATAAGTACACTGGAAAGGTTTCAAGTTTAGTACAACCATTTCGTAACATTTGCCTTAATTTTACTTCCATTCAGTCAGAAGTCTTGATCAGACACAAACAGAGGTAACTGCAATGTTCTGCATAGTCACGTCGCGCAAATCAGTCGAACAGTTCGGGTACATGAAAACTTAGTTAATTACTTTTCTTAAGCATAGTGTTGCACGCAAAAACGTTTACCCGCTGCACTATGTCTGCCCTCATTTCCCCAATCAGGGTCAAGATGGCCGTGGAAAATCACAAGCAACTATTTATTTTACTGATGAGTGGTCAGGGATTTGGTTAATTTTAAGTTGAACATCACCAACAGTTGATCATAGCCATCACATTCCCATAGACCTACAAGCAGAAGTGATTGAGCGTTCACATACGATAATTTGGCCATGCCTAGTGTGAGGTCACTGCCGCTGTGGTAAACACGGTTGCCTCATGAACAGCGTGGCTGAAGTTCTAGTCTCGGAGGTGGCAAGGATGTGCACTACTATCGACCTCTAATGAAAGCGAAACTCGAAGCTGGTGCTTCTTTTCGAAAGGGGCCGACTGGAACGTCTAATGGAGTGCGACAGTTGCGATCAATTTTGGGTGATGTTCAATCTATATGATTGAGTACTAACTAACATTAACCAACATTACTTGTGTTTATTTTATACACGTCTGTTTCCTGTGATCTGCATTTTGTGGTTTGCGATATATATTTCCAGTTCACTGCTAAAAAGTCAAGGACCATTTTCACATACACTAAACTTCGCTCAGATATAGTTCTGGCTTCCATATTCTCATAGGTTTTTCCACCCAGTTTCCACCAAGAAACAGCATTCTCCTAGACTTTCGACAACGTTAAACTTTGTTCATCACATCCTGCGTTCAGTGAGCACCTTACATGACATGGCGTTTTGTACCTTGTTCACGATTAGTTACTGCATTTTATTTGAACTGAGTTGCTTCAGTATATATTTTGTTGTTTTTAGCATACTGGGAATTAGGAAAACTCCAGATTTCACTTTCATAACTAAGTTCGAGAAAGCGATGTTATGAGTTTCAGGTTAAATCCAAACAGCTTCAAATTGACATTTGTCCTTGTTCATCATTGTTAACACTTCTACAAATTTAGATGACCTTAATCCCGTTAGTCTACCTTGTATTGTTTCGTTCAAGTTTGTGTTTTAAAATGTGGATATACACATATACGCATATAATTACGGTTAGTCCTTACTGATTTTGTGAACTGCGGTCGTGTCGCTTAGAAACTATAAAAAACGACTGGCCTTCAGTCGTTACTTGTCTTGTGTCAAACTACTGATATCATCGATAACCACCACCGGTCTGTATCTATCACTTCCCCTGAGGCGTACTGTTTGCTTTTTATAATCAATTGCATGTTCGTAACTGAAAGAAGTACATAAAATCATTTCGAATGAGCTAAACATTTATCGCTGTTGAATCCATTTGGTTCAACTATCAACTAGCATTTGAAGTCATTTGCCACCTTTGGCTAGACAAAAACTGCATTATTTCCTTCCAACGGACAATTTGGAATCGTTTCCATTCTATATTTGTAGGGGGCTTACGATAATTATGTTTTGCAAAACCTTTTGCTACATGACAATGAAAGAGCTAAGCAAAAATGAAAACAAACGCCGCATTTTGCGTTTAACAAACAAAATGGTAGAAATCTGACATAGAAAAACTGAGGTGAAACTGAAATACCGAAAGTCTGTTATGGCTCAGACTTGAGCATTAAGTCATGAAGCAGACAAACCTCAACTGAAAATGATTCATTACCGCTGATGTTACAGGAAGCATCCGGTGTCAAAGTTGTTCAGACCACCGTGTTATCAAACACTAATGGAATTACCGTAAAAGTTTCAAGTGACGTTCTCAGACTGGGTTCTTTGTTAGAACTCAAACTGTGTTGTTTTCAATGTAGATAAACTTTGTCTGGTGTTACAGGTTTAAAATTTTATCTTGATGGTCGCTATTCTGACCATGTACATAAAAGTACGACAGTGGCCGCCAAAACGTGTTGTTTAAAATATGATCGCCTTTGACACATCACTTGTGAGTGGACACTTTTGCAGCCGTACAAAGCTGAGGAGGAGCGTCTACTTGAACGATGTCGTAAGTCCCCACGATGTGCTTTCTCTTTCAATGGATATTTAATCGACAAACCGGAATATTTTCCTCAAGATGACATGACGATCAGGTGAACGTCTGGACAATCTTTCCAACGGAAGGGTTAAAATAATAGGGTTGACACCCAAAGTGTCGCATTAAAATTGTTCGTCGTCGAGGCACAAGTAAAGGGGTAAGCTGATACATTTTGAGAGCACCGCCCTCGGTCTAAATGGTAAAGGCTAGTACCTAGTTTTCCGCTCTCTGGGAAGTTCCCATTATTCAAAACAGTCATCGATGTACAACACATCACTCAGGTGGGGTAGACGAAAGACAATACGTTTCGTTGAGCGACGTAACATGTCAAAAACACTTTACACCCTCTCTTTTCAAGAATATTGAACACTGTTCTCTACACTTTCCGGTAATCTGTTAGTGATAATGTCGGAAACGCCACCAGGAGTTGCATTCTAATGAGGGATGGAAGAGAAATTAACAGAAGTGAGGTGACACTGTGACGTACAGATAGTTGTGAAACGTTGATTTAATATCAAGGCATTAGCCGTAATCCTTGATAATGTTGGTTGTAAGTATTGTGTAAGATTTCGCAAAATAGAAGAGACTCGACCGCGAAAATTCCAGATTTCAACTGCAGTGCAACTAGGGACAGAATCAGCCTGCCTGAATTAGGCAAACGACCTACCAGCTGAGCAACAAAATCTCAACAAGAGCGCAAAAATTTCACAATAGGACTCAGTCACAAGGTTGACTAAATTCACTATATGCAATCCTCCAAATGATCTAAAATATTTGCTGCATAAACAGAATTCCTCAGTCACTCTGCACTGGACTCTATCAAAGTCACTAGTGAGCAGTGTAAATGTATTAGCATAGGCACTGTGACAGGTTTGATTAGTTGAAGCACATTCAACTGCAAAAAACTTAACTTCAGCTGAATTCAGGCTAGCAACACAAATAGTTTGTTCTAAGTCTGTAGATTCTCTACCAGCTACGTCACATGGGTTTATTTTGGGAGGGGAAAGCTGGGTACTGGTGTGTGCTGAAAAGTTCTAGGAACAACCTTTTCAGTATGCGCCAGTCTATTTCCTAATCTTGCTTCGACGACTCAGGGGACGGTGAACGGTGTACGTTCACCGTCATAACGTTCCAGTAGGGATTTACAAAATGATCGTTATTGCTAACTGTGTAGGCCAGATATGGGTTCAGCCTGAATATCGATCAGCGGTTGCATCCCGTGAATGCTTACAAATCAAACAGACAGCAGTAAAAATATGAATAACTGTTTCACTTCTACAGGTAGTTTAGACTACACGTTATTGCGTATGGTCTCTTGTGTTATATGGAATTGGTTTGTAGGCGCGATTACAAGAAATAATCAGCTTCTTGTCAGATGCCTTTAAAAACAAGTAGCTGGAAGAAAACAGTTAGCTGAGTGTGATTAATGACAAACTATTTTCTGCAGTGTTATGTGTGCATAGTAAACTGTAATAAATATTGTAGAACGAACGATCAGTTAAGAAATCCCGAGTAATTGTATATAACAGTGTAGACCATCACTAAAAACAAGTGGACCAAAATGCTTGAAATTTCGTCTCCTTAGTTATTAGATATAGCCCAGAACGAATAAATTATTCGAATTATGTTATTTTTATAAGAAAAGTATTTGATAAGATTTGGAAGTTTACTGCGCTGTCGAATTGACGCACTGCCTGTGGACGTAACCAAGAAACTTATCCTGGCATTCGCGAATGTCTTCACTCGTTACTAATATTCTTCTAGTCTGTTTCGCATATTCTGTACAATTGCTTATAAAGTGATCTACGAAGCATATGTTCGAAATTCATGTAATAAGCTACATGTGAAAGAAGATGGTCTGTTGTTGCACGGTCGTGAACGTTTTACAAACTGGACACAGGAAGTCATTTGTTTAATATATCGACCAGCTGTCCTTATTTGACTGACAAGTATTTTCCCGGGAGAAACGTTAGGAGAATCAAGTTTCTGGAGCTCCTGATAAGGTTGTCTATAGGTAGAATGTATCAGTTATGATGTGAACATAGTTTTTGGAAGAAACGATACGGTGTTTTAGAGCTGCAGCCAAAAAACGTTCATTCAACCATTTCAAAAGTAGCAACCATACAGTATTGTTTCTTCTCAAATGTGGTTCTTGAGTTCATTACATCGCATCTCACTGAGTGCATATCAAATTCTACGTAGTACAATTCAATAAGTATGTAAGAGCCAACAGGAACAAAAACCATGTATATTTGTTATCAGTGAACTTACAGACAAAAACGTTTTGAATTCGAATGGTTATACTTACTTGTTTTTCCATATAATCCGTGTCTTTCAGACTTGGTTTTTACAGTACTGAAAAGGTTTATAATTTGCATGGGAAACCGTGTGGACTTTTTACGTTTCGAGCCCACAAGTCAGAAATACCCATGTACACCAGGTGACAATTATAGACAACTAGCAGGCCTGAAACAGAATTGTTTTGATCCGTCCGCAGAAGATAAACAACATGTAACTAACGAGTTGAATTAATTTCAAATACTGCTACCAGTTTTGAACGTGTGACCAGAATAATCACAAACACTAGTCATCTTTAATGATGTGGGTACAGGTCGATCTGGAAGGCCACTTAAACTTACAGCCAAACCTATATTAAAAGTAGTTTGAAAGTCTGTTTTTAAGTAAATAGAACCAGTTGCCAATTTCTATGCATTATGGTTTTGGTTTATTCGAGAATTTGTGAATTGTGGCCAGTCATCGTAAAAAAAAATTTGCATAACCGACCGTATAATCCGTGGTTTATAAGTACCTCACGATAGATGAGGTTATGTTTCGTAGCCGCTGAATTTTACCAACTAACCAGTGGGCCAACGCATTCCTGGAGTATACTTCGAGTGTATTCTTGGGCCGTAGTTTTAAGTGAATTTTTCGTTCTATCAACAAAAATATTTCCGCACCTTGTCTATGCAACTGCCCATACAAAACAATGGACTTCACTTTTTGACCGTGCCCGGAGACGACTTAGTCACCTATGGGAGTAAACCGAGTTCTGTCGCTCTGTACTCGTGTATCAAAATGTCACTAATAATCTTTCAGAAAGTGATCGCCAAACTGTTATTTTCTGTTCGTAGTTTGATGTTACAATGTTACAATTGCATTTTTCGGATCCAATAACTCACCTCACTTTCACGAAAACTTTCCGGGAGATTATCTACATGTATGGCGTCAGAAAGCACTTTCTATTTAGCTTGTGATCTATCCCCTGAGTATCATCTAGATGATTTGTTAAACAGCGGACTTACTGTTGGCACATTTTTGCGACAGTACTAAACTCAAGAAGTGAATGTGTTGCCCTGTCAGCATTTGCTAGCGGTGTACTTAAAGTCTAACAGAACCATGTCACCGGCCTTAAGTCATGCTGTCGACAAAGGTATACCGCGTTTTCGGAATAGTTTAAGTGGTTGTATATGCACAGAAGCTTCCTTAAAACATATCTGCTTCGCAGAAACATTATTGATTTCTCATAAGTTGTTCCGAAATACTAGATGGTCAATAGGTCTCAGACATATCTCAATAAATAGGCATACTATTTTTGCGTTTGTACTCGTTCGGTATTGATCCATTTGAGTGAACAGCATTAAAAATCTTGAAATGTTTTCACGCTGTATTCTTTATCTTTCTCTTTGTTTACATATCGTTGAAATATTGTTTTCACTGCTTCAATTCGCAAAAGACAAAATAGTGTTTCACTTTTACCCATGAAAATATTAACAGCGGGAATCTCATTAAGCTGTTTTGACGTCGATTTGTTCATCCTCTAGATCGATCTGTATTATCAGTCAGTTCATTCAAACCACATTGATCGTGTATTTCCATTAATCACATTTTTATAAGTGACTAGTAATTAAAATGAACCCATGTGATACTTTACATTCTGACCAAGAAATTATATTTACAACACTACCAGCGAAGTTTTTGTTGATAATTCTGTGTTGCGTTGTGGAACAGATGAGCAAAGTATGTTAATTAACACTTAGATGGGACCCATCTGTGAAAAACTCGACCTTTGGCTTGAAAAAACTAAGTGGATGAACACTGCTTGGCTATTCTGGATTGCGATCAAAAAATGTTCTTACCTTTTTTCCTTTCAACAGGAGAGCTTTGTGTGATATTTCTCCTCCCTTCCCAAAATGAAACATTTGTGGTATAGTCCCGGGTAACATCCTGTCAACCCTGTCCGTTTGTCTGGTCAGCGGTGAAACAGTTTCAGATTGTCGACTGTTGTCTTAACACAGGTTGTCAAAACTGTTGACCATCAAACCATTTGTTCTGATGTTCTGATGAATGACAATGGTTGTATAGCGGCATAAATGTAACGTTGAAATCAGTTTAAAATAAAACACTGACTTCTGTGATCACATGGTTATCACGTTGGATGTAAAAAGTAAACAGCAACCGTTTTTTATTTTCGATTGGGATTTATCCATAAAACTCTTGGTACCACATGCATTGTGTAAAACATGATGAGTTGACAACACCGTTTGAAAGGCGCCAACGGAACATATGAGGGAAGCATGGATTGAAGAATTTCTGTCGGATGTAGACACCCAAAATGAAACTTAAACAGTGAATGGCGTTCGCTGAAAGATCACATTTACTGAAGTCACCTAACCTAATGCCTCATGCCATCTATGTCAACAAATATAATCACAGTCTCAAAAATAATACTTATTAAAAACATACAAACAAATTCCTGAAAGAACCCATTATAGAAAATTATTTCCAAACCCTGTGCTATTTCCTTGTGGTTATTGCATAAACAGATAAGAAAATTTCGGGAGTGAAAGTGACTGTATGTCTGGTTATTTATTTCTTTACTAATTACCATGGAGTCAAACATGTTGGCAACTGTGTTGATTTTAGGACATAAAGCAAACCAACAACTGGGTAACATATTACAGCATTCTGTCCAAGGTGTACTTCGTAAAGATATTTGCGCAGATGTATTTGCGTTGTTTGAGTGGTTGCTAAACGATGTTGTATAGTTTCCTCAGTCAAAGATAACTATGTGAATACTGTGTTTAATGGGAAGATTTGTTTAATCCAATTTTGGGATCAGTTCTTCTAGAGTTCGCTACGGGATTGTTTTGCCCATTACTCACTGTTGATTGCAAACTGGCATGAAGTAAACCTATACCACATGAATTGGTTGGTAACTGTTAAACTATACCTTGTAACATTTAGGTATAGCTTTATGATATGGCTGTTAAGTTTTTGAACGTTTCATAAAAAGAGCATTTATGAAGATTCACGGGGAAATTTTAGAATACATACCCAATAACTGCATTATAATTTACAAGAAGTCATTGCATTCTTTCCAGTTTGTTGGAAGTATGGATATTCCGCGACCACAAAATCGACTGGAGATTGTCTCATCAATGAGGCGTATTCGAGTAAGTGGAATGACATTTTTGCTGGTACACTTTCAACAAGAGATTACCGGTATCAGTGATTTTAATGTTGTGAACCATGTATAACCTCATCAGTACAGTACTGTTGAGTCATGAGTCGTGAATAAAATATGTTTTTACAAGTTGTAGTATGGTATATAGTGCCCGAGAATCATCTTTAAAACTTTCATTCCGTATCCATCTACCGGAGAATAGAATAACATCTTAGAATGCAGTTTTGTATTCATATCAAAAAATGTGCCACAAAAAATTGTTAATTTTTAAAATGTTAGATTGGAGTGAAATATCAGAATACTTTTTCCACACAAGCATATTGTGTCTCTGCCTGTTAGACTATCCTGATTTTACCAGAGTAAGGCCTTGTCTTATGCTCAGGTAATCCAATTATTGCAACTCATTGTCGACTGAGTGTGACTTGCAAAACGCGTTTCAACACGCAGACTAAGTGGCTGGTATGCACTTGTGTTAAAATGCACGAGTTCAAATTTTAAGTTGATAGTATCAAGACAATATCTTTATCACCATGCACCTACCACATAATATGTCATAGTGTCCCTGTCAAAACTAGTCTATGTTAGCGCTGCATGCTTTACAGCCTCGGTAAGAAGCAGTCTGGCACTAGCCGAACGTGTAAAACTACATAAAAGTTCTCAACTTCAGGAAGGTTAAGAGCTGGAAGTAACGATAGAAAACGAGAATCCGCACGGTGCGTGAAGAGTCAACAAAGACACTGGCTATCCGTAAGTTACAGAAGATGAGGATGCATGTTAACCACACAAAATAGTTTGCGTCCATGGTTTTCATCTTCACGTGAAGACAAACGGATGTAGCAGGAAAATCTTCACAAGCCAAGTTTTGACTGCAGTAACAACCGTCAACCTCTAAGAACGTTTGTGCTTAAGTCTCCCCCTAGTTGTCTGCTTGATATCTGTGGGTGTTACCTTCACACAGGTAACTACTTGCAACCCCATAGGAATAAAACCGGACACAATATCAGCATGGACGTTTGTAAGGTTGTCAGTTTAGACGGTGTGATTAGAGGACTGGTAAAATCGGAAAATAAATTTGTTTCAGAAACTGCACTTGTGTCTTTACTGTCAGTAGTTAAGCGGAGAAAAAAGCGTTATTTATTCATACGATTTGTGAAAAACAGACCTCAACTGTAAAGTCAAAATGAGAGGTAATGCCTCGTAACGTATGGTAGTTGTGTTGGAAGATTCACCAACGGTAATGCTGATTCTGCTGGTTAAAGAAGCAAGATGAAAGTAACGGCGCCAAAGAATTTAAACAATGCCAAAATTTTGAAATCAGAAGAACTACACTCGGATTCGGCTCTTACTACAGTTCAGCAGTGGTACATATGCCCATGAAGGCAAGTTCAACTCCGGCCACATTGTTAGGATGCAACGATAGCGGCCACTGGAAAAATGATCTCACAGTGGAAAGTACAAGAGTGTCACACATGCCTGTGATCAGCATAATCCGCTGCCACTCATCAGCAGCCTGAATACCACTGATCAAGTCCTTCATATATGTGAGGTGAGTTTGAAAAGAATCCCTGATTTTGGAATAATCGATTAGATCTGGCCGGACAGTTGCCGTATCTTCTATCGAGGCGAACGGGCAACCTGAGCATTGCCCACGAGCAAATATGACCAATTTTGTTCAGATTGGGTAGTGAGTCTCGACCCTAAAACCAGATGAATGAACGTTCAGTACATGTGGTCTAAAACGAACATAAATAATAACAGGTGGTTTTACCTTCGGTCAGCTGTACTGATCGTCAACAATATTGAAAGTTAGGGAAACGATTTCGAAAAAATTTGCCACAAAAACGAAATATTCGAAAGTAGAATTGCCCAGTATAAACAGAAGCAACAGTATAAAATGGTCATTTTCGCTCACGCATGAAACCAGCACAATTCAGTCAGTAGTTGTATGTTATCGCTGGTATTAGACGTATGAATCCTTTTAGATTTGTTTACATGATTATGAAGCTTGGAGTTCCGGAATCAGAACACGAAGGTAGACATCATAACACCATTTCAGGTCATCGTTCGATTGCATCGTCCAGACAAATTAGAGCAGGTTGCATTAGCTTGGGTGCATCCTATAACCAGAAAGACGAAAATACAGTCTTCGTTCGCCGTAAAGTTTTGGTAGTTTCATTGTCGCTTAAAGACACTCTTTAATAAGGGACATTTTTTTATGATCAGTGTGAAGCAATTGTATCTTCGAAATGTTTGTGCCTGAGCCGATATTCATTGTGTTCACTGTCGAACCCACATACCCCTGGAACTATTTTTCTTTCGGTTGAACCTATGAGGCATCATGTGTAGACAGTCAGCCAGTTTCGGTTGTGTATCTCCCTTTGAGTCGACTGAACAACTTGGTCATTACTCATAAGCAAATGTTGCTGAGTGCTTACATATGATAATTACGTATTGTCTAATCTGAGGTCACTGGCCCACTGATCAACATGGTTGCCTCATGTAAAAATAGTCGGAGTTCTAGTTCCGGTTGTCACAGGAACATGCATTGCTGACGACCTCCAACAAGAGTGAAACTTGAGTCTGTTGCTTCTTGTCGAAAAGGGTCGACTGCAATGCCTATGGGTACACGACAAATGTGTTTAATTACTGCTGATGTTCATTTCATACGAAAACCAAAATCACCTGCAACTCATCAGCAAACCACGTTTAAATTGTATGCAGTTGATTTTTAACTCAGTTGCGAATACAATAAACTTAGGTAAGAGGAGCTATAGAACTTCAGGTTGTAGTGTAGTCTTTTTCGCTCCTCAATCAGTTCGCCAGTTCTGAGATATATTTGGTTCGTGGTTCCTGGCCGTAGAACGATGAGGCTTTCGTTTCTAACTTATCCTAATCTGTGATCAATACTTTTGAACGAATAAAAAATTAAACATAGACCCTACTGTTTGTGAAATCTGCGACAAAATATTTGGGGCGTTCATTGAATCGTTCATCAATCGTTCATCAATTACCGAAAAGTCACCAAAGCGCCTTGTTTTGTTTGACGAGTTGAGAATTTTCAAGCAGACAAACCCAATCAGAAAAAAAGATCGTTTATGGTCATGAAGAAGCGTTTGTGTATGTGGTGGATGCATTTCACAATGCTGCCTATTTCATTGAAGCCAGGCTCCCAGCTGAAACACAGATTACATCACAAACTGCACATAAGAGATAGAGTGAAAAACCTAAATTTCATTTTGATTTATCAAAGCGGAATTTTCAAAATGTTATTACTTGTAAATAGTAAAGATCAATAGCAGGGTAGATGTGTTACCATAATGTTGATCTTCCAAGTACTTAGTCATTCCGATATTTGTTCATTCAGTCACATTAAAAATTATAATACATATCGTATGCAAATATCAACATTACATAGTAATGAAGGATTAATGTACTATTTTTAGTTACGGCAGTGCAAGTCATCCAAATAAAAAGCTTTCTTTGTAATGTTTTATCATTTACTGAAAACCCTCATAAGGCCGGTTATAGTTTCTTCAAAGTTATATGCACCATCTTTGGATATAAAACCTTAACATGTGTCAACAATTTATTTTATGAACAGAAGATTCCAATAACCATCGTCAAAGCAGTGTACGGCTGTTTCAACCTAGGTAGTTCAAGGAATGTAGAAACCGTTTGGTGGTTCCGGTTGACACAACTTAAAACTAGTCATTTAGATATGCCTATCGATGGTCCATTGACACGATCACCAAACGGCGACCTGCATTGATCTGTATGAATAAACACAACGGATAACACCGCATTACCAATAAAAATGCGAGAAACGGATTTGTAGTCAGTATCACGAACAAGAGACAAGCGACACCTTGTCCACTTAGACCAAGCGAGCAGTTGTCCAGTGAAAGCAGGAGGTAATGACAAATTTTGACGTGAATATACGCATGGTTTCCGCTTAACTACAGTTTGGCAGTAGTTCCGTCCATGTTTTTCATTCTGTTGTACAATCAAACAACAGGTACGCATTATCAGCATAACACAAACAAGCACATCGTACTTAAAAACTGTTTGTAAATGTCAGAATGATAGTCTTGTCAAGCACCCATTAAACCACATGGTCGCAGCAAATTGCGTTGCAAGAATGTGTGTGTCACCTTTCTTACTCGATATTTTTCTTGCCTTCATAGACAGAAATCGATCAGCTATTTGTGGCTCATTTGCAAGTTAGTAAACATGTGCCACGATCACGAAAGGAATTGAGAAGAGTTTTGTTAATCAGTTAACTATCTCCAACAAATTAGTAGACAATTGTTTCGACCTAGCTGGGGCACACGTCGTGTAACACTATCCTTGACTTCAGAGCAAGCTTCCTCAGAACAAGCTACAAGCTACAACTACTAAGACGACAGTAGTCCTGTTCTGCTTTTTTGACTAATCATACTCACCGGAGGGTCGGAAGAAAAGAAAGATCGCTAGTTAATTCCGGTTTCGGGAGACTGAAATGGATAAAATTGTAATTAATATACGTAGGAAAAGAATCGATAGAGGAGAAACCTAACCACAGTCTAATATACCTATCATAAACTTAGCTCAGTGTGTCGCAAACGACGAAAAGTTGAGCGTGTCATCAATCCGTGTAAGTATTTTGTTAGTCAGGCGACGTGCAGATTTGACGAGGTGTTCCGAATGTGTGTGGTAAATTTGTTTACTGGTGAGTAGTAGGGGATTTGGTTTATTTCAAATTGAACATCACCCACAATTGATCATTATTCACAAGCGAAAGTGGTTGAGTGTTCACATATGATAATTCGGTCGTGCCTAATGTGAGGTCAATGGCGCAGTGGTAAACACGGTTGCCTCATGAACTGAATGTTCGTGGTTCAAGTCCCGGCAGTGGCGATGGTAAGTTTGTGCTCGAATCAAGCTAAGAATATGGTTACCACAGACATTTATGGGTTATCATAAGCTGAGTGTATCCAGACATCAGAGGCGTCCTCTGCAAGTAAGACTTTACTTTTGATGCAGCAGATTCAACAGATTTTTCCGTGTTTGAACTAGATGGGAACGTTTTTCTAAACAGATGATAACGTAGATGAAAGAGTGCATAATCTCTTTCTAACCACAGCTGACTGATTGATAGGGCACCAAGAACTGTGTATGTTCAACCATCCCACTTATATACGACGATGAACGAAGTATGGTAACCTGCATCCTGGCTACTTCCTGATTCTGCTCAACATAGTCGACGTCTTTCACAAGATAAGGACGATCACTTGGGATTTTATGTTCGATGAAAGGGCCCACAATTGAACTGAGCATGATCGAGAACAATCTGAGGGAACCGTTTCAGACAGTCTGATGAATAACGAAAGCACCAAAATAGCTCTTTTATTCGGGTCAACTTAGGTAGCAATCTTCATGGTTAGTCGTATCCGGTGATTCGACCACTAGAGGTGTACATGAAACAATGTGAATGACGATGCATAAGTTTACATGTGGTATTGATGAACAGGAGCCAGTTGTATTTGGTTCATCAGCATGCAAAGTCTAACTTAATCTATAAATTTATTTTCAAAGTTATACTGTCTGCTATATTCCACAGTTTGGTATATTCCAAAAGATATATTATTGGGGAAATGATTGAGACCATGAAGCACACTGGTTTTGTCATACTACTAGCCGGTGAATGCAAATCTGATTAAGTACTACAATTGCCACTGATACTCCTAATACCACTATGGCTGAATGGTGAAATTTTAGTAAATCAAGAAAGACATTATCAGGTAGTTCACTTCCGTCAAACGTTTTTGTCCGTCCTTCCCGATCATCATGTAGACTGAACATGAGAATGACACCCATTCTACTCACAAACAGCATATATCTCGTCTGCTTATTTATTCACCCGGTGTGTATGAATCGACCTGCAATTGTTGTTACTCATAACATCTCGCTGCCGATGAATTATGTGACCTTTGCTAACTACTACTCATTCAACCAGTCACTGGTTCACTCGATTCAGTAACTGTCTATCGATGGCGACTAACTGGAAGTCAACATAAACTTTTGTTTGTATGGAAGATTAGCAGGTGGTTTGGATTATATCACAGGGAGATGGATGCAAATAACATGCGTATAAACACGTAATGATCAAGGATTCAGCAGCCTCACGAGCAGTTCTACGATGCAAACAGCGGGGGGTGATGGTGTTTTCGATTCACACCGTCAGTAGTTTCATATACAAAGACGTTGTAAAAATAGTTATTATTAACGTCGATTTTCGAGAATAACCGCATACTGTAGCATGGTTATTTGGTGAACGGCCCATGCAACCATAAACGGGAATTTAGGCAGTCCTCCAACAAAACCGCCACACCTTTTAGGGCGGATTCGTCGTGAACATATTCGTCATATGTTATACTTCAAGCTAAACATCATTTATGTTTGATTGCAGCCTTTAACTCAAGGTGGATTCTTAAGCTAGCCCCTTTTGAATAGAAGCACCAGACTCCAGTTTCATACTTAACAGAATAGCATACATCTTCCTCGTAATCGAGATTAGAACTCCGAACAAGATTTCCGGAGATAACTGTGTTGGCCGCTGCGTCATTGATCTCATATTAGATATGACCAAATTATCATATGTAAACCCCCAACCACTTCCGCTTAATAGTATTGAGCCTGTTACTCAACTGTATCGATCGGAGACTTAATTACAGTCTGTTAAATTCGGTCGATAGATTCTCGATTAATATTTCCAAGACGTGTCGAAATTTTCGATCTCATTAAACTTACTAGACGATATTTGAGATAACTGTTCACTAGGCGTATACTTGGTCGATTTTACTATTGTCACTAAGGTTTGATCGCAGTCTGCTCAGTTTGGAAACTGGCTGGCTTGAATGTCGTTTTGAATACAAGAGACTGCGAACAAATGTGACTTTTATACAGTTCGAAATTAATCCATTCCCCGCCTACTCACCAGTAATATTGTGTACTGTTCTCAACAGAAAATGGTCAATCAGGTGCATCAACAATGGATATTAGAGGTTCATGTAAATATCAAATAATTTGGGAATGGGTGATGCTCACCCGAAAATAGTGAGTATCAACGCTTGTGAATCCATCTTCATTAACTGTATGAAGAGAGTCAGACCGTTTCTGATGGCAAATGTGAACCAGCAAGCCGACGTCCCCAGAGCATAAACTTTCTTTACGTAACCGAATGTGGTTCTGCACTTGTGGCTTCTGCTGGCAAAGAGGTTGAAAACCTCCTCCCATCAATTTCTGTAAAACAGTGGAGTAATGTCTTCTATTTTGATGTGATACGTCACATCGACACAACAAAGCCCGGCGGGACTTGTAAATCTCTTGGTAGCTTTGGATTCACTCCTCTGACCCGTGACACGTGGCTGGTTACAACGCCAGAATTTGGTTCATTTTGCTTTCATCTCTGAAGGCTACAAGCAGCGGCGTTGAATTGCTGCTGTTATTTAGATCAAATATTATGAGGCATCATTGGAGTGAAAGATAGTTACTTTGCTTTTTTTACTTGTGTACACGCTTCAGTAGTTTTTTCCACTCGGCAGTTGTCAAATATCTGTGTATTGTCGTGTGTTAAGCTCATTGTACGAGTCGGATGATATATCAGCCTCTTCGGTGAAACGTGAGCTTCGAGTCATTGGGTTTGATGGAAGTGAATTAAGTTTGTTTAGTGACTGACTTGACCAAGAAGAATTGACAACTGAATAACCACATGCCGTTGATCACTCCGAAAAACTAATCCAGGTCAACAATAAATCTATTTGGTGTGTCCTCTGGAAACAATATTGAATCTGGTGGCACGGAACGTTTTGGGCTGCCCAACTTGTCTGTTTCAGTCACACTCCACAGTGTGTATCTAACCGTGACTCTGTTTCCGGACCGAAACTGACATCACATTGTGAAGCTCACAGATACAGCAACTAATCAGAATGCTATGACCGACAAATATAGCGCATAATGTAGGTCCAGGTGGTCCAGGATCGCTTGAGCTTGGTGACGGTCGCCTGGAGTATTGATCCCCCGTTTTTCGGTAACTCGGATAGCGCGTGCAATGTGCACCAGGTAACCTGATCAGAAAGAAAACGAGCCATAATGTAGTAGGTGTACGGCAATTGTTTTTCCTCTCTTCTTACATTGACGGAACAAATGTGAGTTGATATGGGTCTTTCATGTCAACGTAGTAGTGGCAATTTCCACTAGGTATTCGCCATCATTAAGCGGTTGTAGACAAAGATGTGTGGTGGGTCAGACAGAAAAAGTCCAACTTTGAAATCGTTGGTAGTAAGAAGAGTGTTCTGATATTATTTTGTGGTGTCTTGAGTATTCACATTCGGTCTGCAATTGAACGTTGTGTAGCCGTGATCAGAAACGTTGAAGCACACCAAAGTATGGCTTCAAATGAGTATAGTCTGTGTGCGTGATTAATTTGAAGGAAACAGTACAGGCCACAGTCCGAGTTTAACGCGTCAAGGACCGTTCGAACTGATCAGTAAGTTGTACCGAACCTAAAACTTTGGCATATGAAAAATAACTAAATGTAGAGAACGTAGTCCATGGAACTGAGAACATTCATCCTACCAACGAACATTAACCTGACGTCATTCTCTGAAGTGTTCCATCTAATCGACCTAAGTTTGTCATCTATAAAAATGTATTCTTGTTGGAGCTACTATAAAACAACAACACGAGTCTACAAAAAAGGTAGTATTTTCATTGCAGCAATCAAACTGTTTACCTCATACATCAGAGTGACATAGCGTTGGCTAGGGTTCAACCGGATTTCAACACCAGGGTAATATGATGCTGAACGCATTTAAAGTAGACAGGTCATTTCGATAATTTGTTTAGTACAACTATCCGGAACGTCTACTTTGGCAACCACAATGTATAGCTCACTTGTTCTAAACCTAGAAGCTTGACATTTTTGTTCAGAAGTTACTCAATATGTGCGTACTTTGAAGACATTCGAACAGATGAGAATCTGGTGACTTAGAATGAAGAAAGAAAGAGAGTTAAACTGTATATTCCGTGTAGGTGCCACTAACTCTTCTGGCTATATGAGAAATACGTTGTACAGCTCAGTATGCTTACAATCGATAGTGTCTCTACAATGTAAGTCTGGTCATCGTTGTTTAAACTTATTTATTTACACAAGTTACTTATCACCATTAGTGAGCATGGAGGGAATAAGTTACTGTGTCGATTTTTCAGTTTTGCTCTACAATGTGCACTACCAATACCTCGTTTACTATGAAGTAAACATCACTCACAGTCATACTCGTCTTGTCATACACTTTCCAACCCACCGGCTTTTCGAAAGAAAGCATTACTGACGAGTTCTAACAAGAACTAGACTTAAGTATAGCCCTTGATTTCGAAAGTGCCAACATATAAACCTACAGAGATAGTATATTTTGATTCGGTTTTGGTTTCCTTTTGATGGTTTTTTTAAATCGTGGTGCGCCGATATCTTCCTTCAATTTTAATGTTCACAATCTCAGTCGAACTGGCGTAGATTTCAGCTGACAAAGGTGATGGTGGTCTTAGATATAAAAATGCTATTCGGAATCAACAAACGAGATGGTAACACGCAATAGATGTAAACGAGTGCAAGCTTCAGAACTGCAAAGTTTCCGCTAGTTTTGTTATCGATTGTGATCTTCGTCGTATGCTACACGCCGCTCAGTGCAAATAACAGGTTACTTTAAGATATCTCGTAAAATCTTTACTTGGTACTTTGGAAACACAGTAACAAAATTTTGTGAAGATTTGTTGGTTTCCAAGAACAAATTGATATCTAACTCGTTCACCATGAGAATTATTTATTCCACTAAGCTTCACTGAATTATTCACATTCGCATTGTATTAAAATGTCGTAGTCAACCAAAAAAATCTACGCAAAAGTTAACAAGTATTTCTGCAGGCTTTTTAATGACAACAACTAATATTTAAGACTTCAATACCGTTTACTAGTGCGTATCCGGTATACGATCACAGACTAAAAACCAGTTTTCATCTAGTAAACATCCGCTTATCTAGCCTTCACTCCAAACCACACATCCAAGCCATTCGGACCAATGTGACATCGAAGTAATTGTCACAACTGTTGCACAAAACCTTGTGTTACCCGAAAAAGTATGCACATCTATGTTTGACAACAGATCTTAGTAAGGGGTTAAAATGTCACGGAAAATTTCTGGCATTCGGCACTTGTCTTTTAAATTTTATCGTATATGAGTAAGGAGATGGGTTCGTATCTCCTGTGGACATATTCGGAGCTTTGCTTTCGAAGCACGCAATTCCGTCAAGCATTCCATGACGTAAAAAGACGACAACACATTCACAGTCTGTGTTCATCAAAAAACCACTGGTAACCAGAATGAGGGAAAATGGTTGATATAAGGAACCTCCAAGTAAAAACGATAATTACAGAACTGTAATTTATCGAAACATGTTAAAGTTACACCGTAAAACGTGTAGTAGTTATGTTAATTCACCACATTGTTCGGTTCTATAAACAATCATCAGAAATCCAATAGTTTGCCACGTTTGACATTCACGACTGTTAGCGATCATATTCTTCCCAGATGTGATAATAAGTTTGAGTTATCCAGCTTCTCAGTATACATGATATCACAGCCTAGAAGAAAAGGTTGTGGATCGGAAACAGGTCATTATATTCTGTTTCACAAATTCCAACCATTATTAGGGGCGCTACCAAAGTGACTGAAACAATCGACAATCGTAAATGTTATAAGTTCAGTCATAGTGTAATGGTACCACTTCGGTACAAATGCGTAGTAGAATATACTATAAAAGTTACTTACAACTGAAGCTATGTCTTTTGTTTAAAAAAATACTTAATTATGTTCCAGCTTTGAATCAGATATGATGAGAACAGGTATCACAGTTCGATCAAGCGTAAAAATCCATTGTCTTCATAACTTTTACAGCAAAGTAAACATCAAAGTGCTGAAACTAAATTGTTTGATAATTAGCACCAGAACAAGATAGCATACACCGAACTACCTTACGGTGTCTGGGAGTGTGAACATAACTCGATATCAGCTGCTTCTTGCTGGAAATAACGCTTTCTTTCGACATAAATATTTTCCAAAATTCGACTAGTTATTTTCTCTAGAAAAATTACTTAAATAACAGTTATTAGCTTTCTGGCACAAATTAAGGTATGTGGATTCGAATCGCTACTCTCCTGTGGAAACTAATGGAATTACAGTATGTAAACGGCTGTGTTCTATTATTTTAGTTAGGCGTTTACATTTGCATGACATGTGTCGCCGTATGATGGGAAAGACACCATGTCATCTAGAAGAGTGACAGTTAAAGATTATGGAGCGGATTGCAATCAAGCTCGTAAGGCGAATTTTTCGTACTTGCATGAGAATGTTACCCGTGTTCGCTATGAGCATGTAGTTTATATCTGGTGGTTCATGTTTGCTTGTACTCACGTAGGTTACTCGCAACCATCCGGAGGGTATGAAGAACTGACAACATTGTGATAGCTTTGCAACAGTAGGTTTAGTGGATCTTGAAAATGATTCCAGATGCTTCATCTAGCTACATTTCAAGGTCAGCATCTATCTGGTGGAAACATATGGCGCCCCAGGTGAAATTTCTTAAATCGGTCGACTCCAGTTTATGAAAACATCTCATCACGATGTGCACATAAATGTAACTTTTGTGGATTCCTGAACATTCTTATGTTTTGGCCGAAAACAACATATGAGAAACTTGTCTCCACTCCTTCAAGCCTGCAGTTAACTTACAGCTTTAGCTAGAAAAATGAAAACTATACGGACGGTAAAAGACTTCACCTGCTTCAAATAACCGTAACATTTTGCGGATATAAGTTGGTTTGTTCGAGCTGAATAAATATTATTGTTATCCCGGAGTATTTTTTTAAGGTATCATATAACAAATTATAATACGGTATTTCTAAATACCACGTCCGAAACGTACAGCTGAAAACACTCGTTCTATTCTGTCTGAGACACTATCTTAGAACCGTTCATACACCTTTACGATACAGTCTTTATGGAAAACCAGACTGACTGTGTCTACGAGATCAAACGTGATGTTTGCCACATCGTTTACATGGGATATACACTACGGACGAGCTCTAATGAGAGCGAAACTCGAGTCTTGTGCTTCTTTTCGAACGGGGCCGACTGGAAAGTCTATGGAAGTGTGACAGCTGCGATCAATTGTCGGTGATATTCAGTCTGTATGAGACCCGGTCGAGTTGTTAATACATTTCAAATTACAACATTCCTGAGAAAGACCACCCGGGGTGGTATAAACATTGAGTAATGCCAGTTTTCTCATAACGTTGTGTTCCTCTCAATCGATTCAGTAAAAAACGGGTTAACCACGACGCTCAAATTGTTCGACTTCATTCGTACTAACGTTGGGCGTATAAACTATAAAGTGCAATTTACTTGAATCACAAAGTTAAATTTACTTCGCGCCCAGCTTATCAATTATTTTACTACTGGATAATAATCTTTACCCCAAATTTGAGTTGCAATTACATTTCAATATATAATATATTTTAAGTAAGTTAGATTATGGCTGGAAACTGTATCCATACTCCATACTTCTCGGGTGGTCCCTACAAACAAAACAAAACAGACGCTCAATTCCAACCATAGTAAGTTCTGGCCATAATTACGTGCACATTTATACTGAGCACAAACAAGCGTTGTTTGCACTGTGTCAGCATTTTCGGTAGTTGGTTGTCCATTAGTTATTACTTCATCGATGCTATTTTGTAGAAGAACGTTTCATGTTAGTTCAGCTAACAGTATGCTAGCTACTGGCTGCTCCACAGTTTTCATCATCTTTGCTTTATTTTCTACTGAGTTCTAGTGAATCGAATGACAGCCACCAGTACGAGTGGTTCGCCAAACCAATGCTATCACAATAGATATTCGGCTGCTTCTTCGTCCTAGCATACGGGAACTAATGCAAAAAGCAGCCAGTACTAAATAGGAAACCAAAGAGTGAACTCCCCGTTCCCGGTTCTGTCCCTGATGAGTAAATGACTCACACACTCACAGCGTTTGTAGAAAGTACCATCACATTTCAGCTCCAATAGTCCGTGGTGGACCATACTACTGAAGAACACAAAACGGGTGTATGTCTGGTGCAAGTGGCCTGTACAGACATCGCCAAATATGCCAGTCACTATTTTCAAATTGCTTCGACCTGTATCGAGAGCAAAGCGGACAACCGGGAGTGTATAATCAGCTTTGCCTCCGATGGTGCACTAAAACACGTTAGTTGGGATGCTACTACTGTATATATAACATAAAGAGTACACCGAATTCAGACCGTCTAGATTTTGGTCGTCTTCAGTCGTCAGTCAGTGGATTATCTGTAACAAGGGAAGTTTCTGCCACTGCAAACAAAATTTGAAATCATCGGCTTCCTTATAACGTCCAGGATTTTTCTGTGTGATTTATCAAGAGAAACCAGATTTAAGGCCGGGCTACACAAACGTTTTAGTTCAGCTGAATTGGATCTATAGTTATAACAAAACGTATCGATTATCATGTGTGGCTCTTTTGTTGGCCTGTTTCTGTGGTCCATCAGTTGACCTGTACCATTCATTCGTGTTGTGATAATGTTGACCAACCATTCTGTTCACCCGATGGGCAGAGTAATTTGGCATTCTGTCTCGATTCTGTTGAGCTCAATTACACCAGTTGCCGAGGTTTATCAAGGCATATCTTCATTGAGGCTGAGTTGTTAGATCGGGCTGGATTTAGTTATTTATACCAGTTTGCAACGGACTAGCCTAATTTTCGGTCACCGCCACGTAATCATGTTACAACTACTTCATTAGATGCCAGTTTCCTAAAGACTTGCCAAAATTTACGTGTCACCGTTATACAAGGCCAACCCTCGGCTCTATTCTCTTATGTTAGCTTATCATTCCAGACGTGTAAGAAGAAGATTTACTGACTGATGTTTTCTCCTAAACAAATGAATAGTCTAATTATAGTCTACCCAACATTTGTAAACTTCAAACCCATTACTGAACTTTAATGAGAATTTGGCGAGATATCTTAGTATACAGCATTTTATCTCTGATTACTAGTTATCAGTTGATAGAATGACAAAAACACCTTAGCTTATCATCATTAGACTTCTCCGACCTTACGTACCAGATTTATCTTTAACGAGCTGAATCAGAAGCCTACATTGTTGGTTCTATCAGAGTACAGCAAGTTCACACTGCAGAAGTTTCACTCAGTCGTATACATTAAAGTCCGAAATGAATCAAAGACTCCTGCTAATGCGCTAATTCGTCGGAACCACTGTAGCATCCGTATAACACCTTGTATATCTAAGAAGTTGCATCGGTACAGTACAGTTGAACAGCGCCTGATCAAGTGCACTTTCAACTCGATAAAAAGCAGAACACCTTACTTACCTTAGATCTTTCTCAGTAGACACAGACAACGAAAACATTCCTGAGTCTGCACACCAGCTCAGGTTCAATCCTCGTCCGGACAGGTAAACGAACTACCGGTAAGCTCTAACGAAACGGAATCGTGAGCCCATTATTTCTTCCCGGATTAAACAAACAGAAGATTAGTTCTGAGTGCAAGCATGGTTGTGCTTAAACGGAGTTCATATGAATAATACTGGACAGTAAAAAAATCCAGCATCGGATGGAACAAAAAAGGTAGCTGCTTATCATTTTAAAATGTTATTGGATGGCCTTAACAATTCTAACTGAATATAGATATGAAGTTGGCCCAGGAAATTTACTTGCAACCCATAAATTAAGATTGACAATTCGATAATGTAAACTTGTCAGTATGAGATGGTTGCTTACAAAACCAGTAAGTCTATATCCAAATCAGAATTACGGTTCCAGTACTGTATTAAAGTAAATACTGTGTAAACTTGGTCATCTTGAGTGGGAAGTTCAAAACGAGCACAACCATACAGTACATAATTTTCATTTAATTCTTTATTCGGGTGGGGCAGAAAACCAGAGGCGTAATTTGCCTACCCTTCTTACAAGGGAAGAGGAATAAATGTGAAATCAGCGATCAGCTCATTGCATTTTCGAAACAATTTTTTACAAGACAGTTGAACTATCGGTCGATTCACTCGTTTTATGAAGCGTTTTTCTGACCTAAGTTGAATAAATAAATTCGTCGAAACGTTGAACCCCTAACAAAATTTTCCAAACGATACTATTATTATCATACGCTTTATACTTCCCCAATTTTCTTATGCAAGCTGTATTACAACTAATATTCTCATATTAAAAGATACTTTTCGCAGTCAGTTGTTACTTCATGACTATTGGATTTACAGTAATCCACCGGTCCTCTTGGTCTACTGAAGCAGCTTTAGGCTGCTTCATTCAGATAGAAGTGGAAGAAAAACCAAGAATTTACAGAAGCAAATTAGTTATATATATATATATATATATATATATATATATACGGTCAATAAGTGACGAAAATATACTATCTGCAACCAAATGTCAATGCGCCAGACGTAGATCATAGTAGTTTGTGACGTGGTACTCAGTAGCGTGTATGTGTAAATGGAGCTGTGTAGAACAGGCGCTTCACAGTTTGACAGTCAGAAAAATGAATGAATGTCGAGCATCACACATATAACAAACTCAAGAAACGTTCAGGCAATGCTGAAGGCTAATAAATTGCAAAGGGGGCTCGGAAGTAATCTAGACACGGATTGCTCTGTCAACGAAACAACTGAGCGTATGACAAAGGGAATCGTTAACATGCACATTACATCTACAAACTTATCTTCTGTCTTGCTTAGTAAACTGTTTTCATACATATGAAGTTATTTCACTTTACGGTGCCAAACTAACTGACAATTTGTTTTCAACGTCACGAATTGGCAGACGAATTCAATGAACGTCTGTCATGAAAACTTGCTGTTGATGATGGACATATTGTACATACTCTCTCACACCGACATTCCACGCTGACCTTCACTGATATTGCTTAGACGCGCTGTGTAGAAATGGCCTTAACTGTGTTTCCTTGAAAACATTTCTGTATACGCCTGCTGAATAAGAGGCCTGCTGGTAGCGTACATGTCTCCGATTCGAATTTCGTGAAAACTACATCGACCTGATAATTCCAGAGCTCAACCCATAGTGTTTAACAGAGAACGAACTTCTGACTTCCATAATACTGCAATACAAATAATGAAAGCAGATATGTCACGAGACGGTAACACACAGTTTATTCTTTGCAGTCGTGAATACTGAACGCTAGATCATATAAAGCATAAAATTAAGGACAACATAAACGGCCAACCTTTGGGCTTCACATGAAGTTAGCAGGTGCTGTCAGTTCCAGAGCGGACAAACCACCTGCGTCGAACGTTTACTATGTGTGTGCAGTCGACAATTCCGGTGATCTTACAGTGTACATCACTCATATTTGATCATGTCTTTCTCATTTTCACAAATGTTCAGATCAGCCCGTTTCGAAAAAATGCTCCGTGTTTTGTTAATTAGTGGAATCGTCAATAGTTAATTTTAATTACGCACTCCGGAGTTGAAGGTCAGTTACGTCTTAATGAAGCAACCATTCTGACCACTGTCCCATCAACCTTACATTAGACGTAATCAAACAATCATACACATGAGCTAGTTTACACTCGGTCGTGGGTAATGAGTAGGTTACACAAGCGACTCGAAAGTACCGAAACTCTAATCAAGTGCTTATTTTCGAAAGTGGCTGGCTAAAAGGAAGCTAAAACACTACTGTGAATAATGTGCAGTCTACTATCATGAGCTTAGATGCATTGCAGTTGTTGGCCACCGTGACCTACAACAATGCAATAAACAGTGGCAACCAAACTTAAGGGCAGAAAACTGGCTACTTCCATCACAAGAGAAGTCATGGATGCAGATGACATCGTTGAGCAAATCAACCTGTTTACTACATTAATCCTTAATCAGAACTCAATATTTTTCACGTTTTCCGACGACTGCCATCTGGCCCTATGTGTGCGTAAAGTTTTCGCCCAGAAAGTTTATCTATCTTAGAACTGATAACACCCGCTAATGTTCTACGAAGTCCAGGTGCTCGTCGTTCCTGTCGTCGATAAACCTACGCAATATATAACCAAAGATTTTATGTTGTTGCTGAAAAAGTTGAACAAAATTCATGTACCATGCGACACAAGCTTTCCCTGTTTGTTGGGGAATTTATTTCTCTGCCTGACAACCCAATTCACAAAGTCACCAGAAACGCGAATTCGCCAGTCTAATGACACTACCCTTACCAAGTCATATTTTCAATCAATAAGTTCCAAACCGAGGCGATTCTTTAGTAGGTGGCAGTACGTTGACAGCCCCGTCAGCCTTGGGCATGCAGTGGGTGTTAATGGTTCATGTGCGGCCGAAGTCTGTTTATTGCACTCGTGGAGCCCTGCATAAATGACAGTTCTGCCAGAACTTTTACTAACAGTACGTCTTCAATGCTCGGCAGTTTGTCCCACAGGTAGCGAGATAAGCTGTTCGAGTTGACTCCATGCTATATTAGCGAACACCGTGCAATCGTCGTCTCGCCCATTCACGTGGCCCATCACGTGACAAGTCTAAGGCTATGTGACGCTCACTGTCCGAACCTGCACGCGCGCGCCCACATATTCATCGGCCCGAAAACCCGCTTCCACACCCGAACGTACGCACGCGGTCACCACCTCCACACTCAACCAACTGGAACGCCCCAGTTGGATGTGATTCATTGCGTTCGATACACAGGCACGCAAGATGCTGTTGGACCCGGACCGGAACGGAGAACAACACAATTGAACAGGACAGGACAGGGTCCAGACGAGCGCTACTGCATTAAACTTGTACGCTGATCCCAACAATAAAGATCCAAACCTATTTCCACTATCATTGAGATATCGTTATTCGTTAGTGGGTACTCAAGCTATCACGATTAAGAGTTCCATTGCAACCGACAATACAGGGAGCTGACTAAACAAACAGTCATAATCCGAAATATTCAAGCTACTTTCCTGGTTTTCTAGCAAACATGGCAAGCCATATAACGCGCAAGGGCGTTCAGTTTACAATACTATTTCGAAACCAAGAGATACTTAATATTTTTCTGACTTGATGAATCGTCGGTTTTTAGTAACAGCTTAGAATAAATTCAATATTGGAGAACAAAATTCCATAAAATTAGTTGCTTACGCAATATGTGTAAACTTCCGTTCAAGCATTGGTCACCCGTAGAACAGCAAGTAGTCCGTGTAAGGTGGAGAGTTCTAACCTAATCGGTTCATGTAATGCTGTCCGATGTGTGTAGACTGGTCATCTGCCATTTCAGTCAGTAAGTAGTAAACAGCAAAAGGCTGTCACCATTTTACTGGATAACATTTTTCTGGATGTCCAGTTTCAAAATACTTTACTATGTCTCAAACGGTACTGCCTGAAAGACTGGATTTGTGTTGTTCAACTTTACACTTATCACTAAATGTTTTCCTGAAAGATGTCCTTTGTCGCCGGTATTTTTATTCAGTCAATTATTTCGAACAACTTTTTCCAAACATACAACCAGTTACGTGCCGAAGCAGAAATAAAATATATTCTCACTTGTTGTTTCCATATTTTCAGTATGAATTCAAAGAGAAAGGCATTAAAAAACAGAAAGTACTCATCAAAGTTTCGGCCGACGGTGTGTTCGTCTATGCACGAAAGAAACCCAAGGTGAGTCAACTCGATGGATCAGTGAATGTCTGGTCACTCTACAAGTTTATATAAACTACTGTGGGTGATCAACTCGTCAAAATGAGCGGAGAAGCTGACAATTTGCTTGGTGATAACTAAAATAATGTCTGTCGAGTTTTTCGTTAGATTAAAAGTCTCAAAGTGAAATGTGTTCACGAAGTAGTAGACACTCGTTTTCGACCATTCACACTCAACATTTATCTCCGTTGGATATAAAATCCCAGTGTCGTGACAAAGGACGCTAAACTTAGTACTAGTGACAGCGTGTGTGTAGGTGTGCCATGCATATATATAAGGTGTGTTCAGGATCTCGTAATCCGATTCGAAGAGGTTCTTGGATAAATGGGACTCATGCGATAGACTGTTGATTGGCCAGAGGATGTACAAGACTTGTGTGTAATAATTTTCGACGCTGTTGTCTTTGTTCACCGTGCTAATATAAAATTACAACTCAATCAAGACCAGAGCCTTGTTTAAGCAATCCGGATGATGAACATGCAACAAGTGAACAGACGTTCCTAAAATGGACAGAACAGTTAATGAAGTCATTAGATCGGTTTTACAACCGAAACTGTCGGAGTAAATAAGAAAGTGTAGACTTATTGATAACAGAATATCTGTATGCACTGTTGGATACATATATAGGTTTGGAACGAGAATTAAGTGGGTTTATAGACGCACAGTTAGAAAGGTCGCTATGAACAGAATTATCAAAACCGTAAATTCTTTGGAACAGAGCGACGAAAATTAGCTAAAATAATAGAACACGATAAACCCATTCGAACTGTGCACTGGAAGATTGTTCTAGTTGGATAAGTCTTTTACAGATCAAGACAGGATTACAATCTTTCATTACATTGCAGGGAAAATCAACACAGAAACACACGCTATTACAAAACAGAAGATAAGAATAAACGGAATTGAAAACAATACAAGACGTATAACCTAAAAGATAAATTGTCACTTTAGTAAAACCCTTGTTTACATGAACAGAGCAAGTCCGACTGTGGTTCAACCTAATATCTAAACACCCAGCAAAGTCGCACCTCGGACGAAAATTGTTTATAATTTGTTTCAGGAGAAACCATGTTCTCGTGAAAAAATATTACATAGGTGTATCTAAACATACTGAGCAATCAGGAGTGTGCTACAGACCAAGTGGCCATTTAGGTGAAGCCAGAAAGAATACTTCTGTGTGTTGAACGCCGAAGGTGATGTCATCTGCATAGTTTGACGAAAAACACACACAACGGTAAGAAATAGTGGGTGAGGAATTGCATCTTGCAGATCATCTGAATTCGTGGTGAGTAAGGGAGACGCCTGACAAGTCAGGGGGGGTGTAAGCAATGCCTCAAATAACTTTTAAAATCTTTACACAAGTAAAATCTACGATCCCCATGAGATCTGGTAGCATTTAAATTAGGTTAGTGTAGACTCTTACGGAGTCCATTTTGAAGACTTCACGATTCGGTTATTACAGTCGTTATCGGGTTACTGTATTATGGCTGGCTTGACAGCAGCAATTGACAGAATGAACGTTGGAAGATAACACTGTGTTTTGAAATCCGTACCAGACGACCCTTATCAAATCGACTATTACCTTCGTGTGAAAATCTGTTTTACTATTGTGCCAGTCATTTTGTGACTGATAGGTTTACTAACTGCGTTGAATTCACGTGCAAAATCGAGGACAGCCTACACTTTTCTTACAACGGTTGTCATCGCCTTCGAAAACGCGTTGCTTTTCATTTTGATTCGTGTCCAGTAAGCCAAATAAGGATTAGTTTTTGTTGGTGTATCATACGGCATAGTTTGCAACCCTGCTAGCGGACTCGTTGTACAACTGTCCGACTCACACGTCGTCCACCAGCGGCTCAATTATGTACTTTGTACCACTCGGTATTTGTTATCACAGTTCAGAGCTCAGGGCGGATGTTTGTGTTCTATGACCCTTATCGATTTGCTCAGAAGTACCGGACACTATGACAGGACACCAGTTCGAACCAGTACTTTAGGATCGATCAGGCCAGCAGGCATGTTTTTCCTGTCTAACCGGATAGTCGCAGGAGGAAGACATCAAGCTGCACCAAGACTAGGCGTATCTAGAATGGGCACGTCAGGACAATGAATTGCAAAGATTTTCAAAATTTCCCGGAATGCAATAAGGGGAGACGGATAATGCGTTAACTTACAACGGACTGTGTGAGACATAAAGAAGACAGTCATACAAAGGAACCCTCACGAAGAAAAATGTAACAAACTTACAGCGATTATTAATAACTAATCCGTCTACGTAGTTTCGATTTAGCGCTCTACCACGGTCACTCTGAAACCAGGTCAAGAACGTTTATAAGTCCCTAATGCGCGCTGCTGGTACTTGTATTCCTATAAGGGAGGTATGACGCAAACGATGGAAATTGTCACTAGCTTTGCTAATCTGCTCTTCACCGCCTAAATAGTAGTCCAGATTTGTCGGGCTGGATGAGATTCTTAAAAATTCAACATAAGTTTTGGCCACTTCGTTCACATACCATGCTGTGATTGGACATAGCTGGCAAGAACGAATTACTATACAAGTCTGACTGAAAATTCAAGACATATCCTGTGATCTGAAATCCAAATATGTCAGTCATGTTTTCCTATTAGGCTTGCAAATGAGATAGCATTCATTCGCCTCCGTTTCCAGAGGTACGTTTATAACGTGAAATGCATGCATTAAAGGGATTGATCTGTCTACCAGAAGTAGTTTCGCTGTGAACTAGATGAAATTCACTATTCTACTGTTTTTCGCGTATATCAGAACACAGGTATCCTACGTGTGATTATCGATTATGTCAACAGTGCCTAGGACATAAATGTGAACTGAATCGCATGAAGTAGTTCATTCCGCTGAGCAGCTCAGATATTTTCTGTTGAATGGTTGAACTAAACAACCCAAAATAGTTTTTGAGGTTTCAAACAATCTCTCCTGAAGTGGACTGGACGATTGACGTGAACATCACAATGTATCCGGTAACATTCTGGTGTACCAACACAAGTTCACGTTGCAGTCAAGTTTATCAACATAGCGAAATTGGCTGCCAAACCACTGCATCAGAGAATGACTTTACGCATATCGAAAACCATCTCATGTTGCTTACAGAAAGTGGGATGTATCGGTTGATAAGAGGGGTACTCGCGAATCAAACCATCAGATTACTGGTGGTCAAGCAAACCATTCAAGATGTTCCGATAACATTTACTCGGTGATATACATTAAGAAGTTGTTGACTAATTGACCATACTAGACGCTGGCTTCGTGTAGAGTGCACAAATGGTATGACACTCTGACCCGAGTCATTCACCCCAATTTGTAGTGTGTTCGATAATTTGCTGATGTAATTGACAATCCATTCCGCCGATGTAGGTGTCGGAATGTCCACATCTGAACTGGTATATACAGTTTGGGTTGGCTTGGAGGGATAGTGCAAACTTAACCATGGGTGTTGAGAGTTGTGTTGTGGCTTGGCTGGTGGTAAATACATTTGCGTAACAGGTGCGTTGTAATGCCCAACTTAATCATTTGATGGATTTATCACGTACGTCATTACGTTTGGAGGGCAGTTGTAGAGAACGCCTCATCTTAGATATATCAAACGGTACTCATTTTGTAACATTGGGCCTGGAATACTTTTTCATAACAGCTTATCTCTATTTGGATCCGGAACAAGATTATTGTATAATAGACAATGGCCGATACATGTGTGTTTGTGAGAGACTGACTTTGACACCGCGCCACCGATAAAGCGGAAAGACTTCACATCAAGGAACACTATGTATTTACTTCCTTCAGGTACAAAAGTAAGCCTAATGTTCGAGTAGAACCGACTGAGGTGGGACGCAAACTACGAATTCTCTTCTTGTTTGTTTAAGCTTTACTATATCCACCACATAAGGGCGCGATACGTTCACCCTTACGATGTGATACTATGACTCTGCTCCAGATTTGAGACGAAAGTGTTAGCCAAAACAGCTCCAAATAGTGTTTTCTTCCAGAAGCCATCGGATTATCTGTATTCATTCTAAGAGGGAAAACTTCATGTTTGTTGCATAGAGGCAAGTTAGCAAAAATGACTGAGCGTCCATAGTGGTTATGTGTTTCGTTTGAATGTTTTGGTTCTACAGTACGTGGGCCAACTGAAAACTGGTCCATATTGTGTACATCCGAACAGCATTACTAACTGGTTTCAGCTACTTCCTTGGCTACTTAGCCAGAACATAGAAAATGAGACTCAGTGGTATACCATTCTTACACATTTTCGGCAACTCGAAAATTTGTGGTGTTTGTAGACCTCTGGATTTGAGTTGTTTACCCTTCGTGTCGGGTTACTTTCTGTTGAAGTCCGTATTTATTCGGCTAGTTTACTTTCACTTTCATTTATTTTGTAATGAACAGAATCTGAAATAAATTTAGTAGGATGGGGAGGATGCTCGTAAGTCATCTACTTATGTACAGCTTTAGCCATTTGGACAGTCCAGTAGGCTTCTCTGGATGAATGTAACCAAGTAATTGTGTTCTCTTAATTACTGAGTGCATCGACATGTTCATTCGTTAGTAACAACGGTTGGCGATTGGCGCTGATTGGCACTGGGTTTTCATGATCAACCAGTCTGGCCGTAAACGAGCTGGAATAGTCATTGCTTATTGGTATTAGCCTCATCAGAGTTTTGTGGGATTTGCTGGGATTGCATGTCTTTCTCGATATCGCTGATTCACGTCAGGAAGATGCAGAATTTCAAACCGCATGTGATCGCTTCCAGCTGTTATTTGTTCAGACACTGAAGATAAATTTGTTACATACTGTTCAGGGCTGCCTGGACTTTGTGAAACGTTTAATTCGTGATTAAGTGATTTCTGTAACCGTTGTTGACTTCTCTCACCGAAGTGCTAACACAGACGTTTTCATCGGCTTGTGATTTAGCCATCTCGGGAGATGTCCCCCGGTAACTCCAGGTGAGCTACTTCGGTTACGCGTTGCGTTTTTTCTCTATAGATCGTCACTATGTGTAGGATATGTTCCGGAATGTAGGCATCTATTAGGACGTGATCTTTGTCATATTAAGACCAGTCGACTAGTGATGAAAAGACGGTCTGTGAGACTGAAGTACGAAGGATGGTTTGGTTAACAGCCGATCGAACAATTCAAAAGCAGGTCGTATTTCAATGGATACCAAAGAACCAAACTCGAAAGACAATTTATCAGATAACTAAGCCAAACAAATTCTAACGGCATTCAGCTGCTTAAGTAAATCACTGGGGTTAAAAACACTTTTCTGAAGTTCACTCTATTCAGAGTGACATTCTATTCCCTCCAATCTTCGGTAAGACAAGTGGTAAAATGCGTACAAAAACTCACTTCAATGAGACCATGTGTGATGGAGGTACGGAAGCTTCGAAATCGTACTGGGTATTATTACCGCTTGGCCTTGTGAGCCTTAGAGAGGTTGTTCACTTGACCTTTAAAAAAGGTGTTAGTTTTGTGAAAACCAACACTGGTGAAACTGAAGAAAGAGTCATAGCAATAGAAGGGTTTAGAAGCAGGATGTATGAATTGGACTTTGCAAATGCGACCGGGTTGAATGTTGATCTCGTATAGTCTGTGATTTGGGAATGAATAGACGTTGTTATTGCTTGAATCGGTAAAACTGGGGAACCTAGTTACTATAAAGTATTCGCTTAACTCTGGAAGTGAAGTTACCACCAAAACAGTTGACGCGTTAATATTAAACTGGTGGGCTAACTGGTGAAGTTACAACGGAGAAAGAAAGCAGATATGGCGTGTGTCTGATGGAATCTTGATCTCTTCAAGTAAACAGGACCTACTATTCGGTGTGGTTCCGTTCAACCTTGTCATGAAAATAATAGCGAAGTGAATGGATCTTCAGTTCAGTAGTGTCATGGTAATGTTGTAGTTCCAGTGAATGACTATGAACTTCCTGTCACGAATGATGGATATGAGTTGAACCAGACCTGGAATACAAACTTCACCGAGGAAGACAAAAATATATACAGAGTGCGAGCGTTAACCATCAGAAACCAACTGATCGCAGTGACTTGGAATTTGCGAACACTACTAGCCCTCAATAGTATATGTAGTTAGTTCAGTAGAACATCGAACAAAATAGACGAGAGTCTACCATTTGGAAAAGACAACAACTTAAAATATCCAAAGTAGGTTAACATGATGAGATTGAACTCACGGGAGGATCAAATGCCTAGATTGATTTGAATTATAAAATGAGCAGTAGAGTGTCAGAAGTAGTGAGCAATTCAGTGAATGCAACTAATATTGTAATGTCTGGAGAATGGCCAGTTTGACAGAAGAGAAAATTAACGTGCATGAGTTTGAGGTATATTATTACTGCTGTTGCTGTAGGTAACATAAATTCCCCGATTACTTGAATACACCGATGACAGCGTATAATGCGAAGTTAACTGACAACCAGGAGTTGATATGAAATGAACTCAGATTCTTCAAGGATAAAAATTTAACGAAACTAGATGACAGAAATCCTTCCGATCAACACAGACAGTTACACTCATTATTTTTAACTGAAAGGCATCTTAAATATACCCCAAAGAGTATCAGATATAAGTGGACCTTCGATACCGACATTATTTCCGTTTGCCAAATTACCACGCCAAAGCTGATTAAATCCGTTCTATTTTTTAATATGTTTTCAGCTAACCGCTACCATCTCTTTGCTTCTTGTGTTACATTGTCCAACCACTCTATCGTGTAATCATATTTCTATTGGAGATAATTGGTCTACAAGAAGCCGCATAGCCTCCGGCAGCGGCTTACTCAATTGCTGTTGACGGAAATCTAATTTGTGCCTTCAGGTGCTAAGGGTCTGAAAGTAGGCAGGGGGTAATTGAATTACACGCACAAAGCGTGACTAATCCAAAGCTATTATGCACTCAATACTACTTGAAGTCAACAACGACCTCGATAGTTTGATAAGAGCAATTCATTGTAACACTCGCTACAAAAGTGTGTGTGCTACATAGAAAATACGATTAATGTTGAAAAACTTAAACAAGTGTCAGACAAATGCACAAAAACCGTATACTCATTAGTTAGAAAAGTATGCCTATATTGTTCGTTTAGAAGATAACGTTGAAATTATGTTAGTGGCGAATGCCTCAGTTGTGCTGACGTATTCCCGTTCGGTAGAGTGTACAACTATGTGAAATATGGTGAAAACCAGGATAATTCGTAAATAATACCAAGAACTTTCTCGTTTTGCAAATTACAATAATTAACTGCCCTATTAAGTCCGCACAAGAAAACTCACTCCTTTGAAGTGGCTAATTTTGTCCAGTCGAGTGGGGCTTTGATAGAAATCTGGAACGGTAGAAACCACACGTGAACGTCGACGACGGACAGAAATTCTCACATTAAACTGGTTTCATCACCCATGAGTTGACCGAGGTAACCACCAGCACAAATTCCTTTGTAGGAATAAAGAACGCAATTCGTGCAAGGTGATAATTGGGAATATTTCACAAAAGGCTCGTTTTTCTTTCCAGTTGTTAGTGCCTTTATATCACACTAACCAATTTTACTTCAAATAACCAATCAGTGCTAAATTGTGAACATCTCACTATCCTATAGAAACTCATAGAACTAAGTTACCTCGTTTTAGTTAAATTATCTTATCCGTAAGCTGCCTCACAACACGTCAGTAATCTAGGTACAGCGACAAACGCGAATTCAACTAAACACACCTCTAATTATGTTCATGGTATGTTAACTGTTGTGTCATACCCTGAGGACCGGAACATCCAAATAACCCACTTAATCTAACAAGCTTCGAAAACAAGCAGCGTACTAAAGTTGACAGATACAGTTATGGTATTTGAACAGAACGGTGAAAAATACATATCCATTTCTTAACCAAAAAATGAGTTCATGTGCCATTAACAGTAACAAGTATATTTAGGAACCGGAGTATAAATTACGAATTTTTCTAAGTTCAAACAGAAAGTATATGATGTTCAAACTTAGTGAAGTTTAATAAAATATCTGTTAGTAACCCATGTACTTTCTGTGTACAGACTGGGCTGTCTCGCCAACAATAGAAAACATTACATTTTTCCAGTCCTGCCAGTGATCTTCTCAGGGTGGTTCAGTTTACTTCCAACGTTCAATTCTCGTCTGTAATTGCAATGGTCACTGTTTCCGCAAAGGGGTAAATCAGTCAGTTCATTAGGAACTTAATTGTGCTCTTCGAAGTAACAAAAGACTGATTGAAATTAACAATCAACATTGCCAAATAACTTAGAGTGAATATTAGGTAATTCGGCGAAAATAATATTGGCAAAATGTAACATTTTCCTGTCTGAAATGTATTGCGAAATTTCATTATAATAAACGTTTACTCAGTTTGTAAGAATCGGTGCAGTCTAACAGGAATATCAGCTTAGGTAAACCAGTTATTACAAAATCCCATTTTCAGTCTACATTAGCTCAGGCTGTATGGAGAAAAATATTTAGAGTTTGTACAATCAGTACGTGCGCGTTAACCTGTTAAAGTGGGTGCAAACATCGATCGGAAGGTCAAACGTTTGCTGTTTTGACCAGTGAAAACCAAACGCTGTAAACTACCGTGATACAGAACAATACGCATGTCATCACCGCTAGCAAGTTGCACCCCGTTCTTATTATTTGTTGTTAAAACGTCTCCGTTTCAGTGAAATTAGTTGACTTTGTTCTATTTATGTGCTCACAGAACTTCGCATTTTCAATCGGTTCAGTATTTCTAAAAACGGCGAATACAAGCACAAGTCCACATGGTACACATGAACAGAAATCTCCTGCGTATCAGCAATTTCTTTGAAACTGCCCACCTGGCCACCAAAAGATTTGTCTGCAATCCGGTGTGTGCAGTCCCATTCAAGTCCTCCAAATGCATTTACGGTTGAGGGCAACGTCTTTGATCACTTAAGTGTTTAAATTGCAGCGAATAGCAAGTAGTTAGGGATGTCATGAAATTTCGTGTTCACATAACCGTCTTAGCCAGCAGTTTTGAACAAAACGCACTTGTTACGGAATCGGCTTCTTTTAATGCTCGTCAGCAACACGTATGTTTTCCGGGATTCGAACTTACCTAGACAAACCAGTCAGTATTACTACTCATCAGCAGTCAATAACTTTGCTTGGCAAATTCAGTAAGTCCTCTGCTTTCATTGTAATGAGTAGTCCTAATAGTGAGATTATAGACTGAAAGCGGAAGGATGGTTATTGTATCTCCTGTTGAGACAATCGAACAAACTAGACGTTACCCATAAGGGAATTCGTTTGAGTGTTTACGTGTGATAATCCAATCCTTCATAATGTGAGGCCAGTCAAGCAGTTGTCCGTAAGGTTGAGTCAAAAAGAAGGGTCGGAGTTTAAATTATGACGATGTCAAGGAAGTGCTCCACTGACGAGTTTTAACAGCAGCAAATCTGGAAGCTTGTGGTTTTCCTTCGAACCCATTTGATTGCTGAAGTGTGAATCACTATATCTGGTGTTTGCTGACCATCATTCACATCTAACGAGAAAGTTACAAGTTACGTTGCTGCTGCATCAGTAGTGATCTCCTACACTCTGATTGTGTAGCCATATCAGGTTTATTTGTTACCAAATGCACAAACGTGTTACATGTTGACAAAACTCAGACTAGCAGTAGTTAAACTCACGAAAACGCCGTTATAATTCCACGGTGATTCACCGACAATTTGACATGTACATTCACTTTGATCCACCCAACTAGTTACTATCGACACTCAATAATCTTTCAATCATGAAGGTATTTTTGATTGTTATACTTCGTTTGGAAAGTTATCGGTTGATATTCAGCTGCGTGTGGAGTTAGGCAAAGGATTATAATCAAAACTAGACCAAAAAGTAAGATTTGGCCTAGTTCTCGACAGAGGTAGAAAGAGATTAGGACCGCCAAACTCAATAAAAATAATCAGTTTACGATCGTATTTGTATAAGATGGAAGAAGAGCTTATGTAGAAAAATATTACATAGAGTGCTCGGCGTGAGGACCACGAAAGCAAAACGTGGCACACAGTTGTTGAGTTGTTGACGAATTCAGTAATTAAGACCATGAATGATCAGGTCCTTTGTATGTACCAAAATCTGGAGCCACGGGACCCTTTTATTTGGTTGGTCTGAGGTACGTGTCCTCCAAGTAAGTGAACAGAACAAACTGTCCCCTAACAAATCTTCATTTAGGTATACTGAACTGTTATGCATGGAAAAGTCTTTGTTGGCAAATGATATTTCTCATAAGATGGTCATGAGAAGTTGACTAGCTAAGGTTTGTCTGGTTAAAGTTGAAAGCGTGGGTAAATTTATCTGGAAATGTGATATTATACATCACATACACACAAATGATCTCTTCTACGCTTAATGTCTGCTAAAGACAGGCCAGTAAATCGAGTGCTGTTAATCTGATTCAAGAGCGGTATAACAAGCCGACTGAACCACGATCAGTCGGACGTGAAACGTCGTAAGAAGCAAAAGGAGATCGACCAGCGAGCATACTGAAGAGTGGAAGCATAGGAAAACAACACTAGAAACAATTATTAGAAGTTTGAAACAATTGGTTCCCTTGAACATTTCGACCAAAGCAGTTGGAACATAAAAACTAGTAGATACACGCATTTTGTATTGGCCCATAATTACCAGATATTTAATAACATGAGTGAGTTTTTCGTAGCAAACAACTGGAGTGGCGGATAAGCAATATGCGTGCTACGATAGGTTATTAGGTTAAGAGAAGGGTCACGTTCAAGAACAGTATTGTTTCCGGACACATAGGTCTGGCTTGCGTCAATTGATTGCCACCACTTCAGCAAACCATAAGTACTTTGGATCAGAATGACGTAACAGGATTCTGAATGCACAATATTAATTGATAGCATGACCAGTAGTCTCCGCATGTCTACCGGCTAAGGAGACTGGCTGTTTGCGTGCCACAGCAACATTGCCTTTCTCCAGTAACGTGGCTTTCCGCATCTGTTTGAGTGAACGTTCCTTCGCTCTCTCCTTCACTGTGAAGTTCAGACGTGTCTCGGTTTTGTCTAGGTAACTTTTTCCGCAGTAACATGTAAATTGGTTAACACAACGTGAGGCGGTACGGATTGGCTAATCTCCTATGATTGAAGGCAATGGTAGCTTTTGAGTCACACGAATTACACCTGGGGTCAACCGCACTGGGCGTCCGCTTAATTCAATTTCTCAGTCACTGTATTGTTTGATTAGTGAGAGGATCACTGTTAAAAGTCGGCTGCTCTATGTAGACACTTTTTTCTCTACGGCGGCCATCTCTTCGGGCGATATGTTCTTCTGCTGTATTTATCAACATTCTTTGGTATACGTTTGAATATAAGACGAAAGTAGTCAGGTCTATTTCTTCCGCAAGACCGTCATGCATATTGATTCAATTTGTTCCCATGAACATAATATTCACTAGTGTTCGCTTATGTTGGTCCGGTGTGAAGCTGCTGAAATTTAAGCATCGGCAGGACCACCTGAAAACTTCAGACAATTTTGAATATTTTCGGTGCCCATTCTACCTGACTCTCTATGTTTGACATCCTCATTCATGTGCACCGTCTTTGAAAAATGAAGCATTTTCCAGTTCACGGAAAGGCAACGTTCGGAATGAATTCGGCGCTACTCAGTCTACTGCAAAAACACTAGAAATCCTAGAAGTCCTACCAGTAAAGTTAATACAGTATATGATGTGTAACATGTTGGGATGCAAACAAAACTCACATGTGACGGCAATCTTTGCATCCAGATGGAATTTCTAGCCACCTGCTTTGGAAAGAAGCATTACACCCTCGTTTATCTGTTGTTAGAGGTCATCAATAGCGTACATCCTTGCCATAGCCCGGATTAGAAATCTGACCACATTGTGATGAGGCAACCATACTGACCACTGCGTCATTGACTTCACATTGAGCACGACCGAATTATCATAGGCAAATCTACAGCCCTGTTCTGCTGTGGAGAATGCTCAGACTGCCCGATCCTTCTGAAAAGAGGTAGTAATTTTCCAGTTAATTCCAATCGATTATCGCACCTGCTTGATATCAGCGTTACGAAGTTCAAGGTGATGGTTCTAAGTCTTTACTTTGGAAGTGTAATCTCAGATTTGTTAATGCACTCCGTCGAACGTCACCATACACTACATCATAGCTGAAAAGTAATCTATCGTCACTAAAATCTACCACTTTGGATGTAAATTTGTTGGCGAATAGCTTGTGTCTGGATTTGAATAATCGACCAAATCGTCACATCGGTACACACAGTAGACATTTGCTCAACTATTACACCTCTAAAGAATAGTTGTATTATAAAAATAATTGCATGTGTTCAAACGTTATCTGTAAAACTAGTCGGGAAAATATTTGCTGTAAAGAACAAACTGTGCCGCTTTTCGAAGAGCTAAATGTTGAGAAAGCTCATGTATGTGCTGTAGCGGCGTCTTGTAGCTTAGTAACAACGAATATCTCTCAGACGAGTAAACAAAAAAACTACCCAGACTACGAGATGCAAGTATTTTTTCTCTTCTCAGTAAACAATCACATAAAACATTATGTTACCCTGATTTAGCTCATGGTTACAAAATTGTGATCAGGCAGAAATTGCATAAGTTTAGAATGATATGGGGTTAATAGAAAGCACCAAAACGTACAACTGGGCTATTTCATGGAATGGCGCAACATGAATCAGAATCACAACCTCCTAGCAGGAACTCATTTTGTTCGTGAAGCTCTTAATCCCTACAAGTCGACCGTGTCACTGTGTCTTTGGTGTCATTACTCGATCGTAACGCAAATTGTTAATGCACAACAATGCAATTTTGCTCAAGAGTGACGCACCTGTTTGCTGTTAGCAATAATTGCCAATCGACCAGCAAAATTATTTTATGCAAACGAGCGTTTCGAACTGAGTGAGCAAAATTCAGTCAATCGAGGACAGGAGTCAAAATTGCAATGTGGAACTGCATCTTGATGAAGTATGACTTACATATTCATTCTTCGAGCAAAAGCGTTTAATTTCAACTCCCTCCTCTCTGGATGTTCATTAATCATAAGGGTTTTCAACAAGAGATACACGAATTTGGTGTTTTTTTGTAATGGACGGGCCCAAAAGGTAACCTGAATATCGAAACTACAATCAGACGCATTTTGATAAAATCTAGGAAAGACTAAAATAATGAACCGTCACTTACACACAACACAATTTACCATTTAGCAGGGTTAATAATAAAGCCTTTGATTCACTGAACTAGTTTACAAACAGTGTTATCTGCGGTAAGTGACTCTTTTCAATTGCTAGCCATGTTATTAAATGAACGTAGTTGGACGGAAATGGAATTAGTTTTGCACCAACTAAATTGTGGCTAATTTAATTGTGTAAATTTGTTTTTCTTTCTTGATAAAATTCATTCCAATGAGTCTGTATTTGTGAATTTTCAATCACTTTACAAACGAAATACGACAAAATATATAATAAACAAAACTTAACGTTATCACATGGATGGCGGGGAATCAGTTGTTGAAATGAGCTGAATAGCATTAATTTAGTTTGTAGTTTTTCTTACTTAGTTGCGCCATTTTCTATACTCTAGGTCAGCACATCCAATGAACCGTCCCTATGAAATGCGACTTGGCTCCAGGGTTGCAACGCGTCATAATGGAATGACTGATGCAGCAGTCAAGCATATCACCACAACGACAGTCGAATAACCTGATTCTGTCAACCACTCAATCTAGTCGGTCCACAGGTGATAGTATTCGATCACAGCAACAGTTTATGCTTTCATCACGAAACGACAACTTGAAAAATGTATGAGGACATATAAGTGCTGGAATGTTTTTCTTTCCCCAAGGTCGACCAATCGTTCGACTGTTCCAACGTCTGTATTATATACTAGCCCGTAACTTTGAACTACATTGCTCTCTCTAGTTATCAAGTCAACCAGTTCCGAATTAAACAGCTTAGTTATTCTCAGACTGTCACGTAGGAAAGCGTTCGGTTGGTCTTACGTATTGAAATATAATAACGTGGAGTTACTGATTATAAGTCAAAAACCGTCAAAAGTGTATATCGTCTGTGTAATGACAGATTATCAAAGATGCCTTAAAATCCGAAAGTAAACCCACAGGTTACACAAACAAAGGCAAGCGGAAGCAGTCGTACAAAAATTATCACGTGCTCTTGTCATCGAAGAAGAACCTGAAAAGACACTTATTTTAACCGACAGCCTAACATACACATAAACAACTAGGAGCTATGTATGACATTACATTTAACAACCAACTGCTTAGAAAAGACCAAACTGCGGAAGCCCTGAAATCAAACTTGTTTTTTCATCAATCATCTGGTCTGTGCGATCCGAAATAAACCTATACATGTGAACCGGCCTATAGTTTAGAAGTGGTCGCCATTTAAAAAGCCGAATATCACATTTAAATAAAACGGAGCACCATATGAAGTAAACTGTAAAACTGCTTAGCAACTGTTGCAATGCCATAAACTGCGTTCATTAAAATTAACAAAGTCAAGCAAGATGAGGTCATTGCAAATTCAACTTCAGTTTCGAATCCACTAGTTTGAGCTCCCGGCCTACTTGAATATTCTCAGATTTACTGTTACATATTTTCAAATATCAAGTGAAGGGCAAGTGACATCAACATTCATCTCTTTAATAAACTTTAATAACCTCCGCTTACGCTTACGCACCATACTAGTGAATGAAACTCTGAAATTAATGTAATGACCATCCGCTGATATTTATCTATCAGTTGGAGAGCTGGGATCCATCTATGTTACAATAGACTACACTGCGGTAGCCGCATCCATCTTATAAAATATGTTAGAACATTAACATTTACAGTATACCTTTTACCAGTGCATCCAAAATGACCGATTCGGAGTTACACGCGAATTTATGCGCGGTGGGGCGTGCATACGACAGATTAGTATCTATACATGAGTCACAGTTATTAATCGAGTTGACATAGTCAAGTAGAATCTAGTAAACTTTGGGTATTTTCTCTTTCAGATGTCACCTTCAGACGCCACTGTTGACTCTTGATGTAAACAACGGTAGACAGTTAGGACTAGTGAAAATCTTACGAGTAACGTGGTGACTACAGACATCGATCATCCTGCCACCCAATCTGTCAACCTCATATTTATGGGAGCATGAGTGTATCCCTTGTATACTTTATTCCTCTTCGCTACGCCACCCAGTTCGACATTAAGAACTTTGATTTGCTTTTTTGGCACCGTTTAATTTATTCGGTTTATGCTGCTGCTACTTCGTGTGACGCCAGTTGTTAACAGTCAATTTCTGTGCACAGAATCACTTTCGCTATAAGCTGGATATTGTTATTAATCAACTCATTGCCTACGGAATATATTACTAATAATCCGTCCTGTTCTACCCGACTCAACAGACTCATGTTCTCACACACTGCATACAACCGCAGGTCATTGACGATTCTATAGTCAACTTCAGTAAATAATTTTTAAACGGTTAGTCCACAGAAATAGCATTCGCTGAAGCTCATTTTTTAGCAAAATATACCGATTTGGCGAGATTTTCTGATGGAACGTTTATGGATAGGAGTTAAAACTGTGTTACATAAAAAATATCACCTTAACTAGTCTGTCGAATATTAAAAAATTCACCGGTGCGACTGTATAATACGTCAATCAAAACTACTAGTTTTGCACATAAGAAAAAGCTTCAGACTACAAATGGTATGGGGAACATCACATTTCTCAAAGATTCCAACGGTGGACGTCGCAAATCAATTTATGAGCAAGAAACACATCCAGATAATTATGTTCATGATCACGAAAAACAGAGTAAAGTGATAGAGAATGACACCACTTTTCATGTTAATAACGCTTACTGTGATGTTTATTATGGGATCATCTTGAAGGTAATGTTTACACGCTGTTTGCGCGTGTATTTCCTACTCTAATTTCACTTTGATGAAAGCAACGAACACTTTGTAGGGTCATAGGTTGTTACGGGAGAGAGAAACATCTAAGCTCTTGCGTTCTTGTATCTATGTTGTTTGGTGAAAAACTGTTTTGAATAGACTGTGGATATACAAAAACGTGAATGGAAATGAATAAAAGGCAAATTCCATGAAGATACAGGCTACAATTATATAAGCAATGAACAATTAAAAACTTCAAATCAACATTCCGTCAGATGTGCGCATTTACTGACCTGTGGGACTGGCTAGACTGATGGTTGGGAATGCGTTCCGTTGTGAAAAGATCGTAACTGGAAACCTGTTCCATTACTCTGTTTCAGCAAATGACCGCCGAAGCATTCATGTTTATTTAATGGGAGATGTGTCAGTGGACGACCCGGGGTGTGTAGCATTTTGATGATAACACTCAGCACAAAAGACTCTACAAATGGTCTCCAAGAGGTTTGGTGTCATTTTTATCTCTTTATTCATGGCTGTACAGTTTGTAGACAAACTCAAAACCGTCTGCTGCTAAATTCACTGGGTCTCCTTCGTCTACTGACACGATTAGTTTAATGCCACCAAAATGGCGAATATGCATGACTTTTGTTGACATCTTTGACGTCGAAAGGTAAGCATTTTTGTGAACCACTGTTAAGAACAGACCAACCCATTCTGCAAAGCAAGCACAATTTTCAGACACCCAAGAGCTCACCAGAGTTAGATGTCATGGGGTTACAGCAACATCGTGGTCTAACCATGCTGGATAGTATGAGGACAAAATGAATGTAGACTCAGAGGTGGATATTTGCCGAAACCCACTCGTGGAAGGAAAGCATTCTCATGGTTGTCCACTCACCTGTATTTTGGAAGTACGCTCAGTGAGATATTTCTACAGCTACGTCAGTGGTCGCCCATCGAGGCCATAACTGTTGGTCTTCCGTAAACAGAATGGAAAGAAACACCATGCCAAAGGATTGGCAAATGCCGAAATAACCTACATCTATGGCCAGTCCTGCGTCGGCCTCCTTCGTCCAAATATAGAGAGCAATCAGCAGGTTTGTGACGCGTCTCCCTCAACAAAGCAACATTGCCTCATTGTGATTATTTGGAGGTCTTCAAATTTGGTCCGGAGAGAGTTATCTGGTAAACTTACCCTCATTTTCAAAACCACGGAAAGCAGCACTGTTGGTCGATACTTTGCTAGGCGATCTCTGCATCCACCTCTAAAAACAGATATGATTGTGAACAGTTTTCAGTCTTTCGATGGACGGTCGGTTGACAAGGGGTAATCAAATAATAATGCGAGCAATTCTGTTGCTTTGGTGGCACAGCTTTTCAAGACGACAGGGGGCGTCAAATCTTGATTGGGTGGTTTGAGAGTTAGTAGGCTTTTTGATTTGATTTTGACCTGTGACACTCCGATTTGGGGTAATTAAGCTATGTTGCTGCCTTCGTGGTCAAAAGTCGCAAATGGTTTGTAGTCATGCACAGTTACGTACTGTTCACCCGGAGTTTTGGCCTCTTCTGAATATATATGTGTACTGGTAAAATCGCTAGAGGTTAGCGAGATGTCAGCCTCACTCCTGGTGTGTGCTGGCACTTCGATGTGAAAAAGCCTGGGATTCGCTTTCAGTCTTTGGGGAAACCGCGTTGATAACAAAATCGAGCCTCTCCGACAGCGGCCTTGGTAACGCTGCGTCACATGAAATACTCAACAAACACAAGTTCAGTTTGCCGAAATACAGCCTGTTCCAGGTTGAAGATTTCTATGTAACCCGACGTTCGTCCCTGCTCCGTAGACTTCTCGACGTTCAGTTAGACCGAATTACTTCACTCGAAGGTGGTTTTTATAGGCTTCTCAGGACCTTGTCTTCACTTCTGCAAAACTTACGTTATTATAAGCCATTAGACCGGTATTTTGGGAAATATGCTGTTTAGTCGTATGTAGAAAGCTTAAGTCAACTATCCCGTGATCAATACAACCAAGTTGATTTGTGATACTCAGATTATCTATGACATCAGTCTAGTTACTAGAAATGTATTCGAAATAAAACGGCGTATGACCTACCTGAAACTTCATATGGTCCAGGGCAGGCTGGAGTAGTCCACGTTCTATTACTTCTTCGAAAAAAGCCCCAGTTGAGAAGAACTCCGCAGCATTTACTGAATGGTTTTTGAAGTCCAAATCCGAGTGACTAGAATGTCTCATTATAAATGTTTGAATATATATACATAAATAGAAATATATATATATAAAGATGACATTATAAGCAGACCGTTGCCCAAAGCTGTGTCGTCAGTTCTGCGCATATAAAGCGTCCCGTAATTCCAGCCCAATCAAACAAGTGAAGTTTTGAGTTACGTTAACTACTTATTTGGCTGATTCCAGAAGATCCAGTAACATCGTGTCACGAGTACTTGAGGTTCTTAAGCCTGATCTCAAATAAGGAACTACGTTACCTCCACGGATTTTCCTACCACTCCGCAACACTATCACACCGGCAATAAATAATTCGCTGTTTCCAGCACATTCATCGTATACCGGGTCTCCGCGATGCCCAATGTTAGTGGGTTTTGCCTCGAAGAGAGATCACAAAGCTCGTTCAGTTTATTAAGGAGTGAAGCCGCATCAGTGTAATAATAGTAACAGCAGACATATTCGACGACTACAGAAAGTACAACAGATGAAACAACTCCAGGAGGCTAATCGAGTGAGAGGAGTTGAATCGACATGTTAAAATGCACTCTGAGGCCGCCATTCCCTATTGGAAAAGCGAACAATCTGTTTTTTTAATTCCTGAGCTAGATTTGCCATCTGCGTGAATGTCACCTGCGGCAACAGCAGGACCAGTTACACTAAGTTTTGTGATAGCACACGGTGGTATTCAATCAGATCTGATGTTTCTTGATCTGTCAGAATGCCACTGGATAGTAACGGACAACCGTGAGCTGGCTGCTGATCAAGCTGCATACGCCTGTTCCGTCAACTCTTTTGTTAAGAAGTGGTGGCTCAAGTATTGAGAGTAACTGGGCAGGTGGCTTTCAGAGTAGAAGGACCGTTGAATGTCTGTTGACACCTGACAAAATGGACTGCCAAGCACATTGTCATCAACTTGCGTGAGTAGTGTTTCTTCAAAACAAAGCTTGATTATTCGTCTGCAAGTAAATCCGTGGACAGCTCTAGCCCAGTGTTATCCATTTAGACAAAGTCAAAAGTAAACTCGAATATCGGAGTAGTACGGAATTTTAGTTTTACATTCATTAAACACTCGTAAATGATCGCAGTTGTCACATTCCCACGGGTATTCTAGTCAGTTCTTTTAGAGAAGAAGCAATAGACTTAAGATTCTTCGATGTTATTGCTTGTTAGAAGCGCATATCCTTGCCACGGCGGTGACTAGAACTCCGGTCACGCTTTGATGAGGCAACCATGTAGACCAATGCGTCGTTGACCTCACATTAGGCACGACCGAATCATCACACGTAAACACTCATCTACATTTGCCTGTGTGTCTTCTCTTGAGGCAACCAGGCAACCTGAGCAACACTCACAAGTGGGTGAGTGTTTATGTACGATGATTCGGTCGTACTTAATGTGGGGTCATTGGCGCAATGGTCAACACAGTTGCCTCATCAAAGTGTGATCGGAGTTCCAGTTCCAGCCATAGCAGGGATATGCACTACTGACGAGCTCTAATGAGAGAGAAACTCGAGCCTATTGATTCTTCTCGGAAGTGACCTACTGGAACGTCTGTGTGCATGGGACAGCCGTACTTAATTGCCAGTGCTGTTCATTTTGCAATCAAACGTACATCGGAAAAGACAACTGGACATTAAGCAAACACTCACTTTCTACCGGTCATGTAGATGCCGGCGACCGATTTCAATGTAATTACTTGTATGGTTTACCTATAACCATACTTTGTATGAATAGGATAATCTAATTAAGTTTACTGGACAGGAAGTACAGACAGGTATCAGAACTTTTGGTCGCTATAAGCATCAACAAGACGCGTATAATAAGTTTCTACTCTCAAGGTAAGCAGAATGACTCTTATTTTTACGATTTCTTGTTTGATCTTTCGTATGTTTTCACAGAGGTGACGGTGATTGGGCTTCGAAATAGAGAGAATGTTAAATGACAGGTTTTACTTTCTTCATAACAGTATGTATTTTTAAAGTTGCCAAGTCCGGAATAATTTTCTGCAGGGTAACAGGTCACTGTTTCGACTGGCACTAACAACTAAACGTTAAAAGTATTTCGCTCGATATGTCAACCCCTAATTTAATCTTGTCATAAAGCTAACTAGTGATAGGCTTTTCTTTGACATGACTCAAATCCGCCGCTCTGTATAGTGCCAAAAGAACGCAAACGGACTTTTGACTGTTTGTATGATGATAGAGTAATAATTTTTGACTGGCATCATTCCAATAGAAAACTGTCTTGTACAATAGCAATACTTCTGTATGAATCTTTGTTGCAACCCACGGTAGTTTTTACAGAGTGAACATACTTCTTTTTCTTCTGAATTTCCAAATTAAACACTTTTAAGAGCCTACATCTGGTTACATTTACAACTTGGAATATCCATTAAATCTGATTTGTCCGTATCACCCGTAGATAGTTGAGGATCGGCTGCCTGAAGTTGATTTCAAACCACTCTCATACTTCATTTCCCTCAGTTTCGTACACGTTAGTGACCTCTGCTCCACAGACCACTGCTTTATGTGATGGACCGGTCGACTGTAGTTGCAGACATGAAAACTGACCTCACAAACTTTTTCTACTGACAACACTGTGGCACTGACCAAGCACGGTGTGAAAGAATGGATTATCGATATTTGCTTTCATGCGCCGCTGACTGGCAGGTCCGGTTGCCGGGCCCAAATGTTGGTCACTGGTAGCGGTAAGAGCTACGCGGGCGGAAGACATACTGAATCCGCGTGGTCGTTCTATGTGTCACTTTCCTTGAGCAGTTTTATGGGCCAAAGGATTTATTTAATGAGGCTTAAACTTGAAGCAGTGTCTGAGAATGTTTTAGGTAACAGTGGGAAAATTTGGAACACTAGAATGAATGTAAACTTTCTTCTACTCAACCTGAGGATTGCATTTAGAAAAAAAACGCGATAACTTTAGTCGCAGATTCTAACTCATTTGCCAGTTAGTTTTGTCATTTATCTCAGTGTCAATGGAGTTCGTAGATCAATGCCGATGTTAGGAGCACTAACTGTGATTCTGGCAAATTTTGACCATTAAGTACCTACTGTTTACTTTATCATAACTGGTAAATTCAGTGTTAATATTCGTTTGATTTACGAATCTGACAAACTTGTGCTTCGGTGGTGGGAGTTCAGTGTCCAGTACACATGTGAACCATAAAAGAAGCATGTTCATATTCATCGTATTTTTCACAGGAGATACTTTGTCGGTTAACTGCGTGTCACATATCATGTGGTATTAGTATGACATAGCGTACTAGTAATCCTTGTAATACTTTACTGTCCCGTGTTATAATCCCAGCCAGACAGGACAAAACAGGAGGGTATTGTTCGCTTCACTAGCCAAGAACTTTAGAATTCCGGTAGTGTGTGAGAAAGATAAACAACCTCGCAGTTTTTTTTCGAACAAAGCACGATCGATTGGTCTACACATTAGAAAGTGTGTAAATCAATCAAAAATTCTCCGAAAGTAGAACCCATCTCAAGTATATCTCATCCCCGTCGTGTTTCTAACAAAGTGCTGAATGCAGAAGGAAACCTCGTAAACAAACAATTCCGTCCAGAATGCGCCGAAATAGACTGTCGTTTTTTACACTAAGAATTTTACTTTGAAAGATTAACTTCCAAAAACCACATATTAATCATATTTCTGAGATTTAAAGGTGCCCGGTTCTCCAACAGTGAACAGTGTGACAGTCTTTTTGAACTAAATCCAAGTGGGTCCCCTGAAGACTGCAGAGAGACTTTTAAGACTGTAAAACATCACTTGTGAAAACTACTCACAACACGTCCTACCAAGTTAAATGCTGATATATAACTGACAGAAACCGGATGTGTGGCATGTGCTGTTGACCCAGTCGAGAGTTCTTAGAACTGATACGTATTTATTTGGCTCTTATCAAAGCCACAACAGTATAATTAACAGCCCATCATTACGCAGTTCCAGTGGCGCAAGTATCTGTTGGTCTACAACTGACTAACCATCCTTTGGTTTGTTTCACTATGAACATGCTCTATTTAGTTACGAGATGACAGCACGTAGCAAACAGACCTGTTTTTAGTTTCCTGTTACTGGATTAAGTACAACAAACGTATATGGGTTCAATGAAGATGATAGATAACATATCACAAGAGCGACATATGTCAATAATTGGTGAAGCTTTGGTTTGGTTAGTAAAACCACTAGGTCGATCGATCACGTGTTTTGTACAGCGTTTGTGAAAAACTTATCACACATGTGTAATACTTCTATCTTGGGCCTGTATGCACGGTCATTGAAGATTGATGGTTAAGACTAACCGTTTTTGAGCGCCTAGTGGTGGTGAGTGAGAGCCGAGTTTCAATAACCCATGCGATAACCAGTATACGGCGTTTGACCTGCCTCCAGTGTACTCCGCAGATTTAATAGTTCGGTTTGAACGAATCCGTCTGATTGGTCCGGTGTTTTAACTCGGTTAAAGGCGCAGCGACCACAAGTGAACAGTACATTATCGACCCTCGTATTAGCGTCATAGGTTAACGATTCCAGATGTGTTCGGATGCCCGTCCTGTTGGGCGGTCCATGTAGGTTGTTCTGCAGGAGGAAGCGAAACAGTAAACACACAAAAGAGGTGGCATGGACAGGCAGCTTATTTTTTATGTTAGGGGCACAAAACTTTTGAGGATACAACCTAAACACGTGGTTGAGTTGCGAAATGAGTGTTAATAAATGTCACACTAAGTCTCTTGGTTATGCATTAGGCGAAGCCATCATCATTGAAGACAAAAGAAATGCAAATATATTTTTGTGTTCACTTCGCAATTTTTCTACCTGCGCGTTTATTGAGGTGCTCCTACAAATAAATTATTCCCAGTAGACGTTTTCATCGAGTGCTTTAAATAGAAATTGTCTGTTTCGTTCAATGGTGTCACTCATGGACATCTTCGCAGCCGTATTTATCAGATCTCCGACTAGATTCCTCTTTTGTCTCAATGGTACAGCCCTACTGAAGTCAAAGTTGCTTTAGGATGCGCTTTTTCATTGTATCATATCTACCTCAATAAAATACAGATCAAATATTCTTATAAGCATGATATCTGTGTGTGATTCATGTTCATGGGTAAAATAATTACGTTTGCAGCCAGAACTGAAATGCAACAGTATTCCATTGAAGTTTCTCGATTCATCTATCACGAGAATAAAATTGTCTACCTAACGGTTACAAACAGTAACTGATGGTGTATGGTGGGCCAATAAACTATGCTCAAGATCTGTTATAAAGATATCAGTCTATAATGAAGCTAACACGCGACTCTGTTGATAATCCGTCTTTTTGTCGGTGTAACGTGCCACGGAATTAAAACTGAACGTTGTATATGTAGTGAAATAATGAATGTTTTGGCCTATCTACTGGCATTCTTACTAATGTGTCTAGGTGCTCCCTTGTGATCATCCCGTTGTGCTTGGTGTGAGGTCAAGGGTGCAGTAATTAACATGGTTGCCTCTTTAAAACAAGGCCAGGGTTCTAGTCCCGGTCGTGGCTAGGGTATGCACTACTGACGAGCTCTAACAAGGGCTAAATTAGAGTGTGGTGCTTCCTTTGAAACGGGTTTGTTTGAAAGTCAACCTGAATACCACGGCCGCGATCGGTTGTGAGGGGTGTTCAGCCCACATCAATGTCCTGACTGGCAAGTTCCGTTGAAAAATGTAGCATAGGATTCGTGAGAGGTTAATCGTAAGCAGAACATAAACCGAAACAACTTTCTCCACACGTGAAGTGCCGTTAAAACACAGACTGTGGTCACGTGAAACGATGGAAACCAAGTATTCCTACTCATCTTTGTTTTCACAGCAAGCGGCTATTTCCAGATTTATCTGCAATATCAAACTCCATAATGACTACGGAATAAACCTGGAACAAGTGTAACTGGGAAAAAGTCACAACCTGCCCTTCAGTCACGGATTAGTACAGTTGATCTCTGTATGATGAACAGAATAAAGTCGATGTCGAACATTCTGATTAAATAGAAAAGGTTACGATAGGTCCAATACAGAAATGTGTTAAATTATTCAACTAATTTAAAATTATTCACTGTAATTCTGTCTGTGTGCTTGATGACTGTTCTTGATTTAGTGAAGTAAGTGTGACTCTAACCAACCGAAAAGATAAGTCAAATAAGTTCTGTCCAACACAACTGGCTCTCTGCCAATCATGGTCAGTTGACAAGAGATTCAAATATTGCTTTTCTTGAAAACATGATTTACAGGGTCTAAAAAAACTAACGAAATGGACGTGAAAACCCATTGGTAAAACTCACTGACATTGGCTATCTGTTGTTCATGGATTAGGGAATATCAGTCGGTTTCTTGCATAGGCAAAAAGTAAAATATCTTTCCTTCAACTTTTGTCATAGTTTCTATTTCGATGGCCCGGTTTGCGTGTGTCAAGTACGTCTGGCCAAATTCCAGGTACGCGAGCCTACAGCGACGTCATACCACCAGAGGACAGCTCAGCGAACGGTTCATCTGGCATGGTAGCAGAAAGCGAAATGCTCTGCACTTCTGGAAGTGGAATTCTTGGTCTGGGTTTAAGTGATGCTTCCACGCTTGGCTGTATTCATCAGTCTAATCTAATGTTATATCATCCCATATACAGGTAAGTAGTTCACGTTCACCAAGAAAGTGTAGTTTAAATTTAATTACCCACGTAGTTATTTTTCATTTTAAACAGAACCCTATAGCTATGTCCCATTCTTCTTGAGTTACAAACACGATCACGATTTGGATAATGTATTGAAAAACTTGAGGTTATGTGGTTCGGGTGACTTGTAACAATCACAATGTAGCTCGAAATTCAGTAAATTTACAAGAACTATGGATCAGTTTGGCAGCAGATTTCATTCGCACGTTTTTCCTGTCATTCCCGACAGACTTTGCACATATAAAATTTTTTTAAATAATGTGAGGTCATCCGGCCATTTTAAGGAATCATATATATCTATGCAGTATTTTAAAAATGAACGTGCCGTGCTTACCATACTTGATAACAATGAACTTGCCATTTTTGCTTACTTAATCAGTTTGCAATTTCATAGATAGCTATCTGCTACTTTTCAGCTAGACAGCACTCGCACTGGGATTGTCTTTGCAGCCAGCTCTTGCGAAATACAGCTTTAGACTTGAGATTGACTTGAAAGTAACCAGACAGTCAGCTGTCCATACGTAATCAAGAATACTGCCAAATCGGTTTAATCAAATCGGAGGCTTTGAGTTGTTTCAGAAATTCTAACCACATTGTTACTGACTGGAGCTAACAGGTAGTAAATATAACCTCTATTGATAAGCTCCGGTAAACTCGCTGTTACAAACAAACGAAAGCGACTTAGTGCACATATTAAAATCCTACAACGTTGTGTCCAGGAACGAAATCCAGATTTCATACCATTTTACGGGAATTCTAGCTGAAATGTTTAATCAAAGAGTTTAACCAGAAGTAGGTCACCTAACAGAGTTGAGTTAGCAGCCTGTTCCAGCAGACCGCTGTGACCACAATTGAGTTAAGTTCCACAAGGGTGTACGCGCATTTCAGGTGAAATCACTGGGCTGCATCTACCTGGTATTTTGGCTATCAAGGCTAAGTAGTGGCAACACCGAAATTCTCGATGGAGTAGTAACCACTGTTACTTCAACCAAACATAATCGGAGCTCCAATCCAGACCGTGGCAAGGACGCGTACTACTGATGAGCTCTTAATAAAGTGAAACATAGAAATAATGCTTCTTCTCCAGAGAGGCTAATTCTCAGGCTGATGGAACTGCGATCTGTTGTTTATATTGTTCAGCTTGAACTTACCCATATTGCCCTGTGTTCATCAACAAACAATATCTGTTACTTACGAAGACAACGAGACTCATAGCAGCAAACTCACCAGATGAGTGTAGACATTTTCACAAATGACATCTTAGACTTTTGGTTAGTATGCGAGCAGAAAGGCACTGAAGAAGCATGTTATAACCTGGACGAGATTTAACAGTTAGTATGTATGGAATGTCAGTGTGTGTGCAAAACAGACATGAAGTGAAGTTAAACAAGCTGCTGGAAATAGTAAGAAATTTATCTTGCAGGTAACCCTTTTCTTTAACAGTCATTAAACTTTCGTACCTACTGGATAGGATTCATGTATAAAAATCACAGCAAGTCAAGTAGGTAATCAGTAGTCACAGACGTGGTGCGGATCACAGTCTGATGGAGGGAGTGGAAGTGTTGCTGAGTTCACGGAAGAGTGTCGTGTGTTTCGGCCACATGACACTCACTGTTCAGGATCAAGGAGTTGACGATTGCTCAGACAGCTGATGGTTTGGGAATAATTAACCAAGATTGATGAGGGGTTAGTACAAATTGTTACTTCCGCACACGTATAAATGGGCTGTCCAGCCTGGTGGCAATAGTCCTACAGCCTACAACGAATGTACTTTAGCAACTCCGGGTTGAGCTTGACGAACTTATTAGCCGGTTCAGAATGTTTCATCCGGCTTTTGATGATGGCCATTATCGAAGACGTGGAAACCAACAGCGCTAGAAATTGACTTTCTCGAACGACCGCAAAGCCGTTTTGTGAGATATCACGAATTCTTTCAGACACATGTCTCATGAGTCTCTGATCTCAACCGGCTTAACAGCAGATGAGATAATTAACTGGGAATGATGGAAAAAACCTGGGAAATCAAAATTTGAGACCTGGTTACTTTTAGAAATGCATAACATTGTTTTGAGTTAGAGAAAAAGTTAGTGAGACATCGGATTTTAGAAAACATTCTCTAGAAAGAGAACTCGTGTCAGTGATTAAAACCAACGATTTAAATAAGTGGTTAACAGGAACGTAAATCACTAGTCAAGTTCTTATTAAGAGAATGCTCACGCTTTGAAGCTTGGTATAAATACCTTCTCGGTTACTAAATGGCTACCGAAATGTTGGATTTACGATGTCATCTACAGGTACATAGCAACAATCTTTTAGCTCATCTGGACATCCTATATTAATGTCACCAGTAAGCTTGCGACCGTCTTTTCTTCAGTAGTATGGTGTTTTTAAAAGTATGAAAAGAACAGAAGTTTTATGAATTCAGTCTCCTGAACAGTATTAGGGTTAATCACAGTTCAATGTGATGGGCAATCAGTTACGACAACCTAGTTTTTTCAATTGCTGTATCACTGTCTGAGGTAAGTAGCCTCAAAATAGATCGGAATAAATTTTCTATTCAGGAGGAGTAATTACAACACCTAGTAACTCCGCTGTTGCTTCCATAAGAAGAAATTGAAGGGCTTGCAAAAGCCTTCGTTTTTGATGGACGAGCCGTTTCTAGTGGCCGTAAGCTCAACCTCCATGTTTCTCATTGGAAACAGTGCATCAAAGCTGCCTCACGCGTAAAAATGTCATTGGATTATTGCCATACATTATTTCACTTTTACACAAACGTTATTCGCACTCCCAACGGAATGAACGAGTGAAGACGGTTTTGGTTGTTATTTAAATTCAACCCCGGTGACCTCACCTTTCGAATTCTTGGATACGTTGGACTGGTGTGCTATCTTTCTATATGTTACAACGGTATACAGCTGACTGTCAGTCTCTATAATAACACAGATGTGCCACGGTAACAGTCACACGAGACGTCGAGTCTCTAAAAATCTACCGATCGTATTACGTGGCAACAACAGGCGGAGTTTATCCTGAAGGCAAGTGGATAAGCTCACTGAGATATCGGGGTAAACTGGTAGATGAATTTCACAAATAAACGTGATACTGCGTGTAGCTGGCAAAGGCATTTTTGGTGCAATCGGGTGGTCAAGTTTTGGCATGCAAATCGGGTTAGACGTGGTTGGCTGTAAATGATGGATGTTGTTTTGGCTACTTGAGCTCACCCATTCTCCTTCAGAACAAATCACATTAATTAGTGCCTACGTTTAATATGATCGGATTAATCGGACTGAACCGAACCCCGGCTTCTTGTGTGGATACGTTGTGTTCAGTTAGCCATAACAGAGCAAATTTTCTGTTTGTTGGGATCTACAAGTAAATCCATAAGATCTATAAAGAATATTTGAATAAAAACAAACCTTCTCTTCTCTTACAAGTATACGTAGGATGTGCATTTTATCTGAAGCATTCGGAGTGCGTTGTAATCGCTGCGTCATGTTTTCCGTAGAACGAAGGAATGAGATGCTTTTCAGTCATCCTGTAGTATCGGTAGGTATTTCTGTCCATCGATTTTTTTTAGATCCTTATGATTTCTTTTTAGCAACACTATGGTCCTGTATGTTTACGGATCAGGGAACATATCAGGTTGGCTCCCTAGCAAGTTAAACATATACGCATTTCTATCAAGATCTATTCACTCTATACTTCTTAGAACAATTCACACTTGAAAATGATCAGTAGATGAAATGAGGTGGTTAGTCAACTAAGAACAGTGTATGTGTTGCTGAACGTCTTCTGAGTGAACGATAAATGACCAAAGTGAACCTAATGTGGGTGAACGCTAGTTAAGTTGCACAGCGATTCGTGATTAGTCGCTGTTGGTTTGCCATAGCAGACAATAGCCAACCTTAGAAGATTTGAGCTCACGTCGTTAAAATTGCTCGTCAAGTAGCGCATTGTTCAGCGAACCAGTTGCGGTGCCAAAACTCGATGGATTAGTAAGGGGCGTTGTTCATCCGCAGTACACTTAGTCAGCCATCTAGCTAGGATGTCTTATTTGTCTATAAGTTTAACATTGATATATTGTTCTCTACACTAACTATTTGGTCCTGTGATACACTGAATTTGAAGAGCGTTCAATTCAACACTACCTGTCCCCAATGTGCTCAACTTATCGAATTACATTTATCAATCACGCACAGATTAAAAAAAACCTGAAATGTCACCTTCACTATTCACGGTTTCTTGTTTTCCAGAATTTTCTACGTTTCACACGACTCACAAGATTTGAATATTTTCAGCTACATAGCTCGTGATAGCCGAACGAGCGTATTCCGGTGCAATGTGTTTAAAGCTTATAAAAAAGTAAGTACTGAACTGTAATACATCTACAACACACGCAGCTTGTGTCAGTATATTTTATTTGTCAACTATGAAATTAAACTTGGTGAGGATGCTCTCTCTCATGCGTTGCTATCACGAGTATTTGTAAATAGTCCTTTGTTCACATGGTATTAGTTTGTGTAAACGAAATCATTAAAAGTTGGTATTCCCAGGTCCCATTTTCATTGAACTTTGGAAATTATGTCTACAGTACTAATGTTTGGGGAGCAAATACTTACTGTTTACATGTCTTCATGTTAAATCAGTCATCTATGCCAGTAGAATAATAGTTTATCATAGATCGTAAACCAGACGTTGCGTGAGGACGTGGACGGTTGTCTCGGCCAGGTTGTACGCTGTCTGGGTATTCAGATATAATCCTAAGATATCAGTATTCACAGAGTGTGTGTTTGTTCGACAGTATCGACAAAACTGAGACCGGTGGCGAACATTAAACCAGTCTTGTCCTTTTGTTATCTAGCAATATGTGATTACTGTTGTGTTGAATTCTTGTCACGGAGTGAAGCGACTAACTAAATATTAATCAGAAACGACCCACACAAGAGACGAACGTAAATGTAAACATTTTTCTCCATTCTGTGAAAATTCACGAATCTAAGCTGGAAAGGAATAAGTTGAATTTATGTTGACTGGATCATCAATCCGTTCACTAGCTCAATGATACAAGCTGTATTTTTAGATCCCAAAACTTTGAAATCACAAGATTCACTATTGGTCATTATAAAAACTGTACTGTCTGAATGCAAATGGACATTCAACGTTCACTCAACAGACATGCACGTAAGCAGACCAGCAAAGGTAGACGGAAGCAGGTGAACAAAGTAACCGAACAGTGGATAGCTGGATTAGGTTATCACGACAATCCAATTGTGACAAGTTCGGACTGTCGCGCACTTCGAGAATCCGCAGCAATAACAACAGAATCTATGATCCCGCTTGACGCGTTGATGTTAACGTATAGTCGACATGATGTAGGCATCTAATTGGGTCTCCGTTGACAACAGCCTGAATGTTTCCAAGTAGGTTTGGTTTATCCGTTTTCAATCTGACTTTTACATGCGTGGGTAACTGAGTTTAGCTATTAGTTCACCAGGCCTACAGTAATGCCTTACAAACAGGGTTAACCAACGGCTTGGGATATATTGAGTGATACGGGTGTCCAGCGATCTCATTACCACTGTGCAAACATTTGAAAATCACACTGAGTTGTGAAAGAATGGCATTATTTCTCGTTCTTGACTGACAAATTTATTGACCACATAGGCTGTGGTGTATGACATCAGATCATATGACATGAGTGATTGACGACAAAACAAGTCTTGCACTGAAAAAAATTAATAAACTTCCCTAATATTATACTTGTCGGTCTAACTTGATGTATAGACTCGACGTGTTTTTACTCGCATGTGATCCTGCTTCGTATATAAGACTGAGTAGTTCTTACTCCTCCAATTTGAATAACACTGACAGAACACGATGTTCTCGAGCCGAACTCATCTCCTAGATGCTCTGCAATAGTGAACTACATCATTCAAAATTAAAATAAGCTAATAGTTACCAGTGGCTTTTTAAAGCCACCCTGACCCAAGTCAGGAAAATCAAGACTAACAGTGTGTAATTGTCAAGTCCAACGGAGGCACACAACAAGTACTTGGGGCGAGTGATCAACAGTACGCAAATAAACTCATAGTAGACTTGTCCGGATGCACATTGTAATAAGATGCAACAAGGAAGCTACTTCGGCTATTAGTTTAAGCTAAAAGCCTAGCAGTCAATGAGTTACAGCTTCGGTTGATTGGTGCACGGTAATAGTCAGGTTGACTCACTGATTGATTCAGCCAATATAACAGATGCACACTGGACCGCTTTCTCAGCAGCCTACGTTCTCCTCCAAATGTGTATCACCACAGCTCTAGCTGAACAAACGGACATAGACAGTGACCTAGAGAACAGGGTCAGGCTTCTTGATTGGAGGCAACGGCTTGCTTTTTGTATGTGCAGACACAGCTGGGCAGTGTTATTGTTCCGATGTAAACCTACTTCAATACTTCGCTTTAACCTTATCGTTAGGTTCTTGCTGTTAACGAGTAACCAAATGAAAATCGTCTCCTTCCGTACTACAAGTTGGCCCGGCCTATGAACTAGATTCGTGAGTGACGTTGCAGGCCACTTTTGACGAGGTGTTAAAACAGGCTTCCCTAGACCCCGTCTAATGTGACTGTACGTGTGTGTGCGTTTGTATTGACGAATTGTTTGTATTATAACGTTAAATTGAATGTCTTATCCTATTTTTACTCACCTTTGTGTACTTGAAGAGCTGAACCCATTGGATTCAGGTTTGAAAGAATGACGGTAATGTCAATTGTTGTCAGTACTGAAATTTCCAAACTCATCTAGGTTTCAGTTTACAAATCCCAACAGCTATAACTGTAACTACCTCGTTCTTCTCCATATACTGAACAAACTCACGCAGTAAAATTGCATTTTGGAGTTATGCCAATGAAGTTTTCCAAGTCTGATAGCGTCTTCCAGTGATTTATATCGCTTTTTTTTCTTTCGCGAGTTTTCAAAGTTCACATGATAGTACCAGTTAAAAGGTGACGGAATTATACTTCAATTTTAACTTTCCTTGCACCTAACAAAAAAATGTGTAATGTCAAAACCCTACATTAAAACTGACAATCTATCCACCGAATACGGTTTGTTATTCATCTCTCAATTTACAGTATTGGCTATGTTTGCGTCCTCATCACTTTTATTCATAATATACATTACGCGCCACGGTTGGCTTCAGTAACATAGAATATCGTGTTTGGGAAACAGACTTCAGAATGGGTCATGACCACGACTGTCATCTACTTTTACTGCCGGAGTAAACATTCGCTGGACCGATTGCCTGATTTGCCATAGTCTCCAAACAAACACATAAAACTGTTAAGTTTTCGATTTCTTCTTCCAGTTACAGGCCATGCGCATTGTACGAACAGTTGGTCAGGCGTTTGACGTTTGCCACCGTTTGGCCATGCAAAAACAAGAAAGTCAAGATAAACAAGAAGACAGTTTGAACCCAACTACTATACCACATAAAATTCCGTCAACGAAATCTGACGACAGCAGTGAAGAAAACAACTTGCAAACCAAACATCAAGCAAAACCGTCTCGTTCGGAAAGTGACAACAAAGAAACAAAGACTCGTTCAAATAAACGGAAGAGTAGTCGGAATCAAACCGGTAGTCGCAAGTTCAAGCATGGTCGTTCTTCAAACCGGGAACATGGGACGTCAAAACGTTCGATAAGAGATGTAAGGGCGAAAGGGAACGAAGTCCTATGTGAACAGTCAACTACTGATATTCTTCCAGTCAACCAAAAATGTGAGAGTATCACCGCAGATGAGGTTAGAAGCACTCGACATAAACGATTTGACGGTTCAACAAATGTGAACAGTTCTTTGCGTGACATACTTTCAACTTTAGACCCGGTAGATCCAACACGTTCAACTAAAAGCCCATACTTGAATGGAACTTCAAAACGTGAAAAGGAATATCATCGTTCAAAATCAAACAGTAAACATACTGATCTCAGAAGTTGTAGAAAACAGACTTTGGGTAGTCGAACATCATGTTCCACATGCTCCAGCGGACGTGCAACAGATACAGACAGTCGAGGAAAGAGTTCACACCAACGAAGTGCTTCCATATCAGATAGCGAAACAGAATCCGCTTCGAGGTCAGTTACGTCACGTGGATCGTCTAGCGGTTCCTCCATCAGGAATGATTCAAGGAGTTCTTCGGATCACTCCAAATCACGTTTGTCCAAGGACAATAAAAGGCATGCCCACTCAAATCAATCGAGTTCAGTAAAGGTATCTAGGAACCATATATCCAAAATCAAAAGCAGTATAACAACCCAAGATCTTGTTTGGATGCTGAAATCTGGTAAGGTATCGGCGACCGAGAAACCAAATTTCAAATCTGAGCTAAGGTCTTTGATGACTGGCACAATCTCTTCACAAGATCTAGCCAGGTATTCCGGTGGTGGAATATGTCAAAGTCGTTCGGTGGATACCACGTTGGCACGTGAACTGTTAAACGAAAGTGAGTACATTTTGCAGCAGTTTTCCTGCATTTAGTTTCAAAATGGCGCCCCTTACCTCACAATCGTCTTACTAGCTTCTCAGACAAAAGCAGTTAGAAACAGAATTGAATTAACAACTATCATTTTGTGAGCTATGCTCATTTCGATGGACACAAGGTTAATTCGTTTATCAACTTGCACTGATTGAACTCACAAAAGCCTGAACGTATTGTGGTACATTGTATCAAAATTCATCCCCCTCAAACAGGAAATCTACAAAGGAACTCGCCACCAAATGTAGCGCTTCCTTCTGTCGAAGTCCGAAAGAACACAGTCAAAGAAACACACGATTTCTAATTAGGCGCCGGAATAGCAACCCAAACCCATAGCTACTTTTGACCAATGGGTTTCATGGCTATTCACCTTGTATTCAAATTGCTCTTCCAGTCTCTACTTTGTAGCCACTCGGCTTTCCAAACGAATATTGATCGCCCTGCTCACTCAGTGAGCATTAAGTGAATTCTCAAATATGAACATCAAAAAACACGCACGTCCAACGGAATCTATCAGAGATTTACTTATATACTGAGGAATCAATGCAAATTCACAGTTTGGTGCGATCCTAAATATGAGTGAACCGAAAAAAACTTACAATAGATATTAGCTCCACAGTTTCAGACTGACTGGTCGCCATTCTTTCGTCTAATCGAGTTCACCATTTTTTTAATAACCGCCACACCGGTCGAAGTACCAGACGAAAGGACATCTTATTATAACGTCGTGCAATGTGAATTTCCAGCAAGATGTGAGATATCATTGTTCACCGAGATCACCCAACATCGGAAGCCACATTATTTATCTATTTTCTGATACTTTCTGTTTCCTTGATGGTGAAACAACTAAACTAGGTTGAAGATAAAATAGCCAAAATATGTTTTCGGTACACGTGGGAAAAACCACTACCAGTACAAATGTTAGCAAGTGCATCACTTATGTTCGACAGATATCCTGCAGATTTCATCGCCAAATAATGAAATTAAAAACATTTCACCGAACTTCGAGTTCAGCAGGTTACAATAGCCGCTTCGATTTGGCTAACGACAAACTTGCGTAAAACTGTAACACGGGTCGACTTGCTGATCGCTCAGTTATTTCACATCAATGATCTCCGGCTATCATGGACCACGAAAAATGGCAGTTGGTTGTTGACACCCATCCAATGACTTA